>CAIGQQ010031496.1:9210919-9230563 GCA_903798035.1 Danio albolineatus
AGTATAATTATGAAATGAAATTATGAAATGAATGTAAATAATATATAATACTGATTGTGGAGTATGTAAACATGTAAACAATGTGTAGAGGTTTTTAAGTTTTTTTTGCTTATTGTGCAAAAATAAAGTGCCTAGTGCAATCGGCTTATGTTTTTATATTTTTATGTAATCCGGCCTATAAAAGCATAGTTAGGCCACTAGATCACCCGTGAAGGTCCACATCTCATTTTCATTTTCACAAGCAGAGGAGAAGGCTCTTTCATGGCACTGATTATGCCGTTTTGAAAGACATATCTTATATAATGTTTTTGCTTTAAGAAAGTTATGTTTATGTTAGCAGGAAGTTGCTAGGCAACAGAGGCACGCATATTCAAAATCACTGGGAAAACATGCAGACACTGAAATGCATTAAACTAATTATAGGTTTAAAGGTAATTTAAGGTAAAAATACTAATAACTCTTTTGTGTTTTGTAATTTTATTAAAATTACAATGCTAGGAAGAAATATGCACATATTTAGGAAAAGTGAGAGTATAATAGATATTCATGATACACACACACTACGGACAATTTAGCCTACCCAATTCACCTGTACCACGTCTTTGGACTGTGGGGGAAACCGGAGCCCCCAGAGGAAACCCACATGAACACGGGGAGAACATGCAAACTCCACACAGAAATGCCAACTGACCCAGCCGAGGCTCGAACCAGCGATCTTCTTGCTGTGAGGCGACAGCACTACCTACTGCGCCACTGTGTCACCTGGTATTATAGATATGTGGGTTTTATTTCAACAAAGTTATTAAATTACAAAAGTTAAAAGTGGACAAAATGACACCCTCCATAGTTCTAGTGTTAGGTTAGTAGTTATGTTTAGGTATTTAGTAGGATTAGGGATGTAGAATAAGGTCACTATCTACTTTATAAGTACTAATAAACAGCCAATATTTTAATAATATACAGGTAATAAGCCACTGGTTTATGAGAATTTGTATTTAAGCTTAAGTGTTAGCATGATTTCATTTTGCTGTATTTGCATGCAGGGATAAAAACAGGTACTGTAGCAACCAATGTCCTCCAACCGATACAAGCATATGCAGTGTTAGTAAATTCACTGAAACACAAACTGTAGGCAGTAGGTAGTGCTGTCGCCTCACAGCAAGAAGGTCGCTGGTTCGAGCCTCGGCTGGGTCAGTTGGCATTTCTGTGTGGAGTTTGCATGTTCTCCCCGTGTTTGCATTAGAAACACCTTTTTTGTAATTTGATGCAAAGATGATATAAAACAAATAAAGAATAGCTTTATACATACATTTTATTCATAATCAAGATTTTAAAAACTTTCAAGGAAATAAAATGCAGATGACTACTGAATTAGAGCATTAGAGCAATTACAAAATTACTACCAATGTACATAATGCAAAGCAAAAAAAAAATTGGGGGTATTAGAATCCCAAAAATTCCAAAATTCCAAAATCAGAATCCCAAAAATCTCTTTTACACTCAAAACAATAACTCCAATTAAATTGGATGAACTCAATTTAATTGAGGGCAGGATTTCCATCCAATAAATTTGTTTATCACCAACTAAAAATATATATATATTTACACAATTAAATGCAATTGAGTTGGTCTAACATGATTTTATCAAATAAAAGTTTAAATTACATTTGTATTTTTATTTAACTTAAACTCAAAGGTCTAAAAAATATTGTGTATGTCTATTATGTGTCGTACACTTGTGTCGTGAAGTTATCCTAAATTAAGCCATTTTAAGCATATTTCATGAGTTACATATACAGTTGATTGAGACTGATCTCAGAGCGCATTGTAGGACAGTTATTGCTCAGTGAGCAAAGCAACAAGCTTCATTGTTGCTAATGTGAACACCCAAATCATGGGTGCTTCTGCAAGGCGGTAATCTCAAAACTCAAAAAAATTATATGAAAATCTTCTAAATCTTCAAACTAAAGTAAATATTAAACTCTAACAAGTCTTTCTATTAATGGAAAACATCTAAGATTACTTTTATTGTCAATATTTTAATTTGCTTAATTCAATCCCTTATCCAGGTAGTTGAACTAACACAATTCTGTCATGTTGTCCCAACACAAAACGCTTAACTTAACTTAATAGTTTACAGATTTAAGCGGACTGAACGTAATACAAAGAAATTAGCCAAAGAAATGACAAGAATTGTGTTGTTTCAGCTCATTTATACAGGTAATTTGAACAAGCAGCAGTGATCATTTTTTTGAGTGTACATGGCCCTGTCAATCAAAAAGCTGAAAGATGTTTTCAAGCTTCTGATTGGGCAACGTGGCTTTAGAGTTAGAGCTATATCACCACCTGTTGGTTTGGCATGCTCCTGACAATCCATCATAGTATGTGTTTCCATTTTAATGTGTATGTAGATTCGCTTTTCTTTTTAAAACTGTACATGTGGACACGGTTTTTGATGTTTGAGTGAAATATAATTGAGATCTCATGAGCTATGAAAAGGCAACAGCTGAGAAATACCATGTTCCTTTATATATAGTAAGAAAGATAGAGAAAAAATAGAGCAATTGATACCCAGTGGCCAGAGAAAGATGGAACAACACTGAGCGAGATGTATTTCCTGTTTTAATCTCAAAGGAACACACCGTGCAGTTTGTGGGGATGCTCTCGCTCCGGTGGGAGGCGGCGACGGCGCACTGACGACTCCAAGGCAACCAATTTGTTTGTTTATTGTCTTGGTGTTTTGTCGCGGTTACAGTTCATTGCAGTCTGCCTCCACTCCAGCACGCTCTTTTAAATGGCATCTATAAAACATGCGGCTTCTGTCGCCCGTCTTCCTCATCCCTCTCTCACGCTCTGTCGTTTTCTGTACGCCCCTTTCTTTCTCTATTCCTTTATCCCTTCCCTACTTCTGTTACTTTCAGTGTCTCGTTCTTTCTCTCTCTCTCTTTGTCTCTCACTCCACACATCAGTCAAGCATTATGTGGTGGCACAGAAGCTTCCAGGATGCCCACTCACATTCTCTGAGCTCACAAAAGCTGCACCGCTCTCTGCTAAATCCAATCACACACGGAGCTGCATTCGACAGAAAAGCACATCGGCACAGGCAATAATCACTTGCAAAATATCCGCAAGGTTACGTTGTTGCATAATCAAGGTTAGACAAGTTAAGCGGAATGTCTGCCAGCTAGCTGCTTATGTGATGAACGATACAATTCGCTCTTAAAACACAAAACGCATGAAACGGAAGTTGCAGTCATGTTTTCTTTCCAGTTGTGGCATACAGTTGAAGTCAAACTGATCAGCCCTCGTATGAATTTTTTGGTCTTTTTTAAATATTTCGCAAATTATGTTTAACAGCGCAAGGAATTTTTCACAGTATTTACTATAATATTTTTTCTTCTGGAGAAAGTCTTATTTGTTTTATTTTGGCTAGAATCAACGCAGTTTTTAAGTTATAAAAAAAACATTTTATGGTCAATATTATTAGCCCCCTTTAAGCTATTTTTTGATCATCTACAGAACAAACCATCATTATACAATGACTTGCCTAATTACCTTAAATTGCCTAATTAACCTAATTAACTTAGTTAAGCCTTTAAATGTTACTTTAAGCTGAATTCTAGTATCTTGAAAAATATCCAGTAAAATATTATGTGCTGTCATCATGGTGAAGATAAAATAAATCAATTATTAAAAATGAGTTTTTAAAACTATCATGTTTAAAAATGTGTCGAAAAAACCTTTGTTTCGTTAAACAGAGATTTGGGGAAAAGTTTACTAATCTAATCTAATAATTCTGCAATTGAAGAATTAAAGAATTATTTATATATTAATATACAGTTGAAGAATAAGACTTCAACCGTATATTAGACTGAAATGCATTTCGAACTAAAATATGTAGTGTGGGATTCATTTTGTCCATCAAGAGAGGCTTAAGGTTATTGCACACTGAATCCAAAATCTTCGTCTGTAATTTTTGCATGTTAAAAAATAAATTCAACCTCACGTTGTGTTAATCATAGTCACACCGCCGCCGAACCTTTTGTCTGTCGCAAAAAAATGTGTACCGGGTTCAATTTTCTTCCACTTTTCACATCCGAAAAAGCACTTTGAGAGATGTTTTGATAATTCTTTATAACACAGAGCATAAACCTGTAGTTCTCGATGATGGACGCCCAGCGTTCTCCAGCTTATGGTGCCCAGACTGCAGCTCTGCACAAGAAGTTTGGCCAGAGGGGAAAGGTTGTGCCCAACTGAGCCTGGTCTCTCTCAAGGTTTTTTATTCCTTCACTTTTGTCAGTTGGTGTAGTTTGTTTCTCGCCACTGTCATCACTGGCTTGCTTGGTTGGGACCTGTGGAGCTGGGCATCGATGAATTTGCTCTTCAATGTTTGGACTTTCAGCAGTGAAAATTAAACCACACTGAACTGAACTGAACTAAACTGAACTTCAATTCTGAAAACTAAACTGACACAGTTTCAATTTACTAGAACTTCTATGTTAAGCTGCTTTGAACAATCTACATTGTAAAAGCGCAATAGAAGTAAACATGAATTGAATTGAATAAAATAAAGACAGAATGTGGCGGACTGTTAAGAACAATGCTGTATTGAGTGACTGGTGCTACTCTCCCCTGCTGCTGTTTGGGATGTGTCATGTGTGGGTGTGTGGATGTGTGTGTGTGTGTCCATACATTTGATGGTACTGCCCCTAGACATTATAATAGAAAGCATGGTCCGCTTTCTGTCCGCTGCTCCAATACATCAACGCGGCCACCATCTATCATAATGTCTATATGTACTGCCAGTCTCTGTTCAGGATATGTTTACATACGTGAATGTGTGAAGTATCACAAGCATTTCATTTGATTTCTTCAAATAAACTTAGCATTTCAGGATAATCATAGTGCAGATCTTTGATCGCTCCTTCCTCTCTATGCAGTATTGGATGAACACAAGTAGCCTAATCTTTTCTTTATTTGTCTATTTTGGAGAAGAGAGAGGAGAACAAAGTATCACTGCTTCAATTCCCTCCGAAATGTCTTGAGTTTTCTTTGTAATGGATTAATAAATACGCATCGGACTCACTGTGAAAGGTTTGTGTACGTGACAAATATTTCAGATATGAATATGAAAAAAACACATACAAAAATGTCAGACTTCAGTGTGCAAAGACCTTTACTGTAGAGATCTTCGCGGGACTGAAATTCTAATCCCGCTCCACCCCGCTGCCGCCAGGTTTTATTCCGCACCCGACTGATCCCGCTGTACATTCAGCATTTGTTCACCCGCTGCCCGACCCGCCCTATTTTCTACCGGGCGCAACCGTTCCCACTTACTAAAGACCAGGGGGTGGGGGGAGGGGGGAGGGGTGAATGTGTTCGTGAACTGAAGAGCGAAACCAAAAAACACTGGATGCTTCAGAGTCCAGACAGCCTAAAACAAGTGACACACAGCATCAGCATCGAGCGCTGTCTCTCATTCACACACACACACACACACACACACACATAGACAGCACCAAGGCGGATGCGCGCATGCTGTCTCGCTCGCTCGGGAGCAATATTGTTATACCTCCCATTCAAATTACACCAGAGTTACCGACCGCTAGCACGTTTTATTCAGACATTTATTCCCGCACCGCAAGAAATCTGGACGGGTCCCGCGGCTCCTACTTGCAGACCTCTACTTTACTGTAAACTATAAAAAGTATTATTACTGCCTACATTTTCTTTTGAGTCAAATTAACTTTTCGAGTCATTTCAACATACATCAAGATGACTAAAAATATGAAGTTAACCTGATTAACTTACTGAAATAAGTTAAAGCAACATAAAAACATGTGTTGCCATAACCTTTTTTGCAGTGTATTGAGCTGTTTATAAAAGCTACTTGACTATTTCAGGAGCTGTAAAGGCCAGTTATACTCACAAAGTGAATGAGTGGTAATTGTGTTGGAGACTTCATGTTATATGACAAGCGTTTGTGTAATGCAGAAACTCTTCCAAACCAAATCCGTGGATGAGTCTATTTACTGTATGCAAGCTTGTGACTTTGAAGAGTCTGTCATTGCAATGCAAGCTGTAGTAAATAATTTAAGCAAAGTGTCTTCATAGGACACACAGTATAAAGAATAGATATGAGAGACCAGTGTGTAACAGAATTCTGTGGCGTTTTTCAAGTCACTTCTTGACGTTGACATTGTATAGATTTTAAACCAAGAAGATGAAAATTTACAAATTTCCTACTGTGATTAAACGGTTAGTTTACCCAAAAAACATTCATTCATTCATTTTCTTTTCGGCTTAGTCCCTTTATTAATCCGGGGTCGCCACAGCGAAATTAACCGCCAACTTATCCAGCATTTGTTTTACGCAGCGGATGCCCTTCCAGCCACAACCCATCTCTGGGAAACACATCCATACATTCCCATTCACACACATACACTATGGACAATTTAGCTTACCCAATTCACCTGTACCGCATGTCTTTGGACTGTGGGGGAAACCGGAGCACCCGGAGGAAACCCACGCAACCACGGGGAGAACATGCAAACTCCACACAGAAATGCCAACTGGCCCAGCCGGGGATCGAACCAGCGACCTTCTTGCTGTGAGGCGAACGTGCTAACCACTCGGCCACCGTGGCGCCCTACCCAAAAAACAGATTTTCTTTAATTAATTTTTCATCCTCGTGCTGTTCCAATCCCCTGAGACCTTTGTTCGATAGAACAAATTAAGATATTTTAGATGAAATCAAAGAGATCTCTGTCCCTCCATAGACAGTAACGGTCCTGAGACATTCAAAATTCAGAAATCTTTGAATGTAATCCTATGAAGCTCCAAAAACTAATTTGTGCACTAAATAATACTGTTCATCAATGTCAAATACACAAGTTTTTTTGCATTTTCAGATGCTCACGGTACATATCATTTATCATTTTTTTTTTGAATTTCTTTGGATCTCGGCATGATGTCTAGCTTTTGAGGATCCTTTGGTCTACTTTAGGCATGGGACAATAACCGTTTTCAAGTCATACCGCGGTTTGGAATAGTCAAGGTTTTCATACCGCCAAAATTTCCTGCTATACCGTTCCTGAGGTATGAGCAGGATTTTTTATTTACTTTTTTTATTTTGTTTTTTAGGTGTAAATTGGAAAGACATCTGTGTTTTTGAAACAAATGAAGAACGCAGAAGTCAATGATTCACTTGAATTATTTAGCCTGACATGTTTACTGCCCCAAAATACTTTAAATGTTTCTCACAATAAAATATATTGTGTTCAAAGGGGGAAAAGGTTTTGTTTTTTAGCCAGATGTTTAAAAAGAATGTATTTTAGAGCAGAAATCACAATACCGTCATACCGTGAAACCGTGATATTTTTATCCAAGGTTATCATACCGTCAGAATCTTATACTGGCCCATGCCTAGTCTACTTCACCTAAATGGGACCTGGCGTACAAAGTGAATTCTTAATTCTTAATAGCGAACAGGTGTGGCAGTAATCAGGCCTGGGCATGGCTAAAGAAATTGACCTCAGGTGTGATAAATCAGAGTTATGTTTTAACAGAGGGCGTCAAAAACTTTTTCACACAGGGCTATGTGGTTTTGGATGTTGTTTTCCCTTAACAATAAAAACCTTAATTTCAAAGACTGCATGACGTGTTCACTTGTGTTATCTGTGATTAATTTTTGCATTCGTTTGATGAAACAATAAACTGTAACAAACATGCAAAAAAATAAGAAATCAGTAAGGGGACAAACACTTTTTCACACCACTGCACATACAGTACATTCATATTAACACAATAGGATGCTTACGTGTTGCACTGCTTTCTCTAATGGCAACATATTGCCCATAGCAAAAGAACACCCTGACCTCTCACAGATAAGAAGACATAGACAAAAAGGTTTTTTGGTGCACAAAAGTGTTCTTGGAGCTTCATACGATTACAGTTGAACCCCTGAAATCACACGAAATGTTTTGACAGTGTCTTTGGAAACTTTTCTGGATGGAGCCTTGCTGTCTATGGAGGGTCAGAGAGCTCTCGTATTTAATTTAAACACCTTCCTTTGTGTTCTGAAGATGGTCTCAGGGGATTGGAACAAGAATTTTCCCTTTAGGGTGAACTAACCCTATGCTAAAAACACCTTCTGTGGTGTGCAACACAATCTGTAAAATTCAGATTAGCTTCATGATCATTCAATAACATATTTTGCAATAAACTTGAACAATTTTCTTTGAAAATGAGGCAGATCACTTAAAAATGTCACTTTTTATTCAGTAGTGTTGTTCGGAATGCTTCATGGGATTGTATTGCTTTTCTTCATTAAAGCTGTTAACTTCACTGTCTTGCTTCTCTTGATTTTCATATACGTTGCAATGTAATGATTATCCTCATAGAGGTTTAATTTGGTTCACGATTTATAATGATTTAGCAATGACTCTTTAAAACTTACAGTACTGTGCCACCGAGGACCACCATTTCAGCTAAAAAAAAACATTTTAATGTTCTACTGAAGAAAAAAAGTCACCTACATCTTGAATGGCCCCAGGGAGAGTAAATTAACAGTAAATTTCCATTTCTAGGTGAACTATCCCTTTAAGTGAAGATTAGAGGAAATGAAAGAGAAATTAAATTAAGTCACAAAAACACTATTACAATCAGTTGTTCGTAGCTTCTTCCTAAGTTAACTGTATTTGATAAATGCTTAAATTGAAAGTTTAGCCCTGTTTCATTTATTTAAAGTAGATATGTTAAGATTGGTGTTTAGGTTTAGTGTTTTCTCACATTTGCAGCGCAGAAAAACAAAGAAATTGCTGTAATTTGGGCCTGGTCATTTACAGATTTTGCGAAGCAGAATGTAATTACCACTGAAGCTTAACAAGTATGAAATATTGCCTATGAGCCAAACACAAGGGTTTCATACTTGCCAAAGAAGCCACAAGAGTGTGCTAGCAGACTGTGGAAAATATGGGAACAAATTTGAAGTTAAAGTAATGTTTTTGCTGAATTTGATAGTGTCAATTTTTCATTTTGCTTTCTACAGATGGTTTAAGGTACAAACAACTATTTCAGCATTAAATTCTAATAGTCACGGCTTCATAATATTTACTGGGTGAAAAAAAAGATATTATTTTGATAATTTGCTTGAAGGCATAGTGAAAATTTACTCACCATTTACTTACACTCAAGTGGTTTCCAACCTTTGAGTTTCTTTCTTCTGTTGAACACAAAAGAAGATATTTTGAAGAAAGCTGGAAACCTGTAACCATTAGATGAAAATACTTTCATCGTAGGACTAACAAATATTATAGAAGTCAATGGTTACAGGTTTTCAATTTTTTCAAAATATCTTCTTTTGTGTTCAACGGAAGAAAGAAACTATTAAATGTTTGACACAAGTAAAGAGTGAGTAAATGACTTAATATTTATTAATATCTATTTAATAATAATCTATATTTATTAATGACAATCAACATATTGTGTTAGTCTAATGGCAGCCATTGATATTTTTGTTTTCTTCATAAAATATTTTATTTAAAAAAAATAATTAGGATCATTCATTAAATCATTTTTTTTTCTTTGGCTGAGTCCCTTTTCATCAGGGGTCGCCACCGCAGAATGAACCGCCGACTATTCCCGCATATGTTTTACGCAGAGGATGCCCTTCCAGGCTCAACCCAGTACTGGGAAATAATTAAGTTCATATTAATTTAATTTAAAAGGACTGTTTACTAATATACTTGCAATATATTTTTAAAAACAACATATTTAACAATATAAAAAAGTGATGCATTCATACGTTGGCAACGTTGCATTTAGTCTTCAGTGTAACATAATCATTCATAAATCCTTATAACAGGATTATTTTGTCATTATTAACCGTTTATAAGGCACTCATTGAAATACTCATTGAGAAAACCCTGGAGTGTTACTGGGGGTTATTACAATAACTTTGAACTTTTATAAAAAATATTTAATTGTAATGAGTTGTGACGTTGTAATGAGTCAGTGACATTACCATAGTTGAGTAATCAAAGTTGAAAATGGTTGATAATATATAATATTCATCTACAAAGTTTCAACACAGCTTCATTCAGAAAACGTTCCGCTATATACATTTCTGGACGCCACCAAATATGACCCAGGAGCAACGTTTTTTGCAGTTTTTTGCAGAGGCCACTGTGTACGCGTTTTGAGATCTCAAATGTCTTGAAAGTGCCATTCGCACCTGCTCTACCTGTGTAGAGCAGAGGTGAGGTGGCTGTTGACTGACTGACTGACCAATCAACTGACTGATCGACCCAACCGAGAGTGTTTTAAAAAGCAACCCAGAAAAAGAAAAGCCCTCGCAGCAGCCTGATTTTTACCACATTTTCATATTTTACCACATTCTCACCCTGTTATTTACTTGTTTATTTTAATTTATTTTTTGGCTTTTGTTTTTTTCTTACCAGCTTTCTGGAACCGTTCTTCACCAGACTTAAACCCTGTCCTCATGATCAACGCCGCTCTGTCTCAAATCTTCCAACTAACATGGCGAGCCACTAGAGAAACTTGTAACAGCGGGAAAGCCGTCCATACAGATAAGCTCGAAAAGCAACGGCGTCATACCGCCCCATATCGTCAATTGAAAATATACGTTCCTCTGGCTACATAATTCATGATCTCCAGAAATGTATATAGGGCTACGTTTTCATAATGAGCCTATGTTGACAATTTTTGTGGACTCTTAGATGAACAGGAAAGAACAGCATATATTCAAAACAGGGTTTCTTTAAACATGCTTTTACTGTCACTTTTGACCAACTAAATGCCTCCTTGCTTAATTTCTGTAACTTTACAGCCATCTACATTAGGACCAGCATCTGTTGCTCACAGTCTATGCTGTTAGTTGCCTGTTTGTTGTTATTTTGTTGAGGCTTTGTCATTGTTCTTGCACACACACACACACACACACACACACAGACAGTGAGATAAGCCGCAGCTCCTATGAGCCATCACAGCTTTCTCAATTGGCTACGCAACTGAGCTTTGGACACATTACGTAGAGTGTGACATCCATCTCAATGAACGCTGTAGCTGCTATATTTGCAGATTCACTGCTCTGTTGTGGCTCGGAATTAGTAATTCAAGCATGCTGTTTTGAGACTGCTTTAGTACTTTTAATTACAAACCCAAAGATTAGGATTCGATGGAGGAAAAATCCCCAACGCTGCTTCATTATCCATGCAAGCTCTGTAAGAAGGTGAAAACCACATGCATCGGCTAAAATGCACCCCAGGCTCATAAAAAAGTCAACTGAAAATGACAAAATAACTCTAATTAACTATATATAACCCAGAGTTTCCGAGATGGGAACGTGTCAGTAAGAAAGATGACAAAATTACTGATCTAGAATTAAAAAGTTGATTTTTGCTCAGGTAATAATATGCAGATGAAGTCAGAATTATTAGCCCTCCTTAATTATTAGCTCCCCTGAATATTTTTTCCCCAATTTCTGTTTAATGGAGATAACTTTTTTTTCTAATGGAAAGAACACATTTCTAAACATAATAGTTTTATTAACTTATTTCTAATAATTGATTTCTTTTATCTTTGCCATGATGACAGTAAATAATATTTAAAAAATTTAACTAAACACTTTTTAAAATATTAGTATTCAGCTTAAAGTGACATTTAAAGGTTTAATTAGGTTAATTAGGCAAGTTAGTGTAATTAGGCCAGTCAGTGTACAAGGATGGCTTGTTCTGTTGTTATTGACCTTAAAATGGAAAATACTAGGGATGTGAACCAACACTGGTCTTATGGTTTGGTTCAATTACGATTATCATGCCATCGGTTTGGTTCAATTTGATATCTCGGTGCATCACAGTGCATTGATGATGCTTTCAATACATAATTAGATTTTATTTTCTTCACAACACAAGAGAAAAAAGTATTAAAATCTAAAAATATATTAATATTTATTTTTTCAACATAATTGATGTTGATTTATCGGTAACACTTTATTTCTACTTAATATCTGTTGATACTGACATTCAACAGACATTTAATTGACTTTAAGAAACTTTGCAAGTACATGTCAACTTACACTAACACTACCCCTAACCTAACAGTCTACTTATAATCTAATGAGAATTAGTTGCAATGAAACTTAAATTCAGCAAACGGACCCTCGAAATAAAGTGTGACCGATTTATCCTTATCAGATACACACTGTTTAGGTTACTAGAACTTTACTCTATTCTTTTCAAACTTAAACAATCCAGTTACTTTCATGTATTTTTTGAGGTCCAGCAGCTCTAATAACATGGCTTTGCCTATCCATTATCATAGTATATGATCATTGTTGAGCTCTTTATACAATTAATGTATGTTCTTACATATATATATATACATATAGAATCGGAATATGAGATATTTTTTTAATATTATTAGGAGGTTTATTAATTTTGCATAAAAGCAAAAACAAAAATAATATATACATAAATCATAGGGCTGTGGCGTAGTCATGTGATAAATTTAAAGTGTCGCAATGAAAATTTTAAATAATGATCACATTAAAATACTCACACAAGGAAGTCAGCAAGAGTATTTCAAACTTTTGTGTGAAAGGCTTCAATTAAATTTTCTTAAATACAATGTGATGTGATTTGTGTACAGATAGTAGATCCCTATAGTGTTTAAATTGAAGTGTTTCCATTAACGCAATTTTAATTTTAGTTAGAAGCTTGTAAACCCAAGCACTAGAGCTGCACGATTCTGGCTAAAATGAGAATCGCAATTCTTTTGCCTAAATAAAGATCACGATTTTCTCACGATTCTACAGATGTTAAATAAAGGTTAATATGAGCAGGCTATTATTATTATTATAATAATAAACATGGTGCCACGGTGGTGTAGTGGATAGCACGTTCACCTCACAGCAAGAAGGTCGCTGGTTCGAGCCTCGGCTGGGTCAGTTGGCATTTCTGTGTGGAGTTTGCATGTTCTCCCTGTGTTCGTGTGGGTTTCCTCCGGGTGCTCCGGTTACCCCCACAGTCCAAAGACATGTGGTACAGGTGAATTGGGTAGGCTAAAATTGTCCGATGTGTATGAGTGTGAATAAGAATGTATGGATGTTTCGCAGAGATGGGTTGGAGCTGGAAGGGTCTCCGCTGTGTAAAACATATGATGGATAAGTTGGCGGTTCATTCTACTGTGGCGACCCCGGATTAATAAAGGGACTAAGCTGAAAAGAAAATGAATGAATGAATGAATGAATAATAAACACTTATAATATTATGTGTAGGTCTACTGTTGGTTTAAAATGCTAAATTTTGAATAGACTTTGAAAGGCGGACTTGAACGGACTTTAAATTTGTAAATAAGTCACGTATGAATTCGCGGCTGTGAATATGTCATTACATGAAGGCAAAAATGACATTTTTGGGTGAATTATACCTTTTAAATACAGTATGTGACTCTTTCAACACCATTTGGAGGTGTCCTCCATATGTATGTAAAACAACGTGATGACTTGTGCGGCCGTGCTTGCTTCTCTCCTGAACTTGAAAACATGATTGGCAGAATCGTAGAAATCGTAGAAGAGATTGCGATGTTTTTACGATTAATCGTGCAGCTCTACCAAGCACACACTTGACACTTCAGCACAACAGAAACTAACCCAAATACACTAAAACTCTTTTAAAACACCGCAATAACAGAACACTAAACATTACCTTAAATATTGCATCATCTTGCTAAATAAAACGCACAACTTCAAACTTTTCTCTCCCTATTTCCAGCCCCCTACCAAGCATGTATGGGTGAGTGTAAAATTTATTATACGAGCCAACTCTATAATCATAATTTGTGTGAAAAGGAATAAATGTTGTTGGTTTTTCATGCCTTAAGATTTAATTTCAGCTGCACAAAATTGAAATTTTTGCAAATACATTGGTAGAGACACAATTTTCCAGTGAGCCTGGGAAGTTAATGTGATTGAAAACACACTGATTCAAGGCAGTAAATTGGAAAAATGGGGTAAACCTGCTATTAAACAGCTTTTCCAGCTAAAAATATACAGCTAAGTGTTTATGCAATTCATGAAACAACAAAACTACAAACGGCAACATTTAAAGCAGACCTTTTGACTAAAAATCCTCACACATCTTCTCTTGTGTTGCATTGGTTTGCTGCAAACAGAGAGCAGAGGAGCTGCGTGATTTGGATTTGACACAGCAACGGTGTGATTGCGCCGAGCACAGACTCATTTCTGAAGGAAGACAATGGCAAATCCATCTCGCATCGGTTGCACTTCCCTCTCACAAGCATGCAAAGCAATATCTCCAAATTACAGCCTCTAGAATTCGACAGGCTAAAGGCCGAGGACACTTTGAGAGCGTTCTGTTCCTCGCCAAACACAACAGGCTGGACGGCCTCGCCTCCGCAATAAATCACCTGCCATCTCATGCATGTATAGTGATCTTAAACACCCAATTCTGCCCCAGTGATGATCTATGATCGTTGATGTGGATAGAAATATAAGCTGGGCCGGTATGGGAGATGCAATTGGTTTTTCCTCAGGACCATGATTTTACATTACACATCAAGCTAGAAGTAAACAAGAATATTATTAAAGTGAAATTCCATCACGCGCATGAATTTTGCATGTTCTTGGGAAAGTAAAACAGGTAAAATCTCCAGGAGTGGAATAAAAACTTGTCATATTAATATAGTCCAATTAATAATTGAATTCATTTCAAATATATTCGTTAAGAGCTTTTCACAATACTTATTTCTCCAAAGCAGATTTACAAAATATGTACTTTATTGCATTACAATCATTTTCTGAAAAGTTAAGATTATTAGTTTCTAGTACTTTATTAGTTACTAATAATAACTAATTACCCAAATTACTAATAACTTTATCAGTTAAAGCTAATATATATATATAACGATAGTTAACCTGTAGTGATATTATTTTAGTAAGTAAATAAATAATTACTACATAAAAATTCATAAATAGGGCGCCACGGTGGCATAGTGAGTAGCACATTGGCCTTACAGCAAGAAGGTCGCTGATTCGAGCCCCAGCTGGGTCAGTTGGCATTTCTGTGTGGAGTTTGCATGTTCTCCCCATGGTTGCGTGGGTTTCCTGCGGGTGCTCCGGTTTCCCCCACAAGTCCAAAGACATGTGGTATAGGTGAATTGGGTAAGGTAAATTGTCCATAGTGTATGAGTGTGAATGAATGGATGTTTCCCAGAGATGGGTTGCAGCTGGATGGGCATATAAAAAAATATAAAAAATATGTCAGATTTTTAAAATATTATGACTTAATAAGCCTAAAAGATTTAAAATATATTCATGATTTAATTAGAATTTTATAGATTTATAATTTACATTTAGAAAAATCCTTTACATGCTGATTTCCCTACATATAATCCTTTTTTGGGTTTACAATCTATAAGCACTAATGTAAAAAAAACACACACACACAAAGGTGTCGAGACACCACCTGCTTACCAGAAGCTTCTATTCCTGAAATCATTGTGCAACAGCAGAAGTGATTCATGCACCTGCTTCTTACACATACATACACAAGAGCAACACTAAATGTGATGAAGATATGCTTCATGTGTAGTTCACTCAGCCATTACTCTTGTTCTAATGTTCCTGACCTTAAAAGCAAATGTTAAATCCTCTATAATTGCAACCGCAAATGCCTTTAAAAAGTATCATGTCATCCTATTACTGTTAACGATTGTCGCATTGACCTGAAGTCTGAGAGCTCCTCCCACGTTCCAGAAGCCCATCTATCTATCTATATATATATATATATATATATCTGTATCACACAGGAAATCAGAAGGTCACTCGCTTTCATTGGATATACCTGAGCTTGACCAAAGGAGAAACATCTGTTCAAATCTAAACGGCGTTTGCTGTCTTGTCAGATGAAACACTTCAGTAAGCAGTCTACATTATAAAACATTTTGTCATTTTGCTGTCGTTATCAAGTTCATTAGAGGAAAAAAATGGTGTTCTTTGTAGGAGGAAGGAGAAATGACAGAGATTATTTTCGTCTTGTCAAGAGCCACATATTGAAACATATGAAAGAGTAGTTTTGATGCAATCTCTAGTTGAACGAAAGTTCACCTGAAGTTGAAACTGAAGTTAAATCATCAAGCCTACGATAATTCGGCTTGATTTGCATGTAGGCAGACGTAAATGAGATTGTGAAGTGATTTTCTTCCAACAAAAGCTTAAACGACACAGGTCTGAAGGTTTTTAATTCGGTCATAAGTTGTATGAGGTAATTTTATAGTATACTTCAGGGAATAATGTATGAGGTAATTTTATAGTACACTGGGGAAAATAATGATTAAAAATAAATTAATTGATTATATTGTTTAAAAAAAATATTGACAATATAAATATCCAACCATAATTTATATATATATATATATATATATATATATATATATATATATATATATTGTTAAATTACAAATTAAAAAATTTTAAAAATCGAGAAAAAAACATTCACATCAAGTTTATTAGGGAAATATATGTACAAATTATATGTAGAAAAATACACATTTACAAATATATTTAGGGGTGTATCGGATCATGGTTGATGCGTGACTCGTATGGATCACAACCCATGGTTCAGACATGTGGATTAATTGTCTTTTTTTACTTTACTAAATTTGTAACGAAAGCAGAGAGATTGCCTCTTGAGTCATTTAAATCACATGTTTGAAAGCATTTATGATTTCTTGTAAAATATAATTATGACAGAAGAAGTTGTGGTAGGTTATTCAGTATGTAGTGGGTTTCTTAGGTTATTAAAGGTGTTTTCTGTCACTACTTGTTTAGTCTGCATTAATGCATTCAGTCTAAGCTGCACGAATAATCATTAAAAGATCAGGATCTCAACACCCACGCATCATAAATTATAAATGATGGTGATTTGCATATGTTTATTAATCCTTCCTATCGCTGCATTCAAATCTGTGTTTGAAAAATGTGAAAATCAAGAAAGATATTTAGTCTTTAGTTTACAAACAGTCAAATAACAGAAGTACTGGGATAACAGTTTATAGTTTAGATAAAGCCACTGATGTTTATGGTATAGATTAAAAGCACAATCATATGCATTTAACTTGACGCTTAAAAATGAAAGTTGAAGGCAGCATTTACATCAAAAATAGCCATCAAAAATATGCCACTGAATAATTCTTCAAAAATGACACATCTAGCAATGAAACATAAAGTTTTATGTGTGAATAACTGAATCGTTTATAGAAAATGAGACTAAAATAAATATGGGTTCAACAAATTATAATGTTAGATTCATATATTTAGCGTCATCAGCAACAGTAGTAGTAGTAGTGAATTTAGTAATAGTAATAGTAATAGTAATAGTAGTGAACTTATTTTTTATTCAGCTGATTATTTCTTCATTTTATTTTTTATTTTAGTTCTGTTTGTTAAAACCAAAAGAGTCTTGCAGTAGTGTTTTTATAAAAAATGGAAAGCAAATTACGTTTGTCTCCTCCCCTTTTTTGGCTGATCCGTAAAATGGTCCGATCTATGACTAAAAAACCATAATGCAATCCGAACTGTGAGATTTGTGATCTGTTACACCACTAATTACACCACTTGCCTTTATGCGTATATATTTTTAAAATATATATATTTAATATTTTTCTTTGCCATTAAGACAGTACATTATATTTTACTAGTTATTTAATTAGATAATTAGGCATTGGACAACAGTGGTCTGTTCTGTAGACAATCAAGAAAAAAAATAAGGGAGCTTAATATTTAAATAAGGGTGGAAATACTGTAAAAAAAAATACTGTATTTGTTCTGTTAAACATAAGTTGGGAAATATTAATGTTTGTTTGTTTGTTTGTTTGTAATCATTAATAAAACTAAAACATATAATGCATAAACAGTTAAAACCTTCTGCCAGATTACTTTTTTAAAGTTCTTTTCAGTACGACACATTAAACAGCAAACAAATTATTTATTTCACATTTTATTTCACCGTCAATGGTTGAACTCCTCTCTACTGTAAACAAGACAGGTACCACACTCGTTCATCAGTGCTGCAGAAAATCATCCAAAATGCCAATATGTGGTTGTGAAAGCGATAGTCTGTTTCTGTGCCGCTCTGCAATCTGTCATCAGACTGTCAAATGATGCTCCGAGACGTGAGACAGATTGCCACGTGGTGACCTTTGTTTGCGTGACCCGGAGAGCATAACCAATTTAAGTTGCCCAGCAGACACACTGACTTAAGCTAACTGCGCAGTGCAACAGGGAAACCAACACCAAAAAAAAAAAACAAAGCTGCCCTTTGCTCTGTCTGTCAGCAATTCCCACAAATAACACGGCACAATAAAATCATCGCCCAACAGGCCCACAGGCGTTTTCAAAGGCCGCTGACGGCGATCTATAAAGCACAGTAATGGGTCACTTGTCATGGGGCGTGAAAGGGAAGATCTACAGCGGCTCTCCAGTGGCTCTCCGGGGAGCGCAATTAATCAAGGCCGAATAGTATCAGCACGCAACAAAAAAGCCGTAAGGTTATTACAGCCACTGTTCTGCTGGATGAAATGCAATGATAGCGCTAATTGCAAAAAACAGCTGACCACACACGAGAAAGCAAGATGAAGGGCGGATGGGAAAAAGAATGGAGATAAAGAAGGGGTTGTACCGTCGAAGTCCAAACTATTAGCCTTTCTTTACATTTTTTTATGTATAAGTATAAAGAGATTTTTAATAGTAATAATTTAAAAACTAATTTATAAGAACTAAATTATTTTGCCTTTGCCATGATGACAGAAAGCAATATTTTTCTAGCAAATTTGCAAGATACTAGTATTCTGCTTAAAGGGCAATTTAAAGACTTAATTTGGTTAATTAGGTTAAGTAGGAAAGTTCGGTTAATTAGGTACATTTTTGAATTACAGTGGTTTGTTGAAAGCAGTTCTTAAGGGGCTGATAATATTGACTGAATGAAAATGTTTAAAAATTTAAACTGCTTTTACTCTGGCTAAACCAAAAGAAATAAAAATTTGTCCAGAAGAAAAAAAAAACGTATAGGAAATACTGTGAAAATTTGCTTGCTTTGCATCATTTTCACGGTAAAAAATGCTGGGTTCCACACAATCAATTTGTGTTGGGGCAACATGAAGGAATTAAGTTATTAGTTTTTACAAATGTAGTTAGATTGAACATGTAACAATTAAGGTGTCCCAAAAAACTCAAGAATTGTGCTGTTTCAGCTCATTTAGTAGCAGTAGTTTGAGCAAACAGCAAACATATATGCTACGAAAATTCATTTAGTGAATGACAATAAAGTACTTAACTTGACTAAATATTTTAAGTGTTGGAAATATGTGAAAAAAGAATAAAAAATTCACAAGAGGGCTAATAATTTTGCGTTTTTTTAAACGATCAGTCTGTGCAAGAACATGAACATTAATTATATCATTTACATTTTAATCCACAACAAACAGTCCTGAGTGTGTTCACAACAGTCAGGATAATAAAATTCACAAGATGGTGATGTTTGTTTGTTTGTTTGTTTGTTTGTTTGTTTGTTTGTTTGTTTGTTTGTTTGTTTGTTTGTTTGTTTG
>CAIGQQ010031497.1:0-21858 GCA_903798035.1 Danio albolineatus
AAACATTGGTGTCAATATGTATAAATATATTTAAAAAAAAAAAAAAAACTAATGGAAAATGCTCTGTGCTGTGTTTAAACCTTCAACCTCTGTGTTGATAAACCATTGCTTACAACCTTGAGCTAGCCAATCCCACATGGCAAGCAGGCTTAAGACCTAAGGTATAAGAATGAGAATAAGCCCAGGTAAAGCAGTTCTCTAGCAAAGTGTTTCTTAACTCTTTTCCTGGGGGCACACCAACAGTACATTTTTGGATGTCTCCCTCTTCTGATCTATTTGTTTCAGGTTTTGGAGTCTCTTCTAACTTTCTGATAGGTTGATTCTGGTGTATCTGATTAGAGAGAGGTTGAGAATGTGTACTGTTGGTGGCCTTTAGGTTGGGAAAAACTGCACTAGGACATCAACCTGATTTTGATTAA
Source organism: Danio albolineatus (assembly GCA_903798035.1). Classification (NCBI taxonomy): domain Eukaryota; kingdom Metazoa; phylum Chordata; class Actinopteri; order Cypriniformes; family Danionidae; genus Danio; species Danio albolineatus. Next base: position 420 of record CAIGQQ010031497.1, read on the forward strand.
AAAAAAAAAACTTTAAATAAAGGCTGCATTAAATAAAGGCCGTGATTTAGTTATAAGAGATCATGCGATCATAAAAATGTGTGTGAATGGACAAACCAGCAGAATAAGCACATCGTAAAACATCTGAAATGTTGTTTTGGTCATTCTAAAACGCCTTACCATTTAAGTAGTTGTGTTATTATATTATTAATGACCTCCAGAATCAAGAGCGTCTGTGCTCCACGTCTGACACCTTCAAACGCCACTGCGGGCTCACTGCGTATCTGGATTGCCTTCTGAGGCACAAGTCATTTATTAAATGAAGAAAAATATCGGCACAACTTCTCCTAGAGCAGCAAATTACATTTTTACTGTTGATATTTGGCGTCAGTTAATCAGGAAGTGACGATTTTGTCCGCTTTGACTCGTTGGATGGAAACTGCTTTATTCGCACGTCTTTTATGCGAAAATCCATTTTTGCGCATAAAGTTCATTCGCATTTTTGGATGGAAACATAGCTAATGACTCTCATAAATATTGGTGTCAATATGTATAAAATTATTTTAAAAAAACTAATGGACTACACTTTGTTCTGACTTTGAAACTTCAACCTCAACATTGGTAACCCAATGCTTACCACATTGAGCTAGCCTATCAAACATGACAAGCAAGCTTAGGACCTGAGGTATAAGAGTGAGAATACGCCCAGACAAAACAGCACTGTTTCCTAACTGTTTTCCCAACGGCAAACAAACAGTACATTTTTGGATGTCTCCCTTATCTGATCTATTTATTTCAGATTTTGGAGTCTTTTCTAACTTTCTTATACGTAGGTTGATTCAGGTGTATTTGATTAGGTAGAGGTTGAGAATGTGTACTGTTTGTGTACCTTTAGGTTAGGAAACACTGCTCTAGGGCATCAACCAGATTTTGATAAAAAAAATTACATGAACAAAACAGTCCAAAGCCAGATTGAATAAAGCAGTCCAGAGGCCATGAGCAGCAAACTCTACGGAAAGTTTCAGATTACGTGAAACAATGTGTTCTGAATACATTTGAAGTTTATTTTACTTAGAATATGAGAAAATTGTAAAAAATAATGATTACAACTGATTCATTGTTTTGTTCATATCGTTTTAGCTATTTGTGGCACTGTTACCAAATTTAGGTTTTGGTCATTGTGAGGGATGAAAATGATACACATACACAATGATACACAAACACACTTTTTTACTTTCGGTAGAGTGAACGCTGGCGCGTCTATGCTGCTGCCGCTCTCTGGGTATCTTATGTTATGTTATTTTATTTATTTTAGCTTCTTAAGTCAGTTTCTTAAAGTATATTCTTTTAAGATTTCATCTTTTAACATTTTATTGGTGAACTCTGCAATATTGGCTGTGTGGTGGACCTGTGATGATTATCTTTGACAACCTCTGACAACTATGTGTATTAACAGTGTGTGGCTTGTGCTTGCCTGGACTGTCTTAAGTGTCTATCATCCAACGATAGAGCTGCTCCAGTATACTGCAGCTGAACTTCTGAAATTTCACCTATATCCACACGATCCACATTCAACTTATCTGCTTCAGTACCCAGACATCCTGCACTTGCCTCAAAGGAACTATATCCACCATGGCTCTTGTTGGAACTTTCAATACGACGAAACCAACTCCATGGTGTCATTTTGTACACTTCTTGATGTCCGCCGAGGAATATCAGCTGCCGCACTGATCACAGTGTGTTGACCTGCCTGGCCAGGTCAGCTAACATTGCTGTCAGTCTTCACAGCGTAGCATGTTACCAAATTTTTTTGGTGACTATAGTCCCAGCTGCCTTGAGATCATTGATAAGTTCCTCCAGAGTAGTTCTGGGCTGATTCCTCACCGTTTTCATTATCATTGAAACTCCACGAGGTGAGATCTTGCATGGAGCTCCAGACCGAGGGAAATTGGCAGTTAATTTATGTTTCTTCCATTTGCGAATAATTGCACCAACTTGTTGTCACCTTCTCACCCAGCTGCTTGGCGATGGTCTTGTAGCCCATTCCAGCCTTGTGTAGGTCAACAATCTTGTCCCTGAGATCCTTGGAAATCTCCTTGGTCTTGGCCATGGTGTGGCATTTGGAATCTGGATTGATTGATTGCTTCTGTGGACAGGTCTCTTTTTTACAGGTAACGAGCTGAGAGGGCTGCCAATGTCAGCTTGTTTCCTGTATAAGATCCACCTGGGAGCCAGAGATCTTGCTGACGGATAGGGGATCAAATACTTATTTCATTCATAAAAATGCAAATTAATTTCTAACTTTTTTTGAAACACATTTTTCTGGATTTTATTTGTTATTGTTGTGTCTCGCTGTTCAAATATACCAACCATTGAAATGATGGACTGATAATTTCTTTGTTAGTGGGCAAACTTACAAAATCAGCTGGGGTTCAAATAATTTTTTCCCTCACTGTATTTATTACTTACTTCACTGCATTCATGACTCACCTTTCTACACTTTCGCCCAACATAATGGAGATTTTAATAATCATATGGACAATAACGGCAATACTCTTACCAAAGATTTCACATACTGTTTAGATAGTTTTGGACTTCAACAATACATAGACTTTCCCACACTATAAAGATCATATTCTGGACTTGATCTGCTGTTTTGGTGTGACACCTTTTAACTGTAAAGCTGACTCTTTCCCCTTTTTTAATCATATGCTACTCTCATTCAGTGTTAATCTCTCACTTTCCAAATGTAATTCTTCACACAAAAGATCATTCTTAAAAATTAAGGACATCAACTTAGACACTTCATCTTTTGATATTAACAACCTTCCTAGTACTGACTGTCTCTATACACCAGATGAACTGCTCTCTCACAACAACAATAACCTTCATAACCTTTTAAATGATCATGCTCCACTAAAAACCAGGACTGTTTCATTTACTCTGTCTGCACCTTGGATCATTTCTGCTCTTAGACAATTAAAATCAAAAGGATGTCAGTTTGAAAGACTCTACAGGAAAACCAATCTCACTGTACACAGGGACTTGTATGCAAATCACACTCATCACTATAAAGACTGTATTATGTAGCTAAATCCACATACTATTCCAGCAGTTTAATCAGTTTCAATCAAGGCAATTCTAATGCCCTCTTCTCTCTCTACACTAACATAACAAAACCCTCCCTTTAACTTCCTCCAAACCTATATACTGTGGACTCTTGTAACAACTTAGCTTCATTTTTCTCTTCAAAAACTGAACACATTTATCAACAAATTATGTCCACTTCTGTTTTGACTCCACCTGTCCAAGTCTTATTCACCTCTTCTCATTTATTCTCAGAAATTTTTCTACCCTTAGTAACTAAAATCTCAGTCTCATTCTTAAATCCAAACCCTCTACCTGCAGGTTAGACCCCCTACCTACTACTTTTGAAAAGGCCATACTCCCTTCCCTGTCTCCTCTTTTCACTGACATAATTCACTCTTCTCTCACCACTGGTATTGTTCCTTCCTCTCTCAGGCCTCGTTTACATTAGTACGTTTTAAAAAGGCGTTTTAGCATAAAACGATCCGCGTCCACACTAGCATTTCACCCAGCGTTTCTGAACACATCTCTGTACACACTACTCCACCAGAAACGAATATCACGTAACCATTCGTGCACTCTGGGCATGCGCGTTTAAGTATAAACAGGAAGCATGTGTCTCACTCGGCATTCTAAATAGGGCTTACGCTGCTTGAAACGCGAGCGATTAGTGAGTGCTCGAACAGTAGCTTGACTCTTGCAAATATATGCAGCTGTTGCAGTAAAAAAGGCAGAGTTTAACTGCACAATGGCGCCTAAAACGGACAATAGTGCAAACAACGCTCCCATTTCTGTCCACGTTGTTTACAGTGAAGGCTGGTCTGTCGTCTTCCGGTGGCATTATAGTCATGTGATAGGGGCTTGACGAATAAGGAAAGGTTACGCAATGACCCAAAAGCGAATCTCAGCAGCCATGCCTCCGTTTTCAAATGTCTCCGTTTCCCCCCATCCACACTGAGATGGAGCAGCAGCATTTAAGAATGAAAACGACCACTCCAGCGTTTTTAAAACGCTCCGTTTTTGGGGAAAACTCCGGCGTAGTGTGGACGGATGGCGTAACCGTAGCAAAACTTATGTGTTTTAAAACGAATACACATTAGTGTAAACGGGGCCTCAAAGTTGGTGCTGTTACTCCAATTTTAAAGAAACCTGGTTTTGATCCATTAACCTTGTAGTAGACATGAAATGCTTAACCTGTGTCATGTGATCGTGGTGGAGGGTCACAAGGGTTACGTAATGTGTTTATATGGGGCACCTGTTCATTCATAATTATGCAGAGAGAGGGGGTGAACGGGGACGCGGTATTCTTTGTTGACCAAAGTCAAATCTACACTGTCAAGTCGCAAGGTATGTTTTTATTGGGAAAATAAATGAGAGGAGATTGGAACAACTCCTTGCCTTGCTTATATTTTGTTTGATGTTTGCTTCACAAATCATCTCTGATTAGCCTCTCGGCTGTTACTCCACGTAGCTGCTACAAACTCAATAACTTTGGTCCTATTTCTAATCTTCCTTTCATCTCCAGAATTCTTGAAAAAAAATTACTAAGTTACCAAGTATGCTATCCATCTCAGATGCAGAAAAGCTAGTTCATGCTTTTATGACATCTAGGCTGGATTACAGAAATTTCTGTGTTCACTGGCTGCCCAGAATCCTCTATTAACAAACTTTAGCAAGTACAAAATGCATCTGCCAGAGTTCTTATCAGGTCTCGAAAATATGATCACAGCACCCCAATTTTATCCTCTTTACCCTTGTGACTGTCAAGTCTCGTAATTATTTAAAAATATTGCTTCTTACCCATAAAGCTTTTAATAATCTAGCTCCTGTTTATCTAATCAATCTTCTGTCTCGCTACAATCCAACCAGCTCTTTAAGATCTCAAAATTCAGGGCTTCTGGTAGTACCTAGAAAAGCAAAGTTAAGTAAAGGGGGTTGAGCCTTCTCTTTTATGGCTCCTAAACTCTGGAATAGCCTTCCTGATAATGTCAGAGGCTCAGACACACTCTTGCAGTTCAAAACTAGATTAAAGACCTTTTTAGTAAAGCTTGAACTCAATGCATCACATAGCGGTATAATGCATGAATGTGCTCTATGCATCTCGTTTATATACACTATGAACAGCAGCTATGCTAATTATTTTCTTTATTCCCTATTTCCACCTGGGAATACTCATCCCAAGGCCCTCAGAGACTATGCAGCACCACTGATGCGATCCAAGACTCGCAACGAGATGATCCCAAGGTTCCATAATCCTGGACCAGGCTGTATGCTGAACAGCTGGCTGTACAAGACTCTGTAAAAGACGTTTGGCCATAGGACAAATGGTCGTGCCCAACTGAGCCTGGTTTCTCTCTAAGTTTTTTTTAATTCTTCACTTTCGCCAGTTGGTGAAGCTTTTTCTTCGCTGCTGTTGCCACTGGATTGCATAGTTTGGGACCTGTAGAGCTGCACATCGATGGATTTGCTCTTCAGTGTTTGGAATCTCAGTAGTGAATATTAAACCACACCAAACTGAGCTAAACTGAACTTCAGCTCTGAAAACTGGACTGACACTGTTTCAATTTACAATAATCTTCTATGTAAAGCTGCTTTGACACAATCTACATTGTAAAAGCGCTATAGAAATAAAGGTGAATTGAAACGTTCAAAGCTTAGCCACTTGCCATACTCCTGAAAGCTTACACCCAGTGCTGCCTGATGTCCTCCAGTACCACAACCAATGCAGCTCAATTCTACGTGGTCTCTCCAAGACTGAAAGAGCTCATCGTATGTCACATGGAGAATGTCTATACTGTGAAAAGACCGGTCTCTTCATAAAGGAATGTCCTGTGAAACCTCCTTGTCCAGTGGTGAGTACTCTAAATGTTTCTGTCTTAGCCATAATAGATTCTGGGTCATCAGGAAACTTTATATTCCAGTCACGTCTTGATCAATTTCAACTACCTTATCTACATCATCACCAAAACTACTCTATTGCAACAATCTAGGCAAAACCACTGCGACGAGGAAAGGGTTCGTGACATGTAAAATATAACATGTAAAAATGTTAATGTAAGTGTTAGCGTGTTCATTTTTGCCACGTTATAACCGATCGCGGCCGCGCATTTAATCTTATATAACTTAACGTTATAACATGATAACATGCTTTATGAGATCGTCACATCTGAAGTTTAATGTGGATATTGCATTCGATAAGTCATCATCATTAACAAAGCTTTAACTGTTGTGTAAAATGATTATTTTTTTCAGTGGTGGTTATGTAGCTCAAATGGCGGCTCAATTGGCTGCGGTTCAGAAATGTTTAGCATAACACTTAACATTAACGCGGATAACAACTTTATCACTGACCTATTCGAGCTTTTTATATATACATATATATATTTCTTTGCGAGTGAAGTATTAAACAGACTAGAATACATTGATATTTGACCCTTTCTTCGCATGTGAGAAATACGAATCCATGTTAGCAGTTTTCAAAGATGCAACCTCGTGCTCATCAGCATGGCGTTAGCAAGTGCATTTTCAGTAAATTCGAATGAAAAGCTAGATAAATAAATAGCTGTAGCACTCTAATTCTTTTGATTAACAACAGCTGTTTGTGGGAAATTTAGAGATAACAGATCAAAATATGTAAATGTGTTTTGTCAGCTAGTAATCTAATTTGTATTTCTGTCCAGGTAACTGCAGATTACAGAAAAATTTGAGCAAGGCCAACCAGGATGAGGTGGAATTGTAAGTATTGCACATTTGCTTGTGACAAAAGAGGGTACTTATTAAAACATTACAGAGTTAAACATGGTAGCTATGCAAGAAGCCAGCCATTCCCATGCATATATCAGGAATGTTTGTGTACGTTCAAGTCTTTCAATAGCCTTAAAATACACTTATCTCGTGTTCATACAGAAAATGAAAAACAACAGTCTAAAAGGATAATTCAAGTCAAGTTTCGCTGTCAGCTTTGTGATTTTTTTTAACCCTGTCAGATTACTGAATATTTTGCCCACCTTCAGCGTAGGCATCTCAAAGATCACCAAAAAGTTCTGTGTCCATTTCAGGGCTGTAACTTTGAAAGCAGTGTATGTTCCACATTCAGTGCACACAAAAGCAAGCATCACCAAGATCAAAATGAGACACTGTTTAAACCAGAGTTAATAGTAAAGATAGAGAGTAATGAGAATGGGAATGACAGTGTAATTGACACTCAGGAGGAGTATGCTGCACAGGAGATGCTTCCAGGTGAATTTGACAAAGATGATATGAATGCAGAAGCAAGCGAGACACAATCTCAAGATTTAAAACAACAGTTGGAATATAATTTAGCTGCTCTTTTTTTAAAAAATGCAAACCATCCTTCACATACCAGAGAGCTCTGTTCAGGAAGTAACTCAACAGCTTTACCAAATAGTTCAGTTGTCCCAGCCACTTTTGCAAAAGAACATAAAGGCTGTCCTTCAGAAGCACTTTGGACATGTAGATGAGTCAGTTGTGAAAGAGGTGGTTGAGGTTGTGGCAGAAAGTGACATATTGTACAAATCATGTGGAAAAAAATGGATGTCTTCCAACTAGTAAAAGAAGAGCTTCATATGTAATGCGCAACTTTCCTCTGGTAATGCCTATAGAGTTTGTAGTTAAGAAAGGCAGAAAAACTGTAGCATATGTTCCCCTCTTACAGATGCTACAGAAACTATTGAACAAAAAAGACATTTTGGATAAGGCTATGTCAAGACACGAATATAAACCAGATGAATATAGGACATGTAGTGACGGCTCAGGCTTTAGAGAGAATGCCCTTCTTAGTTGTGATGAATTCACAATCGCTTTGGGTCTATATATTGATGATTTCGAAGTGGCTAACCCTTTAGGAACATCTAAAAGAAAACATAAGATGTGTGCACTTTACTGGGTTATTGCAAACTTGCATAGAAAATACAGATCCACGCTAAACTCTATTCAGCTTGCTCTCTTGTGCAACACTGAAATGGTTAAAGAGTGTGGTTATGAAAGAGTTCTGCACCCACTTCTTTGTGATTTAACCACTCTTGAACAGCATGGGGTCTACATTGAACATCTTGGTAGAAGTGTTAAAGGAACGGTACTCTATGTGTCAGCAGATAACCTTGGTGCTCACTCTCTTGCAGGATTTTCTGAAAGCTTTATTGTGGACAAGTTTTGTAGATTCTGCATGGCATCCAGAACTGATGCACAACACAAAGAGGTAAGATCTGGTGCATTTCAACGTAGAGGGAGAGATACACACAACAGGCAGGTGCAAGAGTCACTGCATAATCCAAATACATGTAGAGAAACAGGCGTGAGAGGACCACATAGTCAATCCACATGGTCCTTCCATATACTCTAAAAACATGCTCTGGCACAGTAGACAAAATGGGGCGTAGAGCTCATGGATTTGTCATCGAGAATATAAATGGGAAGGTGTTTATGCCGCTGCCTAGTCTCACTGAATGCAATCAGATTCCAGACAACAGGAGCGAAATACCTACACCAGGAGCAGCAGCTGTTCATTCTCATTTGTCTCATATAGCCAGAGAAATACCACCTCTCAATCCATCAGCAGATATTCTCCTCCTCCTGGGTCGAGATGTCATTCGAGCTCACAAGGTTCGACGCCAAGTGAACGGCCCACACGATGCACCTTACGCTCAACAGCTCGATCTTGGGTGGGTCATTGTTGGGGATGTCTGTCTCTCAGGAGCTCACAGGCCTACAGTGAACTCTTACAAGACGAACATACTAGATAATGGTCGCCCCAGTTTCCTCTCACCCTGTGAAAATTGATTTTACACTAAACTGAAGTTCACAACAGATAGCCATCTTGTCCAGAGCACACATAAAAAAAAAAGATGAGCTGGGGAAATGCATATTTAAACAAACGACAGAGGATGAAAAGATAGCACTGTCTACTGACGATGAGGTTTTTCTGCACATTATGCAGAATGAGTTCACTAAAAATGAATGTAACGACTGGGTAGCCCCACTTCCTTTCCGTTCTCCACGACCACGCTTACCCAACAACAGAGAGCAGACTTTCAATCGTCTCATGTCATTGAGAAAGACACTGAAAAGAAAACCTGAGATGGAGGACCACTATCTGGAGTTTATGGAAAAGCTCTTCGTAAAAGAACATGCAGAAAAGGCTCCTTCCATCGAACCCCACCAAGAATGTTGATATCTTCCACATTTCGGCATTTACCATCCACAAAAGCCAGGTAAAATAAGAATCGTTTTTGACTCAAGTGCTCAGTGTGGAAATTTATCTCTCAATCAGGTGTTACTTAAAGGCCCAGATTTTAATAGCAGTCTTTTAGGTGTGCCTTTGCGCTTCAGGAGTGACCTATATGCTGTTATGGCTGATGTGGAGCAAATGTTTCACAACTTTAGAGTCAGAGAAGACCATCGCAATTACCTGCGCTTTCTGTGGTTCCATGACCACAACTTGGATGGACAAGTGGAGGAATTTCGCATGACTGTTCATGTGTTTGGAAATTGCCCATCACCATCAGTTGCCATTTACGGACTTAAGAGAACTGCTGAAGATGGAGAAAAGGAATATGGCAGTGATGTGAGGGAATTTATTGAGTGCCATTTTTATGTTGATGACGGGCTAAAATCCTTCACCTCTGAGACTCAAGCAATTGATGTGCTGCGTAGAACGCAAAAGATGTTGGCTCAGTCTAACATTCGCCTACACAAGATTTCATCAAATAGTCCTGTCGTTACCAGTGCTTTTCCGCATGAAGATCTAGCCACAGGGCTGCAAGGGCTTGATCTTGGACAACATCCACCACCCATACAACACAGTCTGGGTTTAGGTTGGGACCTGTCCACGGATCAGTTCTCATTTCAAGTTGAGATCAGTGACAAGCGTTTCACCAAATGAGGAGTGTTATCTGTTATTAACAGTTTATACGACCCCCTTGGCTTTGCTGTGCCAGTCAGCATTGAAGGTCGCTCCATTCTGAGAGAGATTTCCACTGACATCAGTGAATGGGATACGCCACTACCGAAGGAGAAACAAGAGAAGTGGCAAAAATGGAAAAACTCTCTAAAACACCTACAACATCTTAAGATTCCTCGAATGTACACATGCATTCCATTGTCCGAAGCACAGAGAAAGGAAGTGCACATTTTCTGTGACGCTTCCACTAAAGCTGTTGGTGCTGTTGCCTATCTGAAGCTCATTGACATTAAAGGGAAGGGTGAAGTAGGTTTTCTTCTTGGAAAAGCTAGGCTTGCACCAAAGCCAGATATCACTATTCCTAGGCTGGAACTTTGTGCCGCTGTGCTTGCCGTAGAAGTGGCAGAACTGATCCAGGGAGAGCTGGACACTGTCATGGATGAGGTAAACTTTTACACAGACTCAAAGGTGGTGCTTGGCTATATCTTCAATGAGAAGAGACACTTCTATGTGTATGTCCATAACCGCGTGGAGCGCATTAAACGTTCTACCCAGACCCATCAATGGCATTATGTGCCCACACATCTTAACCCAGCTGATCATGCCACAAGAGCACTGCATGCTAAGTATCTACCCCTTTCTACATGGCTCAGCGGACCTGCATTCCTCGCCAACTCAGAGCAAAGTCCAGTACAGGAAGAGCTATTTGATCTTATTAGCCCTGAAACTGATGCCGAACTTCGCCCGGAAATTGTATCATGTGCTACATCCTTGTCAGAACACAGGCTCGGAACTGCAAGATTTGAAAGATTCTCCAGTTGGACTTGTTTGATAAAGGCTGTGGCTAGGTTGCAACACATTGCTAAATCTTTCAAAGAAAACTCAGAAGATGCATGTCACGGATGGCACAAGTGCAACAAGTACCTTACTGAAGAACAACTTCAGGTAGCAGCAGATACCATTATCTGTGCAATGCAAAGAGAGGTATTTGCAGATGAAATCAGGAATATAGAAAAGGGCAATCCCATGCACAAACAAAGTCCTCTCTACAAGTTAAGTCCATTTATAGACAGTAACAAACTTCTCAGAGTTGGAGGTCGGCTTACAAGGGCTCAATGGACGACAAATGAAAAACATCCATTAATTATTTCCAGTAAACACCACGTGACTCAGATCTTAATAAGACACTTTCATGCACAAGTACACCATCAGGGCAGACACTTCACTGAAGGTGCGATCAGAGCTGCAGGGTTTTGGATAGTTGGTGAGAAGAGAGCAGTTAGTGCTGTCATTTTTCACTGTGTCACATGTCGAAGACTAAGAGGCAAACGACAAGAGCAAGTTATGTCAGATCTGCCAGAGGACAGAACAAACACAGATCCTCCTTTCACATGTGTAGGCCTAGATGTCTTTGGCCCATGGCCTGTCACAACTAGAAAAATGCGAGGAGGCCAAGCTGAGTCAAAAAGATGGGCAGTCACCCTCTCATGTATGAGCACTCGTGCCATACACATTGAAGTAATCGAATCTATGGACACTTCCTCATTCATTAATTCCCTGAGACGATTCTTTGCCTTACGTGGTGCTGTTAAGTTGCTCAGATCCGACTGTGGCACAAATTTTGTGAGCGCTTGCCGAGAACTTCAAATAAGTAAAAAGGGGTGTCACAATGAAAAAATCAACAGCTATCTGGAAGATAGTGGCTGTCAGTGGCTGTTTAATCCACCACACGCTTCACATATGGCAGGATCTTGGGAGCGCATGATTGGTGTCAGTCGGCGAATTCTGGATGCAATGCTGCTGCATCATGGAAATGCTAAGCTTACACATGAGGTGTTAGTGATGTTCATGGCTGAAGTCATTGCAATTGTTAATGCACGGCCGCTTACAGCAGTTTCCACTGATCCTGAGCATCCTGAGATCCTCACACCTGCTATGTTGCTCACACAAAAGGTTGGAGTGCCTTCGATTCCTCCTGGACAGTTTGACAATCACGACCTCTTCAGAGCACAATGGAGACGTGTTCAGTTTCTTGCGAATGTATTCTGGGGACGGTGGAAGAGGGAGTACCTCAGTGGATTACAACAGCGTCGCAAATGGATGACACCAAAACGAAATCTACAAGTCGGAGATGTTGTCCTTCTCAAGGAAGGACAGGAAAAAAGAAACGACTGGCCTCTTGGACTCATTACAAAAACTTTTCCGAGCAAGGATGACATGGTTAGGAAAATTGAAGTCAAAGTCATTCGCAAGGGGGAAAAGAGACTATACTTGAGACCCATCAGTGAAGTGGTCCTTCTGGTCTCTGGGGACTGTACCTGAAAAGCCTGACATATCCTTTGAAACAGAGGTATGGTTGAGTTGGTGTGACTTCTTACAGATGTCAGACGGGGAGTATTCTGCTCCTCTATGTTTTCTTCTGCAGTTAGAAGATTATTATTTAAAAAGTTCTTAGTAATTTGCCCAGTAAAATGTGGAATTGAATTAGAAGGCAGTGGCTCTGTAATTGTTCTTTTGATGAACACTGCCATCTTGTGGTCACGTTGTGGAAAAGTAGCATGAGACTGAATAGGAGAACAGAGTAGCCATTTTGTACAAGCTCTTGCAGTGGAAAGACCTACGTGCTGTGTCTCTGCTTACCGTTTGGTATTCTGCCCTTGATAAGGCATGATCTGTAAGTTCAATGTGAATTAATTTACTTATGTATATTTTGGAGTTTGTTTAGCCATATTATATAACCTGTTGTATTACTGTGCGGTTGATTCGTTAGTAAAGTAATTGGAGCTACCTTTCTTCCCATGTGCTAGCTTATAGCATGCTACATGCTAGTATGTAGTTTAGAAGCATATTATGTTTATTATTATTTAATATTATCACATTGATTTGATTGTTTACATGCAAAGGGACGAGTATAGACATATTCATGTATGTAAAGGACACTGGATGTATATTTATGTCATTATTGTTTCTGTTTCAGTTTTACAAGAAAAATAAGGAAGATTTATGACAAGTGGTACGTCAGTAAAGCTTCGAAGAATGCTACACCGTCTCACGAGTGCTTACTGAAGCCATTTATGTTTAGCTCGCTGCATAGGCTAAATAATTACATTTGGCTGAGGGCAGAAGAATTGGTGTCTGATTAGGCTTCTTCCTTTGCTTATTGGCCATAACATACCTGAGGGTGACAACACATGGGAAGTGCTCATGCTTCTCACGGACAATGTTGCATTAATTTTGGCACCTCACTTTACTGAAGAGTCATTATACATCCTTGAGTGCAAAGTGGCAGAGCATAGGAATCTTCTGCAGTCAACCTTCCCTGACTTTACACTACGACCGAAACACCACTACATTGAACACTACGCTGAACTGATTAGGGTACATGGTCCACTTACTGAAGTCTGGACAATGCGTTTTGAAGCGAAACATAAGTTCTTCAAAAAGGTGATGCTCTGAACTTCAAGAATGTTGCCATGACCCTTGCAGTGAAACATCAGAGGGCTTTTAGCCATCAGCTAGACTGCAGTTCTTTTTTCAAACTGGGTGTGGAAATGACCAAAATTACACAAGTGTTAGTTAACACTTTCCCAGAGAACGTTCAGAGAGTTCTTGGTCAAAAATTCCCTCAAACTCATACACTTCTTGTTGCGCCATCTGTCTGCATTAATGGGATTGATTATAAGACAGACATGATACTTTCAGCTGGATCATGCTCAGGGCTACCTGATTTTAAACAAGTAAACTCACATTGTTGCAGTAAATGCAGAGGTACATTTTGTGTGCAAAGTCATGACATCATGGTATTTTGAGCACCTTCGTTCATATGAGCTTTGCTGCCCAGTTAACTTGAAGATCTGAATGATATTATTCCCCTGTCAGCATATAACCTGCACGGTAAACTGATGGTGACATTGAAGCGTTTTATTCTTTGCTAAATTGATTCTTTTGTGATTTCCTTCTAGATAGCTTCTCGAGAAATCATGATTTTGCGTGTTATTCTCACAGAAGCTGATATCAGAAAAGTCACACTGACTTCAAAGCCATGTTGCGTGGAAGATTTGATCAGCTGTCTCAGAAACACTCTGGGACTGAACTATAATTTTACATTGCAGTTTCGAGATCCTGACTTTGATCATGAATATTGCAATGTAACTAATTTGGAAGAGCTTCCTGAGAAGCCAACAGTAAAAATCATCCCAGTGCTTGAATTGGTGACAGTGTCAGAAGATGAAATGCAGTCGTCAAGTGAAATATCGAGTAATGCTCCAAGTTCTGCAGATACAGTACTGATTTCTTAATCACCCCAGGAAAAGAAAATGCCATGGACTGATATCTTCTTGATTCCAAAATTCTCGGTCGACGTTGAATTTAGGCTGCGTCAGGCCAATTTAATCTACTTGAAGGATGGAACGCACCTAAAAATGACAAAAGAATTGAAACATGACATTCTTCAGAAACTTGCTGAATCCATATACTCCTTCAAAGCATACCCAACTGCTGACGATATAAAAGGTGTTGCAAAGGCATTGGTGAATACTCACCCCTGCCTTCAAGAACCAGGATCGTCTTCTGGACACTGTGGGTGGACAAACAGTTTAAAAGACAAAATGGGAAACTACAGATCCAAAATGAGAAGCCTTGGGCACACAGATGTCACAGTTAATACAGGTAAAAGAGGTAGGTACTCTACTAGCAGTGATCCACCCAACAAGGACATAAAGAAACCAAGGAAAGGAGAGGTCAACTATCTACCTTTCCTTCCAAGTGGTCATGATGCTTCCAGTGTTGAGTTGCTCAGACAGCAGTTGGCAGATGAAACGAAGAAAAAAAAACCCTGATGCTATCTTCATCAATCAGAATATGGATATGACTCTCTCTTTAAGAAGACAGGAAGTTGTGATCAACAAGCCTCCTGTAAGCCAGATACTTCAGCGTTGGCCAGCACTTTTCACTTAAAGTCAGGTAAGGTGTTTGTAATGAAATCAGTACAGTATTGATAAACATGATAACATATTAATTTCACAGATGTTCAATTTTAATATTTCTCTGATGTTAATTAACTTTTTATTTTTGTTTTATTACTACAGGTGTATCAAGAATTCAACCGGATAGTTGGTAAGAATCTTAAGCAAGAATTTTATGGGTCTCTTGATCGTCACTGCCCACAGCTGATTCAGATCTTCAGGTCAAAGAGAGGTCTCACTGGACAGATTTTAAGCAGTCTTCTGCAAAATGCCAAGGTTTGTTTATGCCATTGTTTGTACATGCCATTGATATAAATTGATGCCATTGTTTGCTGAATTTTGAAATTGATATAATTACTTTAGAAATCCTCAGTAACAGAGACAAAATAATGATACATGTGAATTGCCTTTCTCTCATGTTGACAAATAATGCAATGTTTCTCTGCAACTGCAACACCTCAGGCCTCTGATCTCACTGACATGCGATGTGTTGTCATTCGAGGGCTTCCAGTACTTCCTGGTGATGACCCAACTGAGTTCTTCAAAGCATGTTTTGCAAGTATCATTTTTGTATTATGTTTCTTAATGTGCATCTATGTTAGCATTAACAATAAATAAATGAAAATGAGAAATTCAAATTCATGTTATGACAAATTTGAAACTAAAATACTAATATTTGATGTAGAATAACATCAAATCTTTAGTATTTTAGTTGAATCAAATCTTTTCATGCCATATGCAATGACTTGTATACAAAACTTTTTTTTATGTTTTGTAGCATTTTTATATATTACTGAATACTAGATATGTTTTGGTATACAATTCACAAAAATTGTGCTTGCATACAATTAAAAACATTCAATACAATTAATACATAGTAAAATCAAATGTACACCTCTAAGATTTATTTTTGTTATCTGCTTATTGTTGTCAGGCTTCTGATGATGGAGACTCATACCGGCATGTGCCCGTTGAAATCCTTAACCGGGAAAATGAAGATACTCTGCAACCCCTGTGCTTCCGCCTCCACCCATCCTCAGTGGGAATTATCTTGGAAGGGAATGTTGTAATGGACAAAATAGACAACAAACCCCAGGCCGTGTGTCTTCTTTTTGGTTTAACCTATGCACTGCACCTAGACTACCCAAAGTGCATTGGCAATACCCTGCTTTTCATTCAACAAGAGGGAGGTAAGAAGGGTAAGAAGGAGCTGAAGGGTAAGATTCTGGCTGTCAAAAATCAACTTGCCATGTAAACAGGTACAGAAAAGTTGTGTTTCCTCAGGCTTGCTGTTCTAACTGTGATGGAAAAATGTTCCCAAAAGGAAACTTTGCCTTAGTGTGTTAATGTTGTATAATGAGATGATAATGAGATGTATCGTCACAGTACTGAAATTTGATACGTATCAAATACTGAAATTTTAAACACGTCCATTCCCTCTTACATTCAAGCGCTGTTGAGCATGTTCTTAAACAGCGCTGATTAGCCACTTGTTCACATGCTCAACAGAGATGACAGTGATTGGCCATGAAGGTCATCGGATCACCAAACTCACCGCAGTTTACTGAGTGTAAACATAGATACAGGGACACTGGAGCGTTTTAAAATCATGATTCATCAGCGGATTACTCGTATGTCAGCTTATAGACAAACCAGCTGATAAGCTTGACTTTAAAACGCTCCAAAGTCCCTGTATCTGGGTTTACACTCAATAAAAAGAGGTAAGTTCAGTGAACTGATGACCCTCACAGCCAATCCCAGTCATTTCTGTTGAGCACGAGAACACAATGGCAAATCAGCACTGTTTAAGAACACACTCAACAGCGCTCAAATGTTAATGGGAAATGGATTTTTAAAAAAAACTTTAGTACCGATTAGTTTTAAATTTCAGTATCGTGACAACCCTTGACATACTGTGGTTGTTTAATCTTTGGATATGTTTGTAATAAATGTTTAAAAGATTTCAAACAATTGTTTTAATACAATTTATTGTAACAAATAATGAGTAATTGTTATACAAGGCATTTTCTTGTTTTCTCACTTGATTTTAAAAGTGATGTTTCTAAGTGATTTCAAATAAAGTGTAAAGTAAATCTTTAATCTTTGTTCTTGTTTGTAATGTAGGTGTATTTTCAATAAAACATTTGTAAGGATGGATATATCTCTCCACAATAATTAATTCCACGAGAGAAGACCACGGGAATGGTCAGGCACTAAAACAATAAACTTTCTAATCTGAGAGAAGATCTCGAGACCAGCTGTTCAACTATTCAATTCAAGTCATCCTGAGCTTATCTTCCTGACTGTATGTCTTTGATGATACCAGAGGGAATGCAGCAATGTGAGACTTTGCTCCTTTCACACCAAGCCCCCTTCTTGACCTTTCAGTTACCTTCTCCATTAGAGCAGATAATTTACATTCCACCTAAATGTTCAAGGTTTTAATGTGATGTATCTTATAGCTTTATCTTCATGTTTGGTATCATTTTAAATGTCTCTGTGTGATTGGTAAAGTGGTCTTAATGTCACTGTGATATTTCACTTGTATTTGGTTATTTGGGTTTTGACTTTGATAAAATCTCTGCCAGATGCTCCCCCCTCCAGAGATGATTAACACATCAAATACACTAGGCAAGGGTCACTGTGACGCCCTGTTGGGTATATAAGGTATCGATGTTGTTTAGGCCAGTGGGATTTCAGTAACTGAAGGACCCCGTTGTAGTGTATGAGTGTCTGAAGCTCTGAATCAGAACTCAGATACTACAACGTATTTTTACATAGTCAGGTATTCACTCTTAATTTATCTTGGAGGAATTGATGTTATACAATTTGAATTGGCTTATCTTGTATAATTATGTGAATTGGAATGGAAAATCTTTGCCTGACAAATAAATGTAAAGACTTTTGTTTAACTAAATATCTCCTGAAATCATTTGAATCTAGTAGATTGTCTTAGGCTGGAGTTTCCGCAACCGACGACCGGGATCTGACATACAGTCAGGCTAAAATGGATGGAGCATTTAGCACAACATTTAATACCTGCTGATTTCTGTCGATCACTGGCTTAGTATGTTATAATCTAGTAACTAAATCAAACTTTCTTTATGTATGAGCAAGCATGGGGCGGCCTATTATTACTTAAAGCAGTGGTTCTCAAACTGTGGTACGTGTACCAGTAGTGGTACGCAGGCTTACTTCTAGTGGTACGCGGAGGAATAGCAGAATAATTAAAGTGAAAAAAAATGAACCCACTTTTAACCCTTTAATGCGTACGATAACACAGATGTGATCAGTGATTTTATTAGGCTTAACCTTTTATTTTATTTTCAATTTTCTAATGTTTGTTATGTATTCTTACATTTGAAGCTATTGACCTCCCTGTATTTGTAAAGGTTGTTGGAGGCGTATCACGTATTTTTATATCCCAATGTTGACCGGTATAGTTTAATCACTCACTTTTCTGACACACAAAGCCTACTTTAATGCGCAGTAAGCAGATCTATTTTCTAATTTATCTGTTCAAACTATTTAAAATGTTTAAAGTGGCTGATAAATAATAATAAATATTCATAATAATAAGAATTAATCCGCAACGTTTTTGAACCGCAGGGCTGTAGCTGCTTAATAACGCCTACTATGCTACTGTATTTCAGTACAGGTCATTATGGTGGTACTTGGAGAAACAATTTTTTTCTGAGGTGGTACTTGGTGAAAAAAGTTTAAGGACCACTGACTTAAAGGAAATTAGTTTACAATTATATCCTCTATCTAAGAACCAGAACTAGCGAGGGTGTGTCCGTGAGCAGATGTAACTAGCCAGCATACTGACTCTAAGCGACTTTGGGTAAGCAATGAACCATTACTTGAAAATAAGGATTTATTAGGTTAATCAATCTAAATTAGACCAAATCATAACCTATAAGGTAATCGGCTTGAATTGGATGAATGAATATCTAAATTATAATGAATTGGAGTCAGATTCAAATCGGAGATGAAAGCGAATCAAAATATGTTTTCATAAGTAAAAATATTTCTTTTCACATGTGCTAAAAGGTTTACACGCATTTACCTTCACCCATACTGTTAGCTCCGTCATCGGACTAATAAATGGACCCTTACACATTTATAGTGAATAGCTAAGTTTAAATTAATTTGTCAAAACATTCAGGTCAACATTTTATGTTAAGCCTATACAGGTTGATTGAACTTAAAACATTTATGGAAACTCGTTGCCCTAAAAAAGCTAATTTCGTTTCGTTGAAAAAACAAAACCTTTTAGGTTTATTGTACCTAAGATTTCAATAGTGTTGTACTAAAAACCTTTAATTTAGTCAACTGAATATTTAATTAAATGCATTTGAAATCACACGTACAATAAAATTAAAAGGTTTTGTTTTTTCAACGAGACGAAATTAGCTTTTTTAGGGCAACGAGTTTCCATAAATTTTTTTACGTTGAATCAACCTGTGCGGGCTTACAGTGTAGCAGAACTATTTTGCTTTACTGCAGTAGTTTTTATCATCAAACCAATATTAATAATGCATTTTCTGAATTGTGGATCACAGGGTGCACGGAACTGTGGGAGGACAACGGGACGATACAATTTTGGTATCGAGAACCATTGCATCCCTTTAAACACACATTTATCTAGCTACATGTACATAACTTCATTGCATTGAAATGTATCCACAGGAACCTCTTGCTATGCTGCTGATTGGTTCATGCCCAGTGTGGACCACAAAATTGTGAATGATGACATCACAACATTCATCACTGCTGTCTGCTTAATGTATGGCAGTCATTACTGTTTTAAAATTTACTACCCTACTGGAATCAGTACTTGATTTTTTGCAAAGGTATGTAGAGACATCTAAAAAACAAGGTTCATTTAGTATCTCGTTCATTTAGCGTTTATTTTGCGGTCATCCGTGTTGCTTTGGTATAGCAGTCCTGTCCCCTGAAATGTCCTGTCCTGTCCTGAAAATAACATAACATACATACATTAATGTCAAAATAGCCGGCAACAAAAGTGAGTACACTTTATTTTCATCATTCATTTATTTTATTTTCAGAGTAGTCCCTTTATTAATCTGGGGTCGCCACAGTGGAATGAACCGCCAACTTATGCAGCATATGTTTTATGCAGCGGATGCCCTTCCAGCTGCAAGTACACCTTATTTTATACCAGATATATGTTAACCATCCTAAGCCACATGTTCTATTTATCATGTTCATGTTTTTGCTTGATGGGACCATACACATGTGTATCTAGTATTAGAGCAATTAAAATGTGGTGTTTTTTGTATGATTCTCTTATACTGACCACTGGATGGTGTACATGGCACCTTCGAGTATTAGATAATTACAATTGTTGCTCTCCACAAAGATGCACATGGTCTGTGCGCTGACAAGCTGACCTTCACTTCTGCAACCTCTAAAACAATGCTGTCAGCACTCGTGTGTCTGTTTTTTAAAGCCAGCTTCTGCATCTGACAACTTCTGCAAGTTTTTTGATCAACACTTTTGAGGCTAGTTCCAAGTAACTCACCTTGCAAAACCTCTGTATGACCCTGGCCACTGTACTGTAAGTTGATAATCTACTTATAGTGTAGGTAATTTTAGTGGAGAGCAACCATTGCAGTTATTTTCCTCAGGGATTTTTTTTGAAAGGTGTCATGTTAAACATCCAGTAGAGAACTGTACGCAAACACAATGTTTTGACTGTTTAATACAAGATACACACATTTGTATGGTCCAATCAAGCTGACAAAACATGAACATGATAAATAGGACATGTGGCTTAGGATGGTTATACAACATACATTTGGTATAACTTATGATGAATTAAGTTTTGTCGCCGGCTATTTGACAATTTTGACTGTAAGTTGTAAGTTATTTTCAGAGGGAAGGAAATCTATACTGTTACACAAATGGCACATTGACTGTTCTAAAATATATCCATATTTAATTTCTATAGGATTGTCCTAGTAATTTTTTAAGGAACCTGTTCATACACTGCAAATCTTTATCTGTCTAAGTCTTGGCAACTTTGTCAGAATAATATTTTTTTTTTATTTAGATCTCATGGAAACCCTGAACGTGGTTGTGGCAGCTAGTGTTCTCCGTTCAGAGGAGTTTGTTCAGCCTGAACCTGTTCAGTGTTCATTGTTAATTTGTTTACAATCAATTGTAACGATTTGCCTGGTTTCACTGAAAAGGCTCAAGTCTAGTCCCACAATTCAAATGTTTTAGCTGTCTTAACTAAAAGCAATTTGCACACAAAGCTTAGTATGTCAGTGCCAGTGTTGTTGATTTTGACACATTTATAAAAGCTTCTTAAATATTTTGATTTAACCAAGATTTGGACCTGGCTTAATGTAAGCCCTTCCTGTGAAATTAGTCCATTTTGTTAGAGCAAGATGAGACAGTTAACATTGACTAGGAAAAGGCTTTCATGACCATTTAACACAGGGGTGCTCAACCCTGTTCC
>CAIGQQ010031501.1:0-37782 GCA_903798035.1 Danio albolineatus
ACACACACACACACACACACACACACACACACACACACACACACACAAAGAATTCCTCTAATGTTACTCCATGTACACTTGTACGCACTCTCTCACAGAAAGTGTATCGGGTTAGGGAGGCTGGGGGCTAAGCATTTTTTTATGTTACTGTATCTTATAAGGAAGAAGAAGAAAGTAATCACAGCCCAGTGTTTAATAACATTAGGCAATAGGCATGTTTCACTCTTCTTATCTCAGTTTTGGCACGGTGAGTCGATCCATTACAATTCTGGAGACAAGTCAGGGGTTTATGAATATTTCACAGGGCAGTGAAGGCTAAATAAATCTCTTGTGTTAAAGCAGGAATGCAAGGTTTTAAAAACTTTGATACATGATCTGTCTGGCAGCTGAAATCTGAAATCTGTTTACAACGTTCATTCTAAAATTGGGATACACAGATTCCTAATTCAGAGCGAATAGTTTTCTAATCTTACCAGGCTTGCTCTGTTGACTTTAATCAGTTTTCAGAGCTCACATAAACAGTAATAGAGGGAACCAAACAGCAGGCACGCTCAGTTTTTTTTAACACAACAAATTATATAGGGTGATTTGTGTTTATCTGTGCTTGTTCAAAATGTAATTTTATTTGGATTCAACAATGAATAAACATTTTCTACATGTATGTTGGATAATATTGTGATTATACTATTTTCCATAAATCCAGAACAGAATCTATTGGAAATATGTAAATAGAAAAGAGCAAACAAGGCATTAGATGTATCATTCTGAATACCGTAAGGCTGTAAATATTACTTTGTGTAAAAACTCTCTGTGGCTTTTTGTTATTATTTAAGTCACATAAATTGGAAATGTGAAAAATTGTCTCAAATCAAAAAGGGCTCTATTTTAACGATCTAAGCACAAAGTCTGAAGCACACACCGCAAAAGCATTAAGGGCAAGTCTGAATCCACTTTTGCTATTTTAAGGTTAGAAAAATATGGTCTAACAGGGTTGGGCTTACTCTCTTAATGAGTTATGGGTGTGTTCTGAGCATAACGTGCCTTAAACTAATCAGAGTCTCATCTCCCATTCCATATAAGAGTCAGGTGCATCGCGCAATAGCGCATTTGCCATTTACATGGCGGACTTTGTAAGTGGAAAAACTGAAAACTTCATTAGCAAGAAAACAGTTAAACAGACCATCTGCAGCAAGACTAAAGAACAAGGCTCCTCCATTCTGCCTCTACTTTTACTCTTTACTTTACACCTTTACTTTCGTGGAGTAGAAAAATGGTACAAACTCTTTCCACTGAAGACATTCATTAGTCTACATATTTAATTTTGTTTGTTAAGCCTAAAGATTTATTTTAAAAATATTTCTAAATTCAGTTCTAATTTCCAGCAAACGAATAAATGAACATTAATAATGAAGTGTGGTCAAAAAACTGAGTTTTATCCAAACACACGTCCTATTCTTATGCTCCATATGATCCAAAACCCAAAAAATGGACAAATCTAAACTTGTTTTTATTTAAACAAATAGAGATACGCACATAATAAATACTACTATAATAACATTATATAAAGGCAAATTGTCATGAATAAACTGAAAAAAGCCATCTGAGGTGAAAAAGGTATTGAGGTAGGTTTTTACATTTATAGACAATAATAATTTGTGTAACTTTTTAACCCTTTAATTATTTTCATATGTAAAGATATTTGTGTACTGCTGTACATGTGTGTATTAAGCAATGTGTAAGCATTTTGGACTCGACTATCTAATCCTCTCTGTGCTGGAATTTAGATCAGCTTTTAGTTGGTCAATTTTGCAGTCTATTTCAGTTCCTCAAAATAGCATCAATGTGCCTTAACACGCCTGCTTTTTAAACCAGCACACCAATGAGTCCACAGAGCGGAGCAAATGCATTTACTATTTAAACAATGTGGTGCAAAATGTGAAAATTAATGCTGCGATGGTCTGAAAATAGCAACAAATCGCGCCATACACGTCTTGCGCCTTATTGCGCCGTGTGTAAGATTGGGCTCAAAATATTAGTAGATCAGATCAGAGATGCCCAGTACCAAGACTCACAGGCCAAATCTGACATAGGATGACCTTTGATTTGCTTTTTTCCAAGCAGATCTTCATTTCTAATTAATATTTTTGTTTTACCCCTTTGAGGCACAACTATGTTATAATCCAGTGCAATACAGTCTTTGTGCTTTAAAACCATATTCTTGATGTCATATTACAAAACATTTTGTCATTTCTGTGTCGAGTCTGCATGTTCTCCCTGCAATCGTGTGGGTTTTCTCCGGGTGCTCTGGTTTCCCCCACAAGTCCAAAGACACGCGGTACAGGTAAATTGGGTAAGCTAAATTGTTTAGAGTGTATGTGTGTGAACGAGAATGTATAGGTGTTTCCCAGTGATGGGTTGCAGCTGGAAGGGCATCTGCTGCATAAAACATATGCTGGATAAATTGGTGGTTCATTCCCCAGATTAAAAAAGGGACTAAGCTGAAAAAAGAAAATAATTGAATGAATAATTATTGTTATTTTATTATTTCAATAAAATATATTTATTTACAAAATATTATTTATTTATTATTTACCTTATCATTTTAAACATTCTAACTTCTAAGCTTCAAATGTTCTTTATTTTTATTATTATTCATTTATTTATTTTAAAATGTTCATATTTAATTTAATAATATTTCTTGAATATTTATTTTATTTTATATATTGAATATTAAATTTTTAATGTGGTACATTTAATTACTATAATGTAACATTTAGTTTTGCCTCATGGCCCTCAATAAAGTTTGATTTTTAGCCCTTTAAATAAAAATAATAATACTAATAAAAGCGGATAAAAGAGCACCCTTGGTCTAAATCTTGGTCTCGAGTTATGCCCTGAAACAGACTACTAAAGTAATATTATAAATGAACATAATATTTTTATCACTGCTGTGCAAATCACTGGAATGTCATGGAATTTTTCCCAGAATGGCTTAGTCATTTTGCAAACTGTCTTACTGTTCTAAGTGAATGCTCTAATAAATGTCAAATTTTCCTGCGATGACCACTGACCTCAAATTCAGTCTGTGTGCCCACACACTGCTATCATTTTAATCTTGGAAGACAGAGTATAATTCACATTAGTAACATATCTATGCCAACTGAAAACTCCAGCCCATGTTCATTAACCAATGCATTATCAAAAAATTTAAAGTAATCCTTTACTATTCTGCTATAGATAGAAAGTCAGTTACAGCATATTTTATCGTGAGCTGATGGACGGTTGCCATAAAAGCATATAGGCAGAATCTAGTGCTAACTGGAGCAGGAGAGTCCCTGGAGGCTTTTACATTTAGCCATCAAAACTCAGATTTTCACAGCCATTACACCTACAGAGCCAAGACTCATGAACACACACATCATTTGACAGAGAGGCCCACTCAGCCTTTAGCATATGTTCAAAGCGCTGAGTAATGCATATCATATACACACACATGTAGAAACACAGATGTACACGCAACACATTCACGTTTGCCTTGCCCTGGAGGCAGTCATGGATGATCAAAAGGCAGAACAATAACATCTCTTCACCTACTGAACAAGAATAACAAGACAGACAGAAAGACAGACAGAATCGGGGAGCAGAAAGAGCGAGAGCAGAGAGAGTGAAAGATGGACTGATGTAATGAAGGGAAGAAAATACACTGTAGGGTTCAGAGTGAGCATGCATGATTGACACATACAACTAAACACACACACATACATAAACTAGCGGATATATCTATTAAACAAAACGGCAGAGTTGTGTGTGTGCGCTACATAATGTATATGTAAAACAGAGATTGTCCATTTTGGGCTCAATGGAAATATGTGCCTGAGCCTACATTTTTCTGAAACATAATATACATTGCTCCGGGCACGTTTCAGATGACAAATACACTAGAGGGTGCTGTTTACATGTTGTGAATGTGAAATATAGTACTTAGAGAATGTTTAGTTGTACGTTTCAGATACACATCCTTATTGTACACTAGGAATATGAACCTACACTGGTCTCACATTTCAGTCGGGTTATGATTGTCGTTTCATCGATTCGGTTCAATTCGATATCACAGTGCATTGATGATGCTTACAAATCAATTTTTTTTAATTTTACTTCACAACACAAGAACATAGTTTCGTCTTTTAATGCAGTCAGATATATGAACTGTACCTTTAATTTTACCTGCTCGAAAAAAACACGCTTCTTGAACGTATCAAACAAGACTCAAGTACAAGAACAGGACTACAGGAGCATTCAGAGCAAATACACAAAAGTAAATAATAATCCTGCTTGTTTTTGCGTGAAATTTATCCCTAAACCTAACCACTAAGGTTTTCAAAAGCAAATGTAAGAGAAAACTGCACAGCGATCTTGTACTTTTACATGTTTCCATACAAAAATGCGAATTAACTTTATGTGCAAAACTGGAATATCACATAAAAGATGTGCGAATAAAACAGCGTTTCCATCCAATGAGTCACAGAGAACAAAATCTCTGATTCAAAATCTCAAAATCTAATTGGCACCAGATATCAACAGTACAGATGGAATTTGCTGTGGTAGGAGAAGCTGCGTGAATCTTTTCCTTATTTAATAAATGACTTGCACCACAGAAGACGATGCTGACACGCAATGAACATGTGGTGGTGAGACACCAAGGTTTGAGGCACAGAACACAGACACCCTTGATTCTGGAGGCAATTAATAATATATCAACACTAATACTGAAGCCGTTAAGGCGTTTTAGAATGACCAAAACAACATTACAGATGTTTTACAATGTGCTCAGCCTGCTGGTCTGTCCATTCACACACATCTCTATCATCACATGATCTCATATAACGAAATTACATGACTTTTTTTAACATGCCTACTGGAATTTGCTCAGTAAACATGTTTCCATCGTAGTTTATGTGCATCTTTTCTTAATAAGACGTTTATTCTACTCAGTTATTCGCATAATTTTTTTTAATCACATTTTCAAAATTGATGCTCATTTTGGCATTTCCATCAACCATTCTATTATGAGCATATCCAAAATGCGCACAGAAATAGGTGGATGGAAACGTAGTTATTGTTTTTATTTCTTTTGTGGAACCGTGCTTCACCGGACTCGAACCCTCTCTGCATCACACACAAGTACAACACTGTACAAAATGAGCTACAGAGCAAACTGACCAAGCCAGAAAAGCTTTGCATATGGGGATATGGAGATAGATAAGTAAGGAAAACATATTTGAATACAAATTCTAAAAACTGCTTTGTTTTGTGGTTATTATTTGGCCTTTATTTACTAATAATAGATCACTCAATATGCAATTAGTGTGAATTATAATTAACAGGAAACAAAACAAAAAATATTGGCATCATAGTGTTAATTTTACCAAGAAACTGTAGTCAAATGTACAGTATATGGTTTCACAAATACTCTTTAAAATGTTTTTTTCCCCTGTACATTACAATATATATCGTAGCAAATAATAATAATTTATTTTTACAGAAGACACCCATTATTAAGTCTTTTAGTTTAACAAAGGTTAATATAAAAATTTCTCAGGCCTATTTATAACACTTAGTTAAGCCTTTCTACTTAAAAAAAACTGAAGCTATGATCCTCATGTGAGGAAAAGATTCAACTCTGGCATACAACATACCTTCGGTCCCAATTCCCCCTTTTCTAAATAATTTCCTACTGCTATTTTTATACGTGTCACACAATTAAACACCCAAAATAAAACCAAAAATATTACACAATCATACAGTAAGAGTTAACAGAAAGAGCATGTTTGTTTGTGTATGTGTGTTGTTTATGGAGATGCAGACAGAGAAACAGAGAGAGGGGCAGAGAGTAATTGTATGAAATAGAAAAATTGCATTACAGAGCCTTGCTCTCTTTAATCTGGGTGCTGGGGCCTGATGGAAATTAAATAATTGTGTCAGAAACATTGGCTCTATATTTAGCCAGAACAATCCAACCCTATACAGAACACTGTCCTGAACTCTCTCTCTCTCTCTCTCCAGCTGTGAGAGCAGTCTGTCTCTGAGGAGCAGATGTGGAGAAACCACTATACACACACACACACACACACACGCCCACAAACATAAAGAGCCATCAAAAACATCACAAAAGTTGCTATTTATAGAAAAATACTACTTTATAGTGTACACCATAGTGAGTTGCTAGATGGACTTTCATCCTGAAGCATTCATTCATGCACTTCTGAAACATGCAGCCCTCACATGTGCAATGCAGTACTAAAATATTTAAAGTATTCTGATGGTAACAATGGTAAAGATAATAGTATAGTAAATAACAGTAAAGTAAATGTTTTGTTTTTATTTTTTATTGTTTTCTGAGATCCGCTTATGAATGTTATCAATTTATTTCTACAACATACATCAAAAAACTAAAAACATTTTTAAAAAATAATTTAGGTGTATAGACTATTGTATTTCCATTTTTGATTTGAACCACTCAGCAGAACACACAGTTTGATTAGACTTGGAAATAAATGCAAAATGTTATAATTGGTAACAGTTTGCATACTTAAAATGGCAAATTTTTCTGTTTGAAAATTACTTAAAAACTCATATCTTGTTTATGTAAGTTTATGACATCATGACTTTATTCACCTACTTCTGTTTGCTTAAAAATAAATAACTTGAAATGTTCTAGTCATTTTGCATCAAATTATAGTAAATAGTATCGATAACAGTATCAATAAGAACTCGTATCAATAAGCGTTTAAGTATTGGTATTACAAAATGCAAACAATACCCATCCATACCTCTTATATACTCACTGGCCACTTTATTAGGTACACCTCACCGGGTTGGACCGCCTTTTGCATTAAGAACTGCCTTAAGCCTTCGTGGCTTAGATTCAACAAGGTACTGGAAATATTTCTCAGAGATGTTCGATTATATTGATATAATAGCATCACGCAGTTGTTGTCAGCTGCACATCCATGGTGAGAATCTCCCGTTCCAGCACATCCCAAAAATGCTCTGTTGAATTTAGCTCTGGTGACTGTGGAGGCCATTTAAGTACATTAAACTCATTGTCATGTTCAAGAAACCAGTCTGAGATGATTCGCGCTTTATGACATGGCACATTATCCTGCTGGAAGTAGCCATCAGAAGATGGATAAACTGTGGTCATAAAGGGATGGACATAGTCAGCAACAATACTCTAGGCCAGGGATCGCCAATCTCGGTCCTGGAGGGCCGGTGTCCTGCAGGGTTTATCTCCAAATTGTCTCAAAACACTTGCCTGGATGTTAAAGTGTTCTAAGTTAACTAGAGATGGTTGTGCGTTAAAATCCCAGTAGATTTTCTGAAAAACTCAACAACCATACCATGTTCGAAGTCACTTAAATCCTGTTTCTTCCCCATTCTGATGCTCGGTTTGAATTGCAGATGATCGTCTTGCCCATGTCTACATACCTAAAAGCATTAAATTGCTGCCAGGTGATTGGCTGACGAGAAATTTGCATTAACAAGCAGTTGGAAAGGTGCCCCTAATAAAGTGGCCGGTGAGTGTATGTCAAAAGAGCAAGAGGATTTCGATTTCTCAGTTCATGACCCTTTAATCTTACCATATAATCCAGCATTATTCTGTATGAAACAAATACTGCTCTTGTAACAGCCATTAACTGTGATATAGAGAGTATAACATAAAAGTGTGCATCTCTAAAAGGCCACTGATGCCAGATAACTCATCCTCTTTCCCATCATCGCTCTTCTTCTCACAGTAAAAACACCACATGCTTGTGTGGTTAGCATAGCGATTGCAGCTAAGGCCAACACATGAGCTCTATTGACGCATTATACAACAAGGCTTCCCTGCAGTTTAACTGTCACGGTTGTTAACACTCCCTTTCCTGAATTTGCTATAGAAGGCAAGTGGAAGGAAACTTGCTAGGCCAAGGTTGTTTCAGACATAAGATATAGGATGCCACACAATTGCAATAGAGTTTGTGTGAGAGTTTCTGAGTATCTAATGAAGTCTAATACTTTATAAAGTCTTCATGTCTTTCTGTTTTTCCCTGGAATCTTTTATTAAACAATAATATTTTGCCATAAATACTTTACAAAATACTACTAAAGCATCAAATTTTAATCATAAGAAATTATTCCGTTTTCAAAACATGAATAAACTGTGCCGAATGCTCGAACCCAAACGAAGATGTGGGAGTTCTGTTCTTTTTGCGGTGTTCTTGAGATAAAGTTTAGTGTTATTTTAGTGCATGTGAGCGTAAAACTTGTAGATAGGCCAATGCATAATTCATGTGCTGTCAGATATAAAATGCAAGAGCTGTACTGACAGATTAAAAGCCAGCATTTGCAAGTGTGTGTTCTGATGTGCAAAATACATAAAATGTCTGCTTTACAAGAAAGATGCCCTCATTGCTTATATCTGAAGCTTCCAGGGGAGAGAAACGCACTTCTTTCACTGTTTATCACACAAAATATCACAGCCTACAACACCTGGCAGAGATGGTTAACATACCTGTATGATAATTTGTTACTCTGCTAACTTGAAGTGTGAGTTGTTCACACTTGGCAGGTTTGATTCATTTAAAACAAACTCTGGTGGTGTGAGCTCTGGTGATGCTTCATTAGTGTGAGAATAAGAGTGAACTAAGCAAAATCTATTGTGTCTTACAAATGAAATATTGAAACAACACAGAGCAAAAACACATCCAAAGGAACAAAAACAGGACATGATGTCACAAGACGCTCCAATAAAAAAGCAAAATGGTTACATTTAGGCCTGTCACAATAATCAATATATCCACTTATGGCACAACACATGAACATGGCCTCAATAACTTTTGGT
The DNA here is from genome assembly GCA_903798035.1 of Danio albolineatus. Lineage (NCBI taxonomy): Eukaryota > Metazoa > Chordata > Actinopteri > Cypriniformes > Danionidae > Danio > Danio albolineatus. Next base: position 8,885 of record CAIGQQ010031501.1, read on the forward strand.
GATGCAATATATATCACCCATAAATAAAAACAAATTCAACATTGTTTGAGCTGATTGTGCAACTCCTCAATTTATATTGAGGGTGTAAGTGTCAGTATGGCTAAAAACATTACTATAGTTCATTTTTCAAATGGGTGCCTGACAACTGAAAATAGATCTGGTAGCAGATATCGAAGCCTCTGTTACTCTTCATCTTGCACTTTGTTAACATTTATTATTATTTATTTAGGATATGCTTTTTTGTATTCTGATTCCAATGTCTAATTATCAAATTGTTAAAATGACTATGGTTAAATAAAATAGTCTTAATTATAAAATATTATGCGTTAGTTCTTTGTATGAGTGTACTTGCGTTGAGATGATACTATATTATAATTCTGGCATAATATAATGAGTGACATAAAATGGTATTAAAATGACAGTAATATCGTTTATCGCAATATATTTTGTTGCAATATATCATACAGCAAAAAATAGATATCGTGACAGGCCTAGTTACATTTGCCTGATTTTTTCTCATCATAGTGACAATTTTGCCCATTTCAGTAGGCCTACAAAAAAGGCACTATAAACTAATCTCATTTAGCAGATCTTCATTTGTGTGTGTGAGACAGAAATTTCTGACACTGTTTTGACTCCTTAACACAGAAGTTTCCAAACTCGGTCCTGAAGGGCCGGTGTCCTGCAGATTTTAGCTCCAACTTACCTCAACGCACCTGCAAAGATGTTTCTAGAAAGCCTAGTAAGTGCTTGATTAGCTAGTCCAGGTGTATCTGATTGGCGTTGGAACTAAACTTTGCAGGACACAGGCCCTCCAGGACCGAGCTTGGACATCCCTGCCTTAACACATTGTATAAGCTCTTCGCAAGTTCTCAGCTGATGAAAATACTACTAAAACCAGCACATTCAGCCAATCGTATAGCATTGTTCTGAATTTTTGTATAGATTCAACATTAAAGGCACAGAATGTAATTTGCACTGCTGGAGGGCACCTATTCACTACAAACAAAGGCAAAGTCAGACAACTGCATGACTTAGTGTGGAATCATGGGAGTTGTCATCTTCATTACATCCTAAGAGAATCCTCAAATTGTTTTCACAGAGGAGCTAAAGTATTCAAAACACTTTTATCATTGTACAATACAATTATCATTGTAGCTTCAAGCAGGGTGAGGCTGACCCAAACCACCAAAGTGAAACAAGAACACTGAATTATTGCTAATGAGAGACTAGCATGACGCGCAACGAAAGCACCAAAGCTTTTATTATGCCACAGTCAACCGTTTCCGGTTGTGATCGTGTGGGGAAGAAGCAGTGCTGTTTTGTCATACTGAATTAGGGTTGTGGTTAATGCTTCTCTGTGTAGTCCAAAGCAGTGTTTCTCAACCACGTTCCTGGAGGACCACCAACACTGCATGTTTTGGATGTCTCCTTTGTCTCTGCTAATGAGCAAATGATCCGAATCAGGTGTGTTTGGTTAAGGAGACATGGAAAATGAGTTGGTGGTCCTCCAGGAATGTGGTTGAGAAACCACAAGGTCGGGACACACCAAGCCGATGGTCAGTCATTGTAAACAATTAAAAAGTAAACAATTCAAGTAAAGAGGGAAACACTTTAATTAATCTGCTTTAATTTCGCTACATTTCTCAAATATTTGCAACCGATATGGATTATTCGATTATCAGACATAATTTGCATAAGCGAATCCCTCTGTGGTGAGTGACAAATTACTGTGATTATGTTACTAAATGGTGCTTTGTTCATACTTTGTGCACATTTTATCTTCCGGTTTTCCTTTGTAGAATGAGAAAACAGGCTACAGTCCCGCACGGCTGTGGAAAGACACGTCCTTACACGCAGACACAGATTTTCAGTCAGCTGCCATCCATTTGGTGTGTTTATACAAAGCTTTTTGGTCCAGACAGGACCAGACGTGAGTGGACAACATAGCTAATTTTCGTCTGCGCTAGTTATTTGGCGTTGACTTGGTGTGTCCTGGCTTTAATAAAATCCACAACATATTAAAGCATCTTTTATGTATTGTATGTTCAGTTTTCTCTAAAACCAAACTGGAAATTGAGGGTGTATGATCTCACTAGGTATGCAGAACACGATCCATGCCCTTAGTTAAAATTGCAAGCATTAAATTTGAACATTCTCCAAAACTTTTGGGATAAATTTAGGCATAGGCCCAATTCAGCTAAATATATAACAATGTTCTAGTGATTTTTGTTTATTTTAATTTTAAAACGACAAATTGTGTCTTTAAAAATAAAAGTGTTCATGCAAAGTGAACCAGAACTAAATTCATAATTTGCATTTTTGTCCAACCAAAATAGCATAGAGAACAGAATCAGTGGAAACCCTAAACTTTTTGGGGTTTCTCCATTAAAAAAGAATGATGATCATTCTGAAAGTCCAATAGCATTATCTGGCCTATTTTATCAGGTAAGAACCAAAAAGAACTAAAAGACCAAGAAGCACAATGTTGTCCAGAGATGGGAATTTACATCAGATGTGAACAGCGTGATGCTAAAAATATTCAATATCGTACAGAATCTCACTTATGCTGTTCAAGTCAAGATAAGCAAAGTCATTGTGTGTTGCATATTGTACATGCAGCAAATTAGGACACCTGTTTTAGAAGAACACTGTGTTGAAAGTATAATAAAATGAATTCAGATCATCTTCATTTTGTTGAGATGCTCGCATTGATATATTACAGACACTTGCCATTCTACACTTTAGATTAGAAACGAAAGTCAATGAAGAAAGTCTGAACTTAAGATGATAAACTCAGCCAAAAATCTTAAGGATAAGCGCATTTGAGTATGGAAAAGAGAAGAAAGATTAATTCTGCCATCTCTGTAACATATGGACTGCTGACCCCCAAAGACCCATTCACAGATAATCAAGATTACACTCAGAACTAAAACAGTGCGTCAACCCCACCCCTTTTTGTCATAATTATATATATAAACAAAAGAAAGGGAAATGGTCAGTCAGCCTAACCGATAAGAAGCATCAATTTACCGTCTTACCGCATCAAATCCAACGCAACGTGAAAGACACAATGATCATTCCTGCAAGCCGCGCGTTGTTTCCCTTCGGACCACGCATTCAAAACAAAAATGATCGCCGTTGACACGGAACATATCCGTTTCTTTTTTGCAATAATGCGAGAGCAAACCCCTTCAGCCAAAGAGCAGTCTGTGATGATGGAATGAAACGGGAACCGCAAGAGATCATAAATCGCATGTAGCCCATGGGCGTAAATGATAGCGTTGGTAAGATCGGTTCATTTAAAAGAATCGGTTCGTTCGGACAATTCATCTCATGGACCGTTTTGAGGGTGACTCACCGCTTGTTTCTTAGCCCATAGAGCTCCACAAGCCCTAAAGGTGTGTTCAGCTTTTTTGTTAAATGCTGCTTATATTAAGCTATGTTTTGTTTGTTTGTTTATTTATTGTTATGTTGACCAGTTTTTGGTGATAGCTGTGATGCTGATATATAAATATATATATATATATATATATATATATATATATATAAATATATATATATATATATATATATATATATATATAAATTCCCCAATTATATTATTATTATTGTAAAATATAAATAACAAAAATTGGAGAAAAGGAATTGATAAGATTTATATTCTTCCTATAGACAACAGCTATTAGATAGGCTTTGATATGTTATGTTTTTAAATTAAATCATGTACATGGATAAAATATATTACATCTCTTTTATCAACTAGATTTACATTTCCCTGTTTAAAAGTTTAATGTCAGTCCATACCTTTCCTCCAATGCTTCGAGATTCAAAAGAACCGACTCAAGTGAATGAGTCCATTGCGATTCGGACACCTCTAGTCATGGATACACCACCCAAGTGAATGGAATGCCAACCATGTGCTTTAAAGAGGGGCATCACTGCCTCTCTAATATATCCGACAAACACATAAACAAATAAATAAACAAGCATTTTACGTGGTGCGCGTGAACCGTCCAGCAGCAGTTCTGGAGGCGACTCGATGTCACGAGACACGAGATTAATGATCATATTAGGAAGTCAGTCCAATGCACAATGCAAGACAAAATCTCCTTCATTATTGTTATTGTTAATTAATGTTATATTATTCGCTATCAGAAGAAATGTTGCAAAAACGTAGTGTTATTATTAGTATATTTTTACACATGGTTAATCTTTGACGTCTCGCCAGGAAGCAACGATAATGATTTTTCGTTTGAAACCAATCACAAGGACTATAATAAACACTCTGAAGTGAATTAGCCATTTTTACAGACAGCAGCTGGGCGTGAGAACTTTAACATGCATCCCGTGTCTTCAAATTCCAAAAGGCGATCACTTCTAGACGGATCAAGGCAATGAGCACAATAGAACAGACAATAGGTGTAGTACCGCTAGAACTTACCTAATGGACACGCCAACATATCCCTTAGAATGATCCGATGATCAATACACTGTACCCAGATTTATCCACTATCAGACATTGCTACCAGTCTGGCGGCAGTAATGATAGTATCCTTCACAGGCGGAGCACACAGGCGATGCACTCTGGCAGAGGAGGTGGAGGGACCCAGACACATTACAGAGAGCGGCGCTAGGGGGAGTATCGACTCTAATTAGACGAACGCTGGGATTTGGGAACATATTCCGTATGTGATCTGTGTTTTTTTAGGAATAAACAGTAACAGCATTAAGTGCATATATATTTTTTTCTATTAGTAATGTGATATGTTATTAATTACAATTGTTTTAAATGTTGAAGTTTATAAGACATGATTTGATTAAAATAATCCTTGTTTATGTCACTCTAAACCTATATGAATCTACATGAACCTTATGAGCTTTCCATAAGCTTTCATTAGCGGTGCTTTTTCATTAGAGGTACTGGGTTAGTAATTGTCATAATAGTAACTATAAATAATGGTTAATTTATTGGACAGAACATTTTTTTGCTTTATTTAAAACCATGAGCTACATATTAATGTTGTTTTACCTGTACTGTAATTGTATTTTTTTTAAATATGTGCATATAATGAGTCACCAATGACCATGGATAAAAAAATATATATAATTTTACCATGTTGTACCTGAGGGGGTGTAGAGATTTTAATATCTGATTAAACTATTTCTTTAAGAGTGAGTCGCTGAATCATTCGTTCAACCACTTTGTTCAATTTGTCTCTAAATTATAAAATTTTTAAAGTAGGCTAGTATACTTATTTTAAACAAATAATTGCTTTGCAGCCTAGTATGCTTTTATTCATTCATTCATTTTCTTGTCAGCTTAGTCCCTTTATTATTCTAGGGTCGCCACAGCGGAATGATCCGCCAACTTATCCAGTATTTGTTTTACGCAGGGAAACATCCATACACACTCATTCACACACATACACTACGGACAATTTAGCTTACCCAATTCACCTGTACCACTGTGGGGGAAACTGGAGCACCTGGAGGAAACCCACGCAAACACGGGGAGAACATACAAACTCCACACAGAAATGCCAGCTGACCCAGTCGAGGCTCGAACCAGCGACCTTCTTGCTGTGAAGCGAATGTGCTACTCATTATGCCACCGTGGCGCCATGTATTGTTTAGTACACTGTAAAAAAAAGTAATTAGAGATTGTACTTAAAAAGTGCGTAAACACATTGCCTTAAAAGTGACAAATTAACTTGTAAAGTGAGTGAACCCTTTGTAATTTGGAACTGATAAGCTGACTTTATTTATGTACTTATTTTTAGAGTTTTTATAATTATTAATGGTGGTTTATTCCACTGTGAACTGTAAAATGTTTTTTTTTGTAATTTTACGGTTTATTTTCAGCAGCTAGGGGTGCCAGGAAAAAAAAAACTTAAAAGGACAGATATTCAAATATAGAAATGTCCTTAAATGTAAATTTCTGGTAAATTTCTGTAATTTAATATCCATTATTTTACAGTAAATCTCTGTAATTTAACGGTTGTTATTTTACAGTTTTTTTAAACCGTAAATTTATGGACAGTGTGGCAACCTCTGAAATAGAGACTAAGCCGAAGGACAACGAATGAACGAACGAACGAACGAACGAACGAATTCATTTTCTTTTTGACTTAGTCCCTTTATTAATCAGGGGTCGCCACAGCAGAATCAACTGCCAACTTATCCAGCATATTTTTTACGCAGCAGATGCCCTTTCAGCCGCAACCCATCTCTGGGAAACATCCATACACAAACATTTACACTCATACACTACGGACAATTTAGCCTACCCAATTCACCTGTACCGCATGTCTTTGGACTGTGGGGGAAACCGGAGCACTCGGGGGAAACCCACGCAACCACGGGGAGAACATGCAAACTCCACACAGAAATGCCAACTGGCTCGAACCAGCGACCGTCTTGCTGTGAGGCGAACGTGCTACTCATTACGCCACCGTGGCGCCCCACGAATGAATTAATTAATTAATAATTATTGCATTTTTTTTACATTTACTTTTTTACATTTTACATTCATTTTAAGGCATGAGCATTTTACTCACTTTTTAAAGTCAACAAATTGCTTCTTATAATGTATAAATGTACTCATTTTGGATGCCCATCATGTTCACTCGGTCATCCAACTATACATTTTTTATTTATTTACTTTGCTATTTCTTGTTACTGTGGATTTTGGACATGACAGTTACCATAAAGCATGCAATTTAATGCAGCTAAAATATTTTCATTATAATTAAATCTTGCAAAACAATGGCTCAGTGGTTAGCACTGTCGCCTCACAGCAAGAAGATCACTGGTTCAAGTCTCGACTGGGCCAGTTGGCATTTTGTGTGGAGTTTGAGTGTTTGTATTTCCCCCAGTCCAAAGACATGCAGTATAGGTGAATTAAATAAACTAAATTGACCATAGTGTATAAGTGTAAATGTGAGAGTGTATGGGTTTTTCCCAGTACTAGGTTGCAGATGAAAGGGTATCCGTTGTGTAAAAGGACAATGAGTTAACTAATAACTAAATCAGTGAACTGAAAAGATAAAAACAAACTGATTAGCCCCAATTCAGGGACAAAACACCTGCGAGTTAATATAAGACACAACTATTGGCTATTTTTTTTTATTATTGGTTTCATTTGTCATGTTTTCAGCTGGTACAAACTGGGAAATGAACTGAAATGGTCTCTCTACAAAGTAAAATACTTAGTGTTAACTGTTTACTGATGTTGCATTAAAGGGGACTGCGTGCAACAAACTTTCATACTCTGTAAAACAGGTCGCATCACTTCCAGTTGAGGTCTTTTGTTTGTGCTTCATTAAATATGCAGCTGTTTCCTCAAGCTGCCTTAAGGAGCTGAGTAGTATAACTGATTTTCATCACGTGTTTTATTAATTTATTAATTATTCTCTTTTTTTATCTTCTAAATGCTTTCGTGTTTGTTCATGTGGCATTTGCCCTAAAGCCTCTCATGAAATGGTTTGATTAGCCTATAGATAGAGATATATATTCAGATCAACATATACAACAGCTCTCAATCACGTATATCAGGTCATATATGGTGTTTACTTTGAGTTATCAGTTTCTGTCTCTCTTTCTGTTTCCTTTACAGTTCCCCTATATCTGCAGTCTTCCCTGACATCCTGATTGCATCCAGCTATCATAGCCCATAAAACTGATGAAGCGAGAGAGATGCAGAGAGAGCTTTCTACCGTTAAATATAGCTCCATCCCCCATATCCGTCCACTCGTCCTGCCACTTAAAGCTTTTCACCGTACATTCAGTGGCAAAATGAGTCTGATCACTGATTGATATATTGTCATAACACAAACAAAACTCAGAATCCTAAAGAATATTTAGTTAAATTAAAATATAGCCTATAAATTCAGTTTATACCTCAGGTATACTCAATGTTATATAAATGCAAACACACATTTGAGCTGTTGGGCTGCTTCACACTCACACTTATTGTGTATTAATAAATGCTTCTGTTTAACTTTCCTCCTTTTTGTCCTTGGAACAATTTTACTGGAAATTATTGAATTTTATCAGCAGAACAATTTTAGTTTTAAATATTTAATTAAACTAGCCTACATAAAAACCTCATGATTAATTAATATATTTGATTATCAATTAAACACACACACACACAAAGTAAATAAAAATCAACTTAAATCTAAAAATATTCTCAAGATATCGCTTTTCATTTAGCCTGTATGTAACTTTTTATCCTACGCTGAAAAGGAGAACACGTACTGCTTCTCATTGGCCAAAAGGGGGAGGCAAAGACTTTTCTGTTAGTATTGCACGATAGAAGCCACTCTAGGACTTCTGAGGTACAGATATTTTTCTATCAGCAGAGTAACATGTACACCCTGTTGTTTTAACTTAATTAATTTCCAGATATGGCTAATAATGATAGTAACAGTAGTCGTTGTAGTAGGAATAGCCTAATAATATCAATGATAATAGGCTTAATAATAGTAGGCCTAAATCAAATAATAATATCTGGAAAAAAATATATAATAAATAAATACATAATAAAGCTGATTCTGATTCGTTTTCCTCATTGTAATTCAGTAATCAAAAGGACTCTAGGTTTGTCCACTAAGTGACGCTAGTGAACACTCAAGGCCTCACACAAAGTTTCTGCTTTGACTGGGTGGCATTTGTCACGGTTTTCAGTCCTGGGGACCCGCATCACTGCACATTTTCTCTGTTATGTGACCCGTTCAGTTCAGTTCACTGAGCTCTTTGCTAATGTGCCGATGATTTGATTCAGGTGTGTTGAATAAGAGAGATGTGTCGTGCTCTAAACGGAATATGTGGTATGCTGTATTTGTTTACCAAGCCAAAAATATTTAAATATTCACGAATATTACAACAATTTTGGATTGGTTTGTGTTTTTTTTTTAAAGTTCGGTTGATTCTACGGGGCGCCACGGTGGCCTAGTGGGTAGCACGTTCGCCTCACAGCAAGAAGGTCGCTGGTTCGAGCCCCGGCTGGGTCAGTTGGCATTTCTGTGTGGAGTTTGCATGTTCTCCCCGTGGTTGCGTGGGTTTCCTCCGGGTGCTCCGGTTTCCCCCACAAGTCCAAAGACATGCGTTACAGGTGAATTGGGTAGGCTAAATTGTCCGTAGTGTATGAGTGTGTGTGGATGTTTCCCAGAGATGGGTTGCGGCTGGAAGGGCATCCGCTGCGTAAAAATATGCTGGATAAGTTGGCGGATCATTCCGCTGTGGCGACCCCGGATTAATAAAGGGACTAAGCCGAAAAGAAAATGAATGAATGAATGATTCTACGGTGTAGTCGTAACTGTAGATGAGTAATTCATGTTTTTAAATTGCATCAATATCATATTATTATTAATAATATTATAACATTATTTCTTATTTCTGTATTTCTGTGCAAAAACTAATATATTAGGCAATATATTTGAATTGTTTTGAAGTGTTTAGTTTTTTTTGTTCAGTGCATTTTGAAATTGAGATTAGCCAAATAGTCAGGTTGGATGTTGGAAACAATATTGATGAAACATTGATTGTCATTTATATAGGATATTGAAAAATAAATATTTAGAAAAAAAAGAAAAAAAAAACGTTTGAAGGGTCTATATTGATACCTAATGCAACAGCAGTCATGCATTCACTATTTTTGGTACTGGGCTGTATAGCGCAACTTTATTGTGAAAAAGATTATTTCTTTCCAAAACCCTTCCAATATTGCCGGTATTTGAGCGATTGGTTTTTACAAATCTGTGATCTTGACCGCATGCGTCATCAAATGCATACGCCGACTATGTCAGTGTGTCATTGTGTGATGAAAATCTGATCATTGTATGTGTGACGCGTGCACAGATGGTCCGGGAGTGCACGCGCAGCCGGGTCGCATTGTTCTGAGTGTGACACTTTCTATGCGCGAGCTAATGAGAACAGACTGACTCTCGTTTTCCCCTCTAAGCAGTTTTTTTTCTGGTCTTTTCTTTATAAACACCCTTAATATCATCTGTCTCTCATCCGTCCGTTTCCATCTGGCACCAAATAATTTAACCAATTTGACAGATTAACCCAGTAGATAGATAGATAGATAGATAGATAGATAGATAGATAGATAGATAGATAGATGATAGATAGATAGATAGATAGATAGATAGATAGATAGATAGATAGATAGATAGATAGATAGATAGATAGATAGATAGATAGATAGATAGATAGATAGATAGACATTTCAACCTTTCATTAAACAGATGGAATGAAGAAAGACGGTGTGCTTTAAATTTTTCAATGGGTTTTTAAACAGATGGAGTGAAAGGGGACTATATGGCCACTTGTTTGATGAAATAGTTCGCTGTTTTGTTTGCACTGAATAGTCTATTATCTAAGACACATGTAGAGACGACAGATTGGCTCTTTGCATGAAGGGTCAGCGTCTAATCTGGCTACCTGAGTTTAAGGCTAATGTATTCGACCCTTCTCCATCATGACATACACGCAGACATATGGTATTACAGCAGGGCTGAGGGTCATTCATTACATAATCCTCTAACGAGGCCTGTTCACTTCCGGCAGGGAAACACACAAACTGATCAGCCTATTCGCCAGTGTGAGGAACTTCGTACTGCACTTCTGGGCATGTATGTTAAATTAGGCGCACATGTTAAAAATCAAAATGAAGGATTTTTAAAATTAATATTTCCATAAATATGTGCTATTTTCTAAGCAACTTCCCCCTAAACTAATCTCTTATTTAAGCTGCTGATTAAGTGGCTGAGATTGATTGCAAATCTTAAAGGTGCAACATCATCAGCTGAGTAAAGTTAAGATGTTTAATGTGAAATCTGATCAAGTCTTGGACACGTACACGCACACACGCGCATATGCTCTCTTGCTCTTTCCCACGGGACGCAGCAGACGGGTCGTAATTTGGTTGCCTTGGCCCGTCTGGACAAGCACCTGTCTCCTCTCTGGGGAGAAAGTCGCCTTTGGGCCGTGAGCAGAGCGAACTGTGCATGTGTGTGTGACAGCATTGGAAAAAATGGTTTTTAAATAGCAAAACAATATTACAACTCACATAATCTCAAACAATAATTCATTTCATTGAAACTCGTCTCACATGAGTTAAAGAACACTGTGGAGAACATATTTGTGACACAATATCTTTAATTTCATCTTGTTTTTTTATTTAAAAACTACAACAGACGATTTACCGTTGAATTAATCTTTTACTATTTATTCTAAAATAGTTATGAAAAAACTGCGATACAAACCAGTGTATGCTACTGGCTATTCCACTACAAAATGACGGACAAACCCCGACTTAACAGGGTGATCTTTGGATATGAGGCAGATGTAAGATAATTTGATCACTATAAAATTTCCAAAAGGTTCACAAGGATCACGTAAACAAATAATCTCTATACATAGTTTCTAAAAGAAAAAAATAAACCTACTTTGAGATCATTTTTGGTCGCAGCAAAGAGAGCGTCTTTGGGTAGCTAACAGACTTGTTTGGTGAGCAAATCGCTTTTTATGAAGGTTACTGCAAATAGTTTTTTTTTCATTGATTATTACTGAATTTAGTCTAATACTAAACCAACACAAGTCATCTGGTACCCAAAGCGCTATCTATGAGCACTTTGTAAACAAAACAAACAATACAGCAATAGATCCTATCCGATGGGAAGTGCTTCTCGTTATCAGAGGACAGGACATCAACAGCAACACCATTTTAGTAACCGTAGTGCACACACAGCAAAGGCCCTCCTACTCCTACAAAAACTGCCAATGAAAAGTGCAAGTGAAAAGCAACAATAAACCCCAAACTCTGCGACATCAGTCTAAAATAATAATAATAATAATAATAATAACAATAATAATAATAAAACATTAAATATTTACATGTATACGTAAACACTTTAGATAATCTATTTTAAGGACACTCACATAACTTAATTACTTAATAAATAAAGCAAACAAGAAAATATAAATTAACAACTAACAAGGTTACGATTTGTTCCAGCACATAGAAGTAGCCTATACATTTTGAGCTCAACTGAGCTCAGCAAATCCGTTTGCGAAACATACATACATGTTTTTTGTTTCGGTGATGTGAATTATGAAGGTCCAAACCAAATAAAATATTTTCAAAACAAATTATTGCCACAAATGTGCTTATGACATTGGATGTTGAACAGGTTATCTAATATCTGAACAGCCATCTTTCAAACAGAAAAAAATCTCTTGCTACAGTGTCAAATACAAGTTTCAGTTATTGCAACAGGTAAAATATTTTCAGGTAACACTTTATAATAACTTTCATAATGCCTTATGTTTTTCGATGAACTGTGCGTTTTTGATTTGATCATAAAATGCTTGATATTTTGTAATTTTTACAGATTAAATTCTAATCTGTGGTTAAATTTGTGAAAACACTGTTTTTAAAAAACATACAAGATCCTCCTCATAATATGCATTATAGGGAGATAAAAACATATATGTAACTGAAAGTAACTATAAAATGTTACCATTTCCATTCTTAATATTTGTGTATACTGCTGGAATATGCTACTTCTCCATGTCTATAAAATAATTCTTTAAACACCTGTTGTTTTGTGGTACTGTTAAATGTGCCTAAAGTTCGTCTAAACGTCCAAAACGTGGTTAAGGTAAGAAATGTAACAGATAGCAAGGCGAAGGATTTCTATCTTGGACAGCTTCTTGTCGGGTGGAAGTGTTGGCAGCAGCTTCCTGAGCTCCGCGAACGCCACGTTAAACGCTTCTACTCTGATGCGCTCGCGCGTGGCATGCGCAGAGCGATACTTCGCAGTCGCGCGCCTCCTCCGTCTCTTCTCCTCTCGGGTGAGCGCGGCGGGCACGAGTGCGCGAGTCTTGCCATCGTCGGCCTCTAAGGGCTCGTGTGCCACACACTCCACCTTCATGACGTTCAGACAATCCGTGTCCGACTGTGTCCAGGTGAGGTCAGGATCCGTCTGATCGGGGCTCAGCATCATTTTCAGGTCCGTTTGATCGAGGCTTCCAAAGTGCACTGGTTGTTGTCTTGCCCTGGTGAATTAGACGCAGAAGATTGAAGTTTTACAAAAATAAATAATCAATAAATGTCATAATCCATCAAGTGCAGTGGCCACTAAAAATGAAATAACATAAATAAACAAATCGAACGAATTTATATTAATTAATATTTAGACTGAATGTTTTTTTATATTAAGGTTATAATCAGTGTTGCATGCTTTTCATTTTGCTACTTTATAAAGAATACTTTTGAACAGTTAAAGAGCTACCATGCTTTTAAATGGCTGTCAGTGCATGTGCATTTTGCAATTTAGCTCATTCTGGACACGTTACCATTATAAATGTGCTCTAATTCCATGCAAAAGTTAATGGAAATCAATTATTGCCACAAAAGCAAAGTCATAGCTGACCATCTGTCGCAAATGCAAATGCAGAGCCTATAGCTCCAGATGACACAAGGGTGCTTGAATCTCAGTCCCTGTGAATCACAAGCAACATTTTAAAGAAAATACTTTAATAAAATAAACGTTTTCATTTATATTTTTTGATGTAACGATGTTACATTTATTTGCATGTCATTTTGATATTTGCTGAACCACTTGCGTAATGAATATTACACAAAATCTAACCACTGCACTTGAAAACGAAGGTTTAATTGCTGTCTTAAAATTTTCAAGAATAAAAATAAAAACGGTGCCAACGTGACAGTCTGTAGTCGTTAATTCATAGCACCTTTTCACCTGCTTTGACTTTAATTGCTGATGAAAATGAAGTTGAAATTCTGAAAACTCATTAAGTGTAAAGCAAGTAGAAATGATTGCGACAGGCAAGTGATGAAATCGAAGATGTTGTTATGAATAAATTACGAAGATATAAAATATCAATGCACATATTTTTTGCGAAGCTGGACTGTTGCTATAGCTAATGATTTATTAAAATGCAATTTGGTGTGTAATAGCATGGACTCTGTAAGGTAAAATATTGTTTTAAAATAGCCACAACACGAAGACGAGTAAAAAGTACGACCAACAATTGGTGAAATTAATTTATAACTCACCCCTGTTGACGACGAATTGCTCGAGAATCAATATAATCTCCAAAATCCCGTTTATCAAGTCTGTTTTCAGTGATTCATGTTCTTCTGTCCATTGTGCTTTCTGAATTTCTATTTCGGCATCAGCAACAGTATTTCTCGGTGATATTTTCCTCGCCACTAATTCCACTCACAACGCAGCCGGTAACGTAGATTCGCGTTGTTGTGATGATGAAATTTCAGTAAGCATTGGTAGCGAACGGATGTAAATAACAGCACCGGTAACGCACGCTCGGGGATGTGCTGCCCTCTGACCCGTGTGTGTGGATAACAATGGACACGCGTCCTCAGATAAGATCGACCAGATCAGAAAGTGTCGTCTCGGGCTGTCCTTTATGTTTCCGTGGATTAGAATAATATTGCTCCAGCCATCCTCACAACCACGCGTGCTTGTCCTCGTGCCTCTGATGATTTGAGAGATAACACATTCCGCTGGCTCCATATAAAGCCTCCCTCTCTCGCGCGCTCCCTCTTACAAATCATTCACTTTATGCACTTATCCACGACAGTCACACCTCCGTCCCACCCCCTCTTTTCTCTTTCTCTTTTCTCTCTCCTTTCCACTCAGCGACTTCTTCCTCGGCCAGATTGAAAGGAGCGCCCGAGGCGAGAGCTGGACGCTTGGCAGTAACGTATGCGTTGTACGCCTGTTAAAGTGGTGCAATTGTTTGTGAAAGTTTCAGCTGCTTTACTAAATTAAGCGTTCAGTTATATATATATTTAAGAAAACCCCATGATATTAGGGTGATTTTTAATCCTAGTTTAATTTTAATCAGTTTAATATCAAGCCTATTGTTAATACTTTGAATATATTTATATTAACCCTATTGAGAAAAATATTGGTTGCGGTTTTTTTACAGGGTTTAAGTCACGTGTTCCTACTTAGCCTTAAGTGCTGCCTCTACAAGGGTTGAGGATATTACCCAGTTTATGTACAAGTGCATGTGGAACTGCACGGTAACATAAACTGCTAGCAAAATATCTACAAAACGCTAAACCGAATTCATTGTAATCCTACATGTTTAAGTGAACGAAGAAAATTGTGTCGAATTGATTGGCTGTCTGTTTACCCAAACTCTGGACAAAAAAAGTAAGAAATTGAATGCAGATCTTGGTCCTCGGTGAGCCCAAATACAAGTTAACTAACTGCACTTTAAGATTAAAGAAACAACAAAATAAAAAACAATTACAAAACACAGTGGCAAAACAAAAGGAACATCTGTGGAATAGTTTCATTTTCCCCTTGAAAAACAGAGCAGTTAGAAAAGCAACCAATTTGCTTCCCAAGACCTTTTTGAGGTGCCACAGGTATTAATACCTTTTTGCATGCGTGTGTTTTCCCCCCTCCTAAATATCTTGCAGTTTATTTGCATTTTATGAATGATCTTGAAATGCCAAATATTCATTTAGCATAAAATGACCTCTTCATAGCATATTCTCTGCTTTACTTAAATTTGGTTTAATCAAGTTTTACTTCTGTTTTTGTCAATCTGTTTTCAAACTTGTAACATTTTTCATTTCAGCACCAAATTTTTTTAAAAAATGCACATTTTTTAAAACAAACCTTTCAAGTTATATTGACATTTAAGGTGCAATGAAGACACTTATATGTAATATTTCCATTCAACCAATTATTTTCTCAGTGAAAAATGTTCTTTAGATTTCTAATATATCTTCACACTACACTGAATAATGTTTTTACATCCAATGAAGACTCCATGAAGAACCTTTAGCGCCCATGGAACCTTTTCTTTGGTTCTTATGGGGCAAGAGTCTTCTGAAAGGTTCATTGAGAAACCCTGCAAACTGCAAATATCCCCCTTTAAAACCCTTGTGTCAAGGATGTAAGAAATCTTTGCTTTATTTCAAGCGCTGCTCACTGGGGGGAAAAATAAAACATAAAAGTGTAGTTTGTAAGAGTGATACATAAGAAATGTGAGTACTCATCAGCTAAGATCTTACAAAAATCAATAATTCTATTATGCAGCAAAAAAAATAATAAATTCAGTTAGTAATGATTTGTTGAGAAATGCAAGATTTGATATGCTTGTTGGATTATACGACTTGAGGACAGCCTTGGAGACATTTGCTCTTCTCCACAAGAGACTGAATTTTAATAAGATATTTCTTATAAAACACAAAAAGAACAGCGGCCAAACTTCTCGTAAAACACCCGTAAAGAGTATTTCACTCTAACAGGCACGCCAATGACGCATATAGATCCTCAGAGTCTGTGCATCCGATTTGAACAGACAGATGTAATATAATCAGTAAATAAACGTGTAGTTCAATACCAAGATTAATGGGAAAAATAGGGTCTTTAATAAAAAATGAAAGCATTGGCATTCTTCAGGATCCACACATCGTCCTCCGCCTGATAATGCTGTAGACTATTATTGATCACGGCTGATGAGATGTATTAGATGCCATTAATACCTTTTATTTCTGTCCTGTGTTTGTGAAGAAAGTCAGCTGGTCCGCTATTTCCTGCAAAACACCCCTCCCCTCCTCACACGTACACATATAAATACACAGAGTCAAATGTGAGAAAGAGGCATATGGCTTCCAGAGTCACCCATCCCCCCTCTGCTGCCCTTTTTTGCCTGGTGCATGTGTTCAGATCTGGGCATTGCTTTGGGAAGGGGGCAAAGACCTCACTGACTGAATTAAGGTCTGCTCTCTCCCTCTCTCTCTTTCTGTGTGTGTGTGTATGTTGGGGCAGCTGGCTGATGTTGCTGGAAGGATGGAAAGATGGATGGGTGGATGGAGAGATGGATGGAGGCAGGATGTCTGACCCAGGGCCAGTAGTGGGGTATGAAAATAGTAAGACCCAGAGAGAGAAAAACAATAGAGGGGAGGACATGGAGAACTGGGCATGACGAGAGGAAAAGACAATGGGTTGGTTCGAGTCAAGCAAAGATCATATGTCTTTTGGGCAATATTCTGAGTGTGATGTTGTGGTCTGTTTGTAAAGGCTTTGTTTTTGTATATTTTGGCTTCGTGCAATTCTATCCAGCACCAAAAGGAACATATGCTGTCCTGTGTGCTCAGTTTTAGGAGGGCTGGTGGAGATCATAAGTATTGATCTCTGTTGTTGGTGGTGAAAGAACAATGGATTGCAGCTCATTTCACGGCTTAATTCAGTCCAAGTACGCGGTCAATAAGAATACCTTCTGCCAGGCCTGGCTCTGAGGCATGTTCATTTACATCTCATAAAACAAATTTTCCAATGCTTTATTATGATGATGTGTAGTTTAGGCCATCGCCTATGTCATCCGCATAATCACCAGATTTCTCTCCCGTGTGTATAAAATACTTGACAACAAAACCATTCGACTGTTATCATCAGGTATGATCAATAGGAACTAATATTAATGTATGCATCTGGACTGTTTCAAATCTACATTCTGAACTGAGAATGGGGCAACTTTGTAGAAAAGATGGCATGTACTGTATAGTGTATATTATGTGTAATAAATAGACAACCAGTATAACAATAGAAGCTAAAGGTCCATATGTCTAATTGTCATGTCATTGTCAACTACTGTTTTAGCATAATATAGGTTTATTTATTCATTCATTTTCCTTGGGCTTGGTGGCTATTTCAGAGGTCACCACGGCAGAATGAACTGCCAACATTTCCAGCATACGTTTTACTCAGCGTATACCCTTCCAGCTGCAACCCAGTATTGGGAAACACCCATACACACGCATTTACACGCACAGACTCATACACTGCAGACAATTTCATTCATTAATTTTCCTTCGGCTTGGTTCCTTTATTTATCAGGGTTCACAACAGCGGAATGAACCGCCAACTTATCCAGTATATGTCTTACACAGCGAATGCCCTTCCAGTCGCAACCCAGTACTGGGAAACACCTATGCACTCTCACATTCACACACACATTCATACACTAAGGCCTATTTAGTTTATTCAATTCACCTATAGCGCATGTCTTTAGACTGTGGGGGAAACCGGAGCACCCTGAGGAAGCCCATGTGAACACGGGTAGAACATGCAAACTCCACACAGAAATGTCAACTAGCCAAGCCGGGACTGAACCGGTGACCTTTTTGCAGTGAGGCGACAGTGCTAACCACTGATACAGAGTTTTAATCAAACAATTTTTTGGACAATACTGTGATTTGTGATTGAAAACCTTTCAAAAATACAAAGCAAAAACACTTGTACTCTGTAAACACGCTAAATTTCAATATAAGTTCTGAATTGCAACTGAACTGAACTGGAGTGACAAATAGGATGTAGAACTGCACTTAATATTTTGTGCAAGAATGGAATTACCTAACTATAGATTTTAACTGAAGAAAAAGTTGTCAATGCTAATGCACACACTGACGCAGTGTGATACAAACAGGGAAGTCTTGTGATGATGGAATGAATTGTGAATAGCATATTAGCATATTTTGTATCGAGTCAGCCAATTAAGTTTCAAGACTCGTTTATCCTACTTATTTTTGGTGGAAAATGTACTAAACAATCATACTCAAGTAAAAGTATCAGTTGTTGTCCAAAAATGTGGTGCAAGTAAAAGAAAAAACTGTTCTAAACACTACTCAAAGTCAGTAAAACAAGGCCCTACTTAAAGGACTCGAGAGTAATGAGTATTAAACTGTGAAAATCATTCTACCTTTTAGCCTAAAAACTAAAAATGCAGTGCCAAATTTTATGAGTGTTACTAAGTGCAAGTTAGTAACAAAATTATTTCCCATTAATGGACTATAAATTAAAAATGTGAGATTAATTTAATGTGAGAAGGCATTACATTAATATATGCACCTATAATAAGCAGGCAGAAAGCAGGTCGATGCATTTACATGCGGAGTGAAATCTGTGCAACCTAAAAACCCTGCTAAAAAGTCTGCGATGATACGTTTAAACTTCATTTATGCTTCAACTTCATTGAAACCCTGACTAACAAGCTATGACTGTCCAGCAGTTGTCGCCACAAACCGAGCACATGCAGCATTGATAAAATCCATGCAATGTGTGCATGAATTTGAAAACGTAATATTCTGTACTGCCCTTGGTTATTGTTAATGGCCATTTGGAAATGTCAGTCATCACACTGTAGGCATCCATCAACTTCTCATCAGTGACATACAGTCTGAATATTCTTTCGGTCGGAAATGATTATTCTACTTCTACTAATTCTACTAATGATTAATCACCGTAGATAAGAAAAAAATAAACATGTAAAGTAGTGACTGCAGGTTGAAGGCAAATAGCAGAGTAAAAGTACCAATACTGTACTAGAATTGTACTCAAGAAGCTACAATACACATTTTTAAAGTAGTAAAGTGCAATTCCATAGAAAAAGTACTCAATTCGATGCAAGTCATTTGAGTATTTGTAGTTTGTTACACCACTGAGTAAGATTCATAGATTCATTTATTTGAACTGTACATATACATTTGTTTATCTATCTGCACACTTCTGATTATTAATAGCAACTAACATTGCACTGATTCATTTATTTGAACTGTACATACCCACTGTACATGTACATTTGTAATTAAGTACACACCCACTGTTCACATTTATAATTATGTTTATTTATCTGCACATTTATGATTATTAATAGCAACCTGTAGCATAATCATTTATTGTAAATCTCTGTTCATAACTAATGCAACCTCTATGTCTGCATGTCCCATGTTCATAGTACATCCATCTGTAAATATCACCATAGTTTTTCTACAACTGCACTTTATAATTTTACCTGTATTCTGCACTTGCTGCTATTGCATTCCTTGTTAGACCTAAACTGCATTTCGTTGCCTTGTACTTGTACATGTGTAATGACAATAAAGTTGAATCTAATCTAAATCTGGCTTATTGCAGCTATTTTTGCTGGTTAAAACTGCAAACTGTATTTGTTGCTGTATTATTTAACATTCATATTCATTTTCTTTTCGGCTTGGTCCGCCAACTTATCCAGCATATGTTTTAGGCAGCAGATGCCCATCACAGGGAAACATCCATACACACTCATTCACACACATACACTATGGACAATTTAGCTTACCCAATTCATCTATACCACGTCTTTGGACTGTGGGGGAAACCGGAGCACCCGAACATAAACAAATGCCAACTGACCCAGCCGAGGCTCAAATCAGCGACCTTCTTGCTGAGAGAAGATAGTTCTACCCACTGCACCACCATGACACCCCATTATTTAACATTTTATCATAATTCTAAACATTAGAAACATTGGTTTGTCTAGTGGTTATTAAGACTTGATAGTCTTTCTCAGTTGTTATGGAGGATGAGTAATTGATATAGATGTTTAATTCAGAAAATTATTTAAAACTACTCTAAAAAATGCTGTGATTCATAGTTTTCTGGTAATTTTATGCAGTCAGATTGCATTACGGGCACTTGAAATTTGTGTAACACTGAATTTTATTGACATTTCTTGGTAGTTTGAAGAAATATAGATAATGAGCTGCCAATAGCTTTTCTGTTTTTTGATTTTCCATATGATTTATAACACAGCTTTTGTTTCAAACTACAAATATCAAAGTCACTTTGCTCAATTTGGAACATCAAAAGTGTCAAAGCAGAGATCTAGGTCCCATAATACAATTTGAAAGCATAAATAGACTCAGTGAAAAACTGTGAATCACATATTATGGGAAACTGTTAATTAGCAGATATTTTGACAGTGTACGGTAGGCAATTTTGGAGAGGCTTGCAGACATCTTATGCAATCAGGCTAAATGCAAAGATGGACATTTATTGTTCTGAACCTTTCACAAAAGACGGTGATGTGACAGCACGATCAACCGATACAACAAACAAATGCTTCTGAATAACATCCTTCCCCAGATTTAACGAGTGAGCATTTTAAGATAACTTCTATACATTTTGGAAGGCTGAATGAGTTTGAACACGGATTGTTAAACGGAGGGTAGTCTAAACTCAGCTGCATGACTGACCCAGGCACTGGATAGCACCCATTACAGCCCGAATGAGAGCCAGCTGCAGCTCATCAGCACAGGACACCTGAGCTCAGCTCCGCTTGGACATACTGGCCTTTACACACAATAACACTCCATACACAGACGCACAACCTTACATACATAACACAAGCATGCATATGATTCCCAAGGCCAGTGTCTAACGTGCTTTTGGACGTTATTGTTGGCGTTAATGTGACAGGAACACAAAGAATTACTATCCTTGTACGAGACGGATAGAGAGACAGACAAGAAAGATGAGCGATGGCATATATTTTCTTCTCTCTCACCTCTCCAGGGTGAGCTCAGATCTGAACGCCTCCTCCTCCTCCTCCTCCCCCATGAATTGGGATCAGGTGGGGATCAGCTGGACCTTCGAGAAGGGGGGCAGAGGGTTTATGTGTGTGTGTGTGTTTTGGTAGTGGTGCTGATGAGCAGAAGGGTAGGGTGCCAGGCCGGCCGGGGGCCAATGTTGCACCTGTGAGAGATCCTGGAGGCAAATCTGGGTGTAGAAGCACGGATATGATTGGAAAGGTCTATCTTAGCACCTGCACAGAACCGATTGAAGAGTCTGACAAGCCCAAAAATAAAACTAAATACTAAAATAATAACAATAATGATAAAATTCAGCTTTAAATTAGCTTTTGTTCAAAATGTACAATTTCTGGAGCTGTAATCAAGAGCGTGTCACATTCAAGTGCTTAGCTGAAGTGATGAATTAGACGTCATGGAGAAAATTATCGAATCGCTGACAAATATAAGCAGCATAAGCTACATTCGCTAAAGTCACGATCACAACAAGTCAAAATGTATACAAGATAAGTATGCCTTTATAGATTACTGAACATATCTGCTATCAACCATACTGTACATCAACTTGGATGTATCCTTTCACCATAAAGTCTCAGAAATAGAGGTACAAAAGCTGCACTGAGGTGGTCCATTTTTGTACTTTCTATGTACAAATATGTACCTTTAATCTATAATATGGACCATTTAGGTACTAATTGCTTCCAGAAATGATCAGATGTGCTCCAACATTAGGTACATTTAAATCAAGACTGAAAACACGTCTGTTTAGCTGTGCCTTTACTGAATGAGCACTGTGCTAAGTCAGACAAATAGCACTATTATGTCTTTCTTTTCTTTTAAAACCTGTTTTAACACATTTTAATCTGTTTTGAATCATTTTTTATTCTTTGTTTTTACTTTCTTATACTTGTCTCTTTTATTCCTATGTATGTAAAGCACTTTGGATTACCGTGAAATGTGCAATTTAAATAAACTTACCTTGCCTAATACATTTAACGCACTGATCATTTAGGTACTTCTATGTTCCCTTTAAATAAAAAGTGTACCTTTTGAAAAGGTACCAGCTCAGTGACAGCTCTTGTACTTTTAATTCTGAGATTGTATAGACGCAAGTTGTAAGGCTGAGAGTAAATAATAACAGAATGACAATTTGGGGAGAATTAACTTTAAAAATATTGAATATTATATAAATAATTCAATCCAATATGATTCAGGTTGTGAATAGTACACATTTATAATTATGTCATCATTTACTGTCCCTCATATGACTCTTCCAACACGGAAGAGTCCCACCAAAATAAACCTTACAAAAGACACTAGTGAAATTTGTGGTTTTGGAATGTACCTCATATGTTATAACACAAAAAACCTTCAAAAACATCATGTTTCACCTATCACGTGTTGTAAATGCTCTTTTAACACATGCAAATTTAACAGGTGATTTAGAAAATACGATTGGATTGGTTCAATTCAAATTTGATTGGCTTAAACTGAGTATCTAGAAAGACATGTTTGTTTTAAAGGAGGAATATGTAAAATGAGGTTTTATTTTATTCTTTAGATTACAGAAGCTAAGCCTCTTGCCTGAAGGACAAGTATAAACAACAGCAAGCATTTGAATAGAAGAGTAATATACATCAACAGATAGACGACTTGGCTAAAGCAAGGCTAAACATTTGGGCTGTCAGTGATAATCGAATAAACATCTAGCAAATGGTCCAAAAACTAGACTAGTCATCAAACAAATACACACGAATGAATAACTACACATGTGACGTCTGTCTAATCTGTCTATTTGATGACTAGTCTAGGTTTGGACTATTATTAGTCTATTAGATTTTCACTCACTGCCAAACGTAGCCTTATTTTAGCCAAGAGGTCTATGTCTAGATATCTTTTAAAGACAAAATTGCGTGGTGGGTACCTCATTGGTTCTTGCAGAAGCTTATAAAAGGAGAATAAACCTGCAGCAACATGAGAGTGTGTAAATGATTTGATATTGATAAAAATAAAAAAAATCAAACAAACAGCATCAGTAACCACAACAATCAGTTTCTCAGAGTTTCACAATCACAATTATGATATTAAAGACAGGTCACGAAAAGTTTGCAATTGTGAAACTCATAAAACTCAATAAAAAAACCTAATTCAGATTGCACACGAAGGCACCATTATGATACTCCCCAAAACACCTCTAAACCCAGGGTGATTTCTCTGTGTGTGTGTATTACACTTCTGGGCGGAAAGAACGAATTGGTCAGCCCTTTCCCCTCAAGAACAATCTTTGAGGTGTAAATAACTGAGACAAAGAGGGAGTTAAGAGAGTACCCAACATCTTTTTCCCTTTTTGCTTTCCTCTGTCTCTCTCTTTTTCCCTCCCACTTCGTCTCCAGGGACTGTACCAGCCTGGCTTGAACTGGACACCATCTGCTATAATGTGACAGAATGGAACCCCCAAATACTTTCATTTAATTCTGCTTCGTGTGTGTGTGTGCATGTGTGTGTTTGTTTGTGTGAGAGCGAGAACAGAGCTATTATCTATGTTTTTTAAGAAATACAGCTTTGCTTTTGTAAATATGTGGATTTGTATACATACCCACACCACTGCGTGTACAATAAAGGTGTGTGGGTCATCTGGACCCAGAATCTGTTCCCTTGGGTCCTTTGTTGAATTTAAAGACCATCTGTTATCCTCTAACAAGCTTTCTGTTTTGTCTTTGTTATTTTCGCCTCATTTCTGCGCACTTTATTTCTTTAAAGTCTTCGAGTGATCAAAAGGAAAGCGTTTAAGTGCTATTATAGGTTATGAAAGGTGAATGATTCAGCACCACGGACAGTGCTGAAGAAACAGTATGTGCATATATGTACTGAGTTTCATGACAGTATTAGATTTAATGAATGAATCCTGTTTATGCAAAAATAGCAAAGTCATGAAGCACTTCTACGTAGTTCACTTCTAACCCTTATGGTGGTTTTGCAAATGCAAATTATTTTCTATTAAATGCAAATTATTCAATTGAATAATTTATTAGCTTCAAAGCTGCTAGAGGGTATGATAGGTAATTGACGAAAGCATTTAAAAAATGTGTCTGATGAAATGTGTCGTACTATTATATGCTGAGGTCCGACATTCTACTTCTCTGTTTCCACTGTCCACATTTGTTTTATATAATATTCAGTAGAGAGAGTGTGGAATGAAGCTGAAAGATGTTGAGCTGCATTGTCATTGGCATGGTTGGAGAGAGACAGTACTAGAGGGCCTATTTCTAATGGCCCATCAAGACCTAATTAAGAGATGATTTACTGAGGATCACTCATTTCAACCCTATGCAAAGGGTAAAAATGATGGATTTCTTCAGTGAAAACATAATGCTCTAGACACCCCCTGCACATCTTTTCTCCTATTCCTTCTATAAAAAAGTTACTTAATATTAATAAAATATTTTAAAGAGCAATCTAAAGATGTTAGATGAATCAGACATAAGTGTTTCCTGACTATTTTTGATTACTTTTTGATGATTTCTTAACTCATTTATTAAAGAGAATACATATATTACATTTTTATTTGAATGGGATTATTGAGAGACTGTATATTTTGAGTGTCATGTGACCATTAGTGTGTAAAGCTGTACTATTGTAACTATTTTAAACCCTCAGGCACTTAATCCACATGTCTGTATTTTAACAAATGTAATGTATAAATGTAATTTCCCAAAAGTAGCTATAATCTGCCGAAATGTAACAAACTAATTGCTACAATGTTCCAGTACAACTGTTTTCAGAAATTGGAAATAATAAATGTTTCTAGACCAATTAATTGGCTTCATTAATAAACTTAAAATAATAAACTAATAATATTGATTCTTTTGAACTGTAAAGTTTCACCATTTTACCATATTTAATTTATTTATATACCATATTTGTACATTATAAACATATTTAAAATAAATATGCATGATTTATGTCAATATGTTAAATATAAATAAAATTTTAAATATGAAATATTCCATGTTTTCTATCTATCCATCCATCTATCTCTCTACTAGTCCTTTATCTTTTTCATTTATTCATCCATTTTATTCATCCAGTTTTCTTTCTTTCTGACTGTAGTCCTTTCTATTCCTTCCTTTCATGCATCCATCTGTCCGTTTCTATCTAGTCCTTTATCTTTTTCATTCATTCATCCATTGTTTTGTTTTCTTTTTCCTTCTTTCATGCGTCTATCTACAGTATCTATCTGTCTGTCTGTCTGTCTGTCTGTCTGTCTGTCTGTCTGTCTAGTCATTTCTTTTTCATTCATCCATTTTTTACTTTCTTTCTTTCTTTCTTTCTTTCTTTCTTTCTTTCTTTTCTCTGCATCTTTTGTCATTCTGTTCTTTCTTTTTTCTTACTTTCATCTTTTTATCCATCCATACTATCTACATGTTTTCTGAGCTTAAATATTAGGTAACTGCTTTAATTTAATTAAAGATAACTGCTAAAATTTAAATATTATTTAAATTTTGACGACACGTTTTTAACATAAATTAAAGGGGTGGTCCAGAGTGTATTTCTAAGGCTTAGTTGTGTTTATGGGGGGCAAAGCAATGTGTGCTTATGCTTCATTTGTTAAAAAAATCCAGTTATTTTTTTCAGATATCTTACTTTGATTATATACAGCTACTCAGCTAACATGAATACGACTATCATATTTCCTAGTTCCTCTGAAAGACTCGCTCACAAGAGGCTCTGATTGGTCAGCTAACATAACAGCAGCGTCACACCTCAACTAGCACATGCTTTGCCTCTGCTGTGTAAATAATGTCCGTCAGTGTAACTGTAAATGACCTTTCTCAAATGCTAGCTAGTTTCTATAATTCTCTGAAACATAATTAAAATGAAACTGTAAGCACTACTCCCTTTGTGTTGTGTCATTTGGAAGCCCAAATACAGGAACAGAAGAAGCTCTGTGGAAATAGCAGTGTTTGGACGTCATTTAGCTTTCTCTGCTATAACACTAAAGCGCCTCTGGCCACGCCCCTTCACTGCGCATGGTGAATGCACGTAACCTGAAACATTCATAACATTATTAACCCAGATGTATTTTTTTGTAGTCCCTAAATGTTGGTTGCTGTAGGCTTTGCTAAGCTAACTCTGTAAAAGCCAATGTCTCCCTTTGCATTGAACTTTGAGAGACTTGCATTCAGTAATGCTGTTTATGTTCACACAGCTACATTACACATCAACTAAAGTTTAAAATATAGGTAACACTTACAATAACAGTACATGAATAAAGATGTCTACGTAAACTAAACATCATTTTATTATGATGTAATAACAAGTTAATGCATGTGCTAATCTTGAATTTTACCACATTAGTTTATGCTTCATTTAACTATCATAAACTCTTGATATGTTAATGTATAATTATATCATGACTTTACTTGGTGGGGCACATTATAATTAACCCACTATTAACTATTCATAAACTCCTTATGCATGTCCATCTAGTGCATTTACACTGAGTTACAATAGAAAAGTGTTCTGTCGACATTCACATCAAACGTTTAAACACATGAGTAGTTACGGATGAGTTAATGATAATGTGCCCCTCCAAGTAAACTCATGACACAATTATACATGAACAGCTCATGAGTTCATGTAGGCAACATTTAGCTTAAATTTAAATGTTAATGAATACATTAGGTAATAACATGTACTAGCAGGTAATTAAGGTAGCCATTATTCACATATGAACTTGTTGTAGTTAGCGTTAGAACATGATTAGCACATGTATTAACTGATCATTAATTTATAATAAATTAATGTTTAGTTTACATATTAATACATAATAATTCATGTGCTGTTATTGTAAAGTGTTACCAAAATATGATATTGTATTGTGGACCACCCATTTATCACAGAAATAAACATTTTACTCAAGCACATATCTCTTAATGGCAACTCCATTATACCAATAACAACTTTACCAATAATAACTTTAAACCAATACCCAATGATAGCTTTTAAAATACAATAAACTTTAAAAAAAAATCCCCAAAACTGTATGTGTTGAAAGATTGCACGCTCTACTCACATTCAATCTACAAGCAGCGTGTACTGTAATATTCTTCTGCGAGTTTGAAATATGACTGCATCCTATCGATCGGACGTGGTTCATGGTGACTAGGCAAAGGGACAGAGAAAACAGGCTTGCAAGAAAGTGAACAGAAGGAAAACACAACGGCAGTGGTCATAGTGAGAAACTAGACAGATCGCAAGTGAAAGGCGATGCAAGGACAGATCCATGTAATGTTAAGGCAAAGTGACAGATTGTTACGGGCACATACATAAAGTTGTAGTGATGTGCCTGTGCCTCAATAAGTGTGTTACTGCATAGTGTTTGATGTGGACTCGACCTCATCTTCTTTGTCCAGGAGACTCTGTTGGTTTTCACATCATGTCTCGTGTCTGTCATGTCAGTGCAGCCGCGTGTGTTTCTGGATGACGGGAGTGAAGTGGACACATGGATATGAGGAACTGGTGTCTTGCCTGAGGAGAGCAGGAGGAGCAGCTGCCAGACTCACTTTCTTTATTTCTATTTATCTATCTATCTATCTATCTATCTATCTATCTATCTATCTATCTATCTATCTATCTGTCTGTCTGTCTGTCTGTCTGTCTGTCTGTCTGTCTGTCTGTCTGTCTGTCTGTCTGTCTGTCTGTCTGTCTGTCTGTCTGTCTGTCTGTAGTCATTTGTTTTTCATAACTATTATTCTTTCTTTTCTCTGCTTCTTGTCATTTTGTTCTCTTTTTTTGTTCTTTCATTCCTATCTTTCTGTAGTCCTTTCTTTTCCATCCATCCATCCATCCATCCATCCATCCATTGTTTGTCTTCGTTCATCTGTCAATCCTCTTTTTATCTATCTATCTATCTATCTATCTATCTATCTATCTATCTATCTATCTATCTATCTATCTATCTATCTATCTATCTATCTATCTATCTATCTATCTATCTATCTATCTATCATTTCCCTTTTTATTTATCCATGCTTTTTTGCTTGTTTATTTTCTTTCATCTGTCTATCCTCTTTCGTTATTTTGTCTTTCATTTATCAGATACAGTACTTTTGTCAGTTTGTTCTTTCATTCCAATATCCATCCGTCTGTGTTTCTTTTTCATCCTTCCATTTTCAGTTGTCTCTGTTCTTTCATTTATCCATTTGCATGTAGTCTTTTCTTTTTGTTCCATCCACCCATGTGTTTCTCTGTTCTATACCTTAATTAACCATCCATCCATATTCGTTTGTCTTTGTTCTTTCATAAGTCAATGCCTTCTTTCTCTTTTTTATCTTTGTTTCTTTCTTTCCATCTGTTTGTAGTCCTTTCTTTTTGTTCCATCCATACATACATCCATCCATCCATCCATCCATGTTACCCTCTGTTCTTTCAGATCTATCTATCTATCTATCTATCTATCTATCTA
>CAIGQQ010031502.1:0-15353 GCA_903798035.1 Danio albolineatus
CAGTACATCGTAAATGTCAAAAAGAGAGAGAGAGAGAGAGAGAGAGAGAAAAGGGAGAGATACTGGGTGTGTTGAGAACTGGGGTGAGTAAAATTATTGACTTTTTTATAGTTCATATTTTACAGCATACTGTGGGAAGTGCAAGTACAAGTGCCCTCATTTTACTTGATTCAAATTGTCATCAAAGCTTGTGACCTTGTGCATGGTGTACAATGATTGCATGCACAATCAAATAACTCTCAAGACATGTGGAGCGTTTGGCAGTGCAGTGTTTCAGTGAAAGAATTTTGAATGCAATTCACAGTCCGAACTTACAATCGAAAAGATAGCTTTTCAGTTTGGCTTTAAACTCTGCAGAGAAACAATCACAGACGGGGTATTAATTGATGGTGGAGACTGATTAACACATGGCAGAGTTGCTGCATTAAGTGTGAATGAGTGTTTGTTTTGTCAAAGGGATAGTTCACCCCAAAATTAAACTTTCCTCATCATTTACTCACAGCCAAATGCTTCTAAACTCTTATGAACTTCTGGTAACACTTTATTTTGATGGTCCATTTGAGTATTAGTAGACTGTCTACTTAATATCTGTTGATACTGCCATTCAACAGACATTTAACTGACTATAAGAAACTTTACAAGTACATGTCAACTTACACTAACCCCAACCCTAACACCAACCTAACAGTCTACTTGTAATCTAGTGAAAATTAGTTGCAATGTAACTGAAATTCAACAAACGAACCATCAAAATGAAGAGTGTGACTGACTTTCTTTCTTCTGTTGAACACAAAACAAGATCTTCTGTTGAACACAAAACAAGAAGAATGTTGAGATAAACGCTGCCATTGACTTCTATATTAAGAACAAAAAATAGAATTGAAGTCAATGATTGTTTTCCTTCATTACATTCTTCAGCATATCTTCATTTGTGTTCAACAGAAAAAGGAAACTAAAGTAAAGTATGAGTATATGCTGAACAAATTGTAAATTTGGGGTAAACTGTAACTCTAGGTCTACCTCCATTTAACAAGTCCTGGACAACATTATTTCTCAGAAGTCGCTTTTTATTATTATTTTTTTTTTAGAATTCAGTTAATCTCTAGTTTATCCTTCCGGATCCTAAGTACAAACTTTGCTCAAGCAAGTGAAAACTATACAAATGAGACAAAACTGTTGATGCTGTATACAGAGATGAAAAGCAAGGGGTGGTAAGATAACAAATCAACAAATGAATTGTGCAATACCACTCTAAAAAGTCTGTAAAGGTTTAGTTGACACAAAAATGAAAATTACCTCATCATTTACTTTCGCTCATGTGGTTTTAAACCTATATGAGTTTGTCCTCATAACATAAGTCTTTATAAGTTGTTACCCACCAACATCCATAGTAGAGACAACTATGGAAGTCAATGAGCCCCAGCAACCAGTATTCTTCAAAAAAACTCGTATAGGTTTTGAACAAGGAAAGGGTGAGCATATTTCCATGCTTGGGTGAACTATCCCTTTAAGGTAAAATGGATTGTTGACTATCCCATAGTTTCACATTGTCTGATTTCCTAAATGTAATATATTCACATCGTTTTCTCATAATGCTTATAGGTTGCACGGTCAAAAATGTAATAATCAATGTGCAGATCTAAACTACAGTACAGCAAACTGACCCTTTTCGTTACTTTTCATATTACACTTTAATTATTTGAATTAATGATTTTAGGTTTAGTCCAACTTTGCAAAAGCATTTTGTTTGCCTTTAAATCTTGTATCTTATATATTTATATCTTTATATCTAAAACTGTTGCCATTTTCAACAGCCTCTGTTAATGTTAACTGTTATTAAGGCAAGAATGACTAACATTGATCGGTAAACTTACTGAACGCACTATAAATAAACCCACTTATTTGCTTTTAAAACTATTAATTTTAAAGTTAAGCTTTAAAACCTTGTGTTAGTTTGGTTTACCATATATAAAGCTCTCATATTTTACATTCAACATGAATTGCCTGGATGATTTACTGTAATGCTGAGAGTACAAGACAACAGTAGTTCTTTCTTAAATCTCATTCTTTTGATTGGCAGTTTGAGACATTGATTTTGTTTTGTTTAGAAGCTCAAAAGGTAGTTCTCTGGTATCGTCATATCAAAATTAAAACTTTTCATACAGCCAAACCAATCAGAAAGTCTTGTTTAAGAAATCAAGCATAAGGTCAGCAAACAGTCAGACTCAGATTAAACTCACCATCCACATTATAGACTTTCAGCCCAGCCAGATGTTTAGCCGCCCTGGACTTAGCAGCTGTCAGTAGGGCAGGGTTGTGAACTGTGAAATCCTTATAATAGTGTTCAAGAATTACCAGGGCTGCCCGCTGAATACTGCACAGAAAGAGAGAGAGAGAGAGAGAGAGAAACCTTGTAATGTTCACTGGTAATAGGGGTTTGGGTGTCTGATCAAACGCATCATGATCCCATCATGCATTTCATTAAACGAACATCAGATACTAACAGACTTCCCTCTGCCATATGAGTGTGTTGTTGCTTGACTCTGCAGCAGCACTGGATCAGAAACATTCAGCCAATGAAACAATGAAAGCAGGAACAAAGGAAAGCGTCGGGCAGGAGAAAGGAAGGGAG
The DNA here is from genome assembly GCA_903798035.1 of Danio albolineatus. Lineage (NCBI taxonomy): Eukaryota > Metazoa > Chordata > Actinopteri > Cypriniformes > Danionidae > Danio > Danio albolineatus. The sequence continues at coordinate 2,633 of CAIGQQ010031502.1, forward strand.
AGGGGAAGCAACGCAGGGCAAAGTAGGGAGTGTCTGTAATGGAGTGATTAATGGACCATTTTCCCTTGGCCCGAACTCAACTCATTATTAATACATTAAACAGCACACACACACACACACCGTTTATGTATGTAGACAATATCACAACCAAAGTAGGGGTAAAACCAGCTGAATTACAGGAAAAAAAATTGACACAACAAAAAAAATCTGTTTCTCTAGATTTTTTAAATATATGCTGTAGTTATTGACCTCTTGTTATTGTGTTATTGTTTTATTCTGTCCACTGCTGATGAGGACAATTCTTCAGAATTAAAATTGGTTAAAAGAAAATTGTCATTAAGAGTATACATTTAGCGTAATACCAATATTTTACCCTCATTAGAGTAAAAAAAAGAATATTTAGTTAAAAAAGATTTATAATCATAGCAACTGAAAACAGTTGCTGTTCTAATCAATAGTTATTTTCTGAAAAAAATTCTAAGATCTTTATGAGATAAAACAATTCAAAATATTTTACTAATATCTACAAAACTACAGAGCCACTTTTTTTCTTCCAATGCAGTACATAAACAGAGCAAATTAACATGAGTCTGCAGTATCTTCTAAGTGCTGATAGGAGTGTGATGTCCATCAGTTGTTTCTACTGACAATTTGCAAACTGAAGAACCCAGACACAGAATTGTATTTCTATAATTACCAAAATAGTCTACCTCTACAAGAGGTCAAAAGAAAAATGACTGTGCTACAGTATGTAATCAGTTTGTTTGGATATTATTTAACACTAATTTAACTCCAACTTTTACCTCTCTGCCTTTTTCCAGCAGCCATGTCAAGATAAATGGGTTAAATATAGGCGTTAAATAATGTCACAAATGCCAGTAAATACACTATCTTAGCAAATAACCTTGTGTGAATCATATAAATACTCTCCTCTTGTAAGTTTTGTAAATTCTTGCAACTTCATGTTCTGCAAGAACACTTCACATCACTTCTTTTTCTCCATCTTTCATAAATGCTGACAGCAGCATTTTCACACCAAAACTAGACAAACTGTTAGTAAATCTGTCTCATAGTTGGTTTCTAAAACATTAGCAAAAATAAAAAGTACGCAACAGTTCTTAAATTTCAATGAGGAACCCAGAGCTTATCAACAATTACACTGCAAATGCTTGTTTATTTGCATAAGGCTTCCTCAGAGCAGCTTATTGGTATCAAGTTTCTCAGAAACTTGTGTCAGCTTACATAATCAGAAACAAAAATTAATGAAACGCTAGGGTGAATTGGGCCTAATTAGAACTCTGAACGTACAGAACTATAAAACATTTAAACAGCATATATTATTTGTTTTTAAGTGAAGTTTTTACAAACTAATTTTGAGAGAAGCGTGTGATATGATTGATCACGACTGGTGTCTCATCTGCAATCATTAATAAACCAATCGGATTATTCCACACTCACAATAAATAGCACGTCTCACCATACTCCCTCATCTTAATTTTTGAAGAATCCCCCCCATATCCCCCTTTTCCTCCTTTACCTGGGGGAGCTATCGAGAACTACCTGATCTCGTATACCCCCTTACATGCTCGTTGACCAGGCGTGAGCCTCCGAGCTCAGGGTTCTCTCCCAGGACAGCATGCCAAACCTGCTATTAATATCAAGCAATATCTAAGTGTGAACTCTTGAATTAGTGTTTGGTCGTCATATCAGCTAGTACCTGAGTTGTCCCATGTTGTAGTGGTGAGTTTCTCCATCAGTGGAACGAACGACACATAAAGAGAAGCAAGGCTGAAGATGTCGGATCTCCAGCAGAACCACTGCCAGGTAATGGATGAACAGCAGAGCATCCACCAGTGATACTGCAAACTGCACTATGCCTTGGTAGTTGTCATCCTGTCAATCACACACGGTAAATCAATACACAGAGGGGATCAAATAACCTGCACTTGATCCAGTGGTGTTCTTCAAAGAAAAGACATGCTGTTCTGTCTTCATTTTCAGGGTATATATATAGTATAGTCCCACTTTATAGTATAATGTACTGCTTATGGGGTGAAGAGCTTAGGTTTAGGGTCTGAGTAGGTGTAATTATAGATAAAACTACAGAAATTAAATACAGATTTAGGTGCAGGAAGGTATTTTTTTATATAACCTAATGTGAAATACATAAGAAATCAGTATTTATGTACTGTGTTAAATGTACTGTAAGTAGGCCAATATAGTTCAAGGAACTACATAAATATAAAGCGGGTTCATATTATTCATAAATCTGTTTGCACAGAAATGCTGCATATTCTTCAATGTTGTTAAATTGTCATGCACTTATATAATAAAAAATCTGAACCCTACAGGTTCATTAAACAAATTTATGAAAAATTCATGGAAATATTAAAAGTTGCTACTACTAATAAATAGAAGAACTTCAAAAACTCCTAAACTTTGAATGCTGATGTAAGCATCAAACTAAATATATCCCTAGCTTCTTGTAAATGATGCGGTTAAATGTGCCATCTCAGTGCAGCATCACAAAGAATAATAATAACAAGTGTATGTGTATGTAATATTTATGTACATACTATATCTACAATAATAAAAGACAATTTGCACATTCACAGATCTCATCAAGAACTTGTTTCTCATGCCACTTTTTTATTTTCAGACATGTGCCCTTACCTGCGAGTCCAATATGCGCACCCCAAAAAACAGCCAATAAGAGAGCAGCAAAAGGAGTGTCAGCAAACCCAGCAGGGCACGAAACACTGCTATCCGGGGCAGAGAAGCTCTTGTCGGCCGCATAAACAAAGCCCAGCCGGCCAGCAGCAGAATGAGGAGCTTGAAGGCCAGCGAGAGAAACAGGCCCTCACATGCAGTACCACAGGTCTGCAGGCGCTCCGGCCACATCAACTGTGGCAGAACCAGGAAGGACAGAGGGGTGACGAGAACCAGCAGGCCCAAGAGGAGGGTCAAGGCCAAAGGAAGGAAGCGTATACAGTTCAATTTCTCAACTGGACCCTCTGTGTCCTTCCCAAAGCCTGCCAGGTCCTCTTGAGACAAGCTGTGGTCTGACGTTCCAGTGACCGCCGTGGTGGTTTCGCCCCAGTTGTCATCCTGTAGAGAGATCAGTCGCTTATATCACACACATAAAAAATTCAACATGCTCCTAAAAGCCCCATTCAACACCCAAGCCCAGCACTCAGCTATTGATCTGCCCACTTTCCCCTCGGCGCTGATGAAATGACAAATCTGTTAATTCAGACAGACAGTATGGAAGTACCCAGGTCTCCCTCATCAGCATATATTAATGACAAATACTCAAAACTCACATACATCTGCATATGAATGAGCCGGAGGACTGAGAGGCACACTGGCAACAAATGAAAATGTTTTAACAGCAGGACGTCTGAGCGAACGCCGTCGGAATGTGAAATGCTGCGCAAATTAGAATTCCATTATAGAATATTATGCAGTAAGGACAATAATTCATCTGCAACTATTCTTTATTTATTTATGGATTTGTTTGGTTATTTATGCATTTATTTGTATGGGGAGAGGCTGTGTAGGCTTGTATGGTAATGTAGTTTAGCCAATTTAATCACAACAGAGAAAGTTGGCATTTTCGGGAAAATGATAGCAATAATATTATCATAATAATAACAGACAAAAAAAGTGCAGCTGCATGCAGAAATTACTAGAAACTGAAGGACCCGAAGAAACAAGATTCATGATTTTTTTGGACAAAGTAAATAATGAAAATAAAATAAAATAAAATAAAATAAAATAAAATAAAATAAAATAAAATAAAATAAAATAAAATAAAATAAAATAAAATAAAATAAAATAAAATAAAACCTTTACTTTGGCACACATTGACTACATTAAAAAAGTTACAAGAACTGATATACTATGAACAACCTGGCAAAAACTTACTATGGGCTGCATAACATATATATTTTAAAAAAAACGATGATTGAAATATTTTGTTCTTCTGTTACAGTATATACATTGCAAAATCAAAACAATTTACCAACTTCTACTTTACAAATAAAGTGGTTATTAAAGTGGTAATAAAGTATTAATTTTAAGTAATGATGTCCATGCTTTAGAAATGTACATTACAGTTCCTAAAATAACTCTATCCTCTTCAGTTAATTAAATACAATTAATCTTTGTTAAAACTACTTATCGTTTATTGTACCTGAATACTTTAAACTTGACTGGTATGATTGGACAGTTACAGTCCTTAAAAACCTGTGAACAAAACTTTCACTGTGTTATAGTTAAACTTACACTTGTGAGATATTAATATTAATTTAAAAAAAAAGACAGAAATGTGCTTCCCTTTACTTTGTAGAGCATGTGCCAATGTTCAAAAATAACGTCACGAGTGATCATGAGAAGTAAGGAAGTGGCAGATGGAAAAGGTTAAAGAAGTGAATTGTGTTGTAAAAGGTTGTAGAAACACAAACACAGATGCACATGGGTGTCTTTATTTAAAAAAATAAACGGAGCCCATGAGGTAGCAAGGTCAACACCTGAAAGAGTTTATCTAGTAGCAGAGGTAAAACACGGCTGTCATCTCAACAGATTCACCACCAATTGCACTTATATCTGTATTCAGTCACTCCTTGCATTAGATACCAAAATAATATGCAGTACTTGACCGTTTTTCACCTGCGCTCACACCGCCTTTTTTGCTAGTGTAATTAGGCATGGGACGATAACCGTTTTCAAGGTTTATCGCGGTTTGGAAAAGTCAAGGTTTTAAAACCGCCAAACTTTTCTGTTATACCGTTCCTTAGGTATGTGTAAGATTTTTAATGACATTTTTTTGTAGTTTTTTTAGGGCAACAGTATCTCCAGCAGAAAAGATATCCAAAGATGCTGTTGTAAATTGTAATGAAATCTATGTTTTTGAAACAAATGAAGGAAGCAGAAGTCAATGATTCACTTGAATGATTTAGCCTGTTTACTGTCCCAAAATATTTTAAATGTTTCTCAAAATAAAAGATATTGTGTTCAAAAGGGGGAAAAGTTTTTGTTTATTTACCAAGACATTTAAAAAGAATATACTGTATTTTAAAGCAGTAATTACAATACCGTCAAACCGTGATATTTTAATCCGAGGTTAACATACCATCTGAATCTTATACCGGCCAATTCCTAAGTGTAATCTTAAGATTTTAAATGTCTACTTATATATAAATATCTACTTAAATATAAATAAATGCAATATATATCCTTACTAGTGTGTTCCTTCCCTCAGTAAAACTCTTTTAGCAAAGACACACAAAAAGTCAGGCTCTTTGTAATTCATTTTCAGTCATATCTTTTTAATGAATCATATGAACCAGTTAAACGTTGTTTACTCTTAATGCTAATTATATTTGGGGACTAAATAATTTGGTTTCATCTAGCCCATGTAAAAAAAACTATAAACAATTGCATTAATCATTCAAATCAAACATAATAAACAGCTACTGTATATGTGATTAAAAAAAGATCAAAGGGTGAAATTTATTTTGAGTCTGTTCACCCCAATAAGAAATTGAAAACCATTAAGTAACTTGTATGTGGTTCAAAAACAATGCAAAGTGCTTCATTAAAAATTACATTAGAAAAAAAAAAGAAAAAGAGTTAAGATATCTGAAAACATGATCACTTTATGTTTGAAATGACAGGATGAGTAAATGAAGATAGAACTTTTACTTCAGGGTGAACTAATCGTTTAATATGCCAACATATTTGAGGCCGTTGTTTCAAAGATCAAGCGTAATTGTCATGATTACCCACAGCTTGATAGTTTAAATAGTCAAGGGCATTATAGAGAATAAATTAACTAAAGCATTTTAATATTTTATCTCTGTGTTAATTGAAAAAGTGAATTATTTGTGGCCAGAGGGAAGACTATTGTACAGCACAGTGGTCTGATCTGTGCCATTTTGCCCACGGTCCACATTACTGAATGTGCTTCCCCCACCGAGACAGACAAAAGAAGCACACAGCGCAGCTAATATACTGTGTGTGTGTGTGTGTGTGTGTGTGTGTGTGTGTGTGTATGTGTGTGTGTTCAGCTTGACTCGTGTACAGCTCATTTCCCTCTCACAAAGCCATGGTCTGCACTGTAGAAAGAAAAGCAGGAAGAGAGAGAGAGAGAGAGAGAGAGAGAGAGAGAGAGAGAGAGAGAGATAGAGCGGTAAACAAGTGCGAGAAAGCGCTGCACCTCTCTCCACCCTCCATCCTTTTCCTCTCATTTTTCCAAAATAAACTGGCATTGGCATTTTGCTCAGGTTTACAACTAAAGATCAACATTAATATAGCATTGCAGACACAGGAACCAATGAAACTATGATATGAAAAATGCAGTTGTATAGTACATGACAAGGTGCTGGTTCATTCAAAATAAATGCTGAGGTAAAAATAACAAGCTGATATTTGGACATTTCGCCTTGTCACAGGACTCATACAAATCCATACTGAAAACATGATTTTTTTAAAATGGTATCTATGTTAAAAAACAGCTAGATTAAAAGTGAGTGTGCAGTATTTGTTGTATGATAAAATGTTAACGTATCATTAAGTTATGTGTACCACATGTCTACTTTAGCTTGTAAATGTTATTCATTTTGGTTCCAATTGAAATGCTTTTTTTTTTTGTATATCAAATTGTTTGTACTTTTGATTATGTTTTTGTTTGCTTAGGCTTTAGACTGTGGGAAGTGTTTCAGTTAAAGTGTGCTGCTTGTTTGTTTGTTTAGCTATATGTTTGTTATGTGTTGTACTCTGTTTGATTAATGTACTTCTTATAGGGAATCCCTCGAAAATGAGATGGATTATCTCAAGGGGCTATCCCATTTAATAAATTCAATTCAATTCAATAACTTTATTTCACTTGAAAAGACCCATTGTAAAAAAATAGGAAAATTCGAAGGGAAACAACAATTAATTTAATTTAATGTGCTGTCAGCGGAGTTCAGTTTGATTTTGAATGAACTTATATTAAACCCGAAACAATCCTTTCAGTACAGCAGCTGACTCTGAAAGGTCAGAAGATCGCATGTTCCAATATAACCCTGGGCTATTAACCTGAATGAGGGCAAAAAGAATCAAAGTCGAGCAGTCTTGTGCATCTGGGGTGAAAGAGGAGAAACAAAAATAGACATCTGTCAACGCTGATGAGGCTGTAATGTATACATTTTAGCACCAGTTCCATTGTCCAGAAGTCACTAGGATTTGGCTAAGAGTCTGAAACACAAGCTCAAGGTATTTTCAAGTCATAATCATTAATAATTGCATGATTTCTTTTTAAACTTACACTGTAAAAAACACTGTTCCACATAATTCCTTCATGTTGTCTCAACACAAATAAATTACGTTAACCTAATACGTTTGAGCCTACCAGTAAGTGGAGAAGGCCCCTACTAGCTTATATTTATCACCTGATAACGACTAATAATGCCCAATCAATCGAGCTATAGCCTTCGAAGCAAGTGGTTTAGGCCTGTTCACGTAAAATCTTGAGTTTGGAGCCTCAGAAGTCTATGATCACAACTGGTGGATTATTTTGAAAAAAAAAGCAGCATCACTATATTTGATTGTTCAAAGATTGTTTTCTGCAATCCAAAAGCCAATGGAAAAAAACTTATTAGGTGTTTGTTGAGGGAAGCAGGATGATGCTAAAGTCAGGACAGGCCTACAAAAATGTCACCAAATAGACATTCATCTATATAGACATTTGATTCATCACCACGTGCCTTAATTTAATTTTAAAGCAAGACCTTAAAATAACAAAACAAAGGTCGAAGAAACGGCTGTATTAAAGAAGCCTTTGAAATTGAGCTGATCAAATTACAGAGCCAGAGCTATCGGTTATATAAATAAAAAAGACACGCTAACAAGGGAACAACAAGTAAACATAAACACACAGTCTTTCACAGCACAGCGCCAGTTATGATGTGCATGCCTGCTACTTCAAGTTATTCTGCTCACTAACATCTAAAGTTTCCTCTACGGAGAAAACATTCCAGAGGCCCAGGCTGAATGACAGGAAGAAGAAAGGAGATCAGAGCCAACATGATGAAATTACACAGGGAAGAATAGTCATGACAGCCGTTCAAGGACGCGGGTTTAACCTGTTAGCGGTGCCAGGGGCTTTTCCGTACTACAATATACTCTGATCCTTTATAACAAATATACCACCGCATATTTGTGCCTTTATATAAACAAGAGATTTATATAGATAACAGCAGTGCACATTGATTCTGAAACTGTAGTTTTGGGACAGGTTTATGTCTCCAAATACAACTGCTGAAAAGTTTGGGTCAGGTAAGATTTTCATGTTTAGTGAAGCATAATATAATCAATTTACAGCATCATTAGTGCAGTTTTCAGTGTCACATTAAATCATTCTAATAGACTGCTTCAGTGCAGAAGAAACATTTCCTATTGTTATTATTACACATTTTATTAATATTATTATCAATAATACATGTTTTCCGGGTTCTTTGGAAATATTTAAAATAGAAATGTTGTATAAAAATATTAATGGTTTTGTTGAATAAAAGTAAAAAAAAAACAACTTTTGAACTGTATGATTTTATTCAGTACTGAAGGGCTGGGCGATTAATCGGATAATAATCGAAATTCAGAACCTATAATCGTTCTAATTTTCCCAGGTCGATTTTATTGATTATTTTCCTTACTGTGTGTGGAGTAACGTGACCGCACTCTGTTGAGGCTGATTTATACTGAGTTATATCGAGAGCACACGTATGGTCCAGAGCAGCCTTCACAGGGTCGCATACCCTTGCATCTCTCAAACGTTGTGAAGACGCATACCACAAGCTCTGTGATTGGTCGGTTTGGTAGCTGTGACAAGCGTAAGAGCTGCGGAACAGCAAAGAGCCGGTTGGAGCGAGTGTTTACAAGTGTGGAGTTCTGTGGAGGAGCTGTTTTGTATTGACCCTATGATTAAAGTTACTGCTGGTCTGCCGGTTCCCGCCTCTGAGCGAGTTTTAGCTTCTTGTACATTAAGGTAGCATTCAAAAAAAAACAAAACCCCCGTGAAGAAAGTCGACATAGAGGAACATAAAAACCTGCTGCCAGCCAGTGTTTCGGAAGTGTTGTTACAGAGCAACACTGGAGTACATCAATGCACGGCTATGCACAAGGCAAGCGCTGTGGGTCACAGCGATCACTCGATGCAGATGTATAAATCAGCCTTTAAAGTGTGAGGCTGAGTTATTCTTCTGCAGCCACTTTGCAGCCACATGATCTCTGGTCAAGTAAGATGATGGACCCATTCTTGAACCTTACTTTGGTCTAAATTGACATTGACACCAGAGTTGCGCCAGAGATGCCGTGATACGGCGTATTTTCCATTACATTAAAATTATTATTTACATTAAAATTATTGTTTACAGGAGATGCAAGAAATGCACTGTTTAAAATATTATTTTATTTTATTTAGAAGAGACACTGCTTATTTTCTACTTTTAATATGAAAAGCATTGAAAAATATTTATTTTGTATCCAAAAGTGCAAGTTATTTATTATCACTTTTTTTTTATAAGAAAAGTGAAAGGTAACGTGTGTTTTAATATCAGTTGTTCAACATCGATGTTCAATAAATAATCACAGATAGTATATAGTGTTTCTTTCTTTTAATTATTTTAAAATCAAGTAATGCACCCTTCATTCAGTAATCTCTGACCATATTTACTGTACAAAACTTGTCAGTGAACAATGAAGGCATAGATTTTAGGCCAAATCGCCCAACCCTAATATATTATATATTGTTATAAACTGTATATTGGGTAGCTTCTTTTTTATATGATTTTTTAGATCTATTATTGTTTTTATTATTATTATTATTATTATTATATGCATTTTCAATCATTTTTATTATTACTTTTTGCATCCATTCTTATATATTTTACTGCTGCACATTTTATGTCTGTAAAGTGTCTTGAGATGCTACTTTTAATGGCGCTGTATAAAAATAAAGTGTATTATTATTATTATTACTATTATTATTATTATATATACTGTATATATTTTATCCTCTGAAGTTTCAGAGCTAGGCTTCTTTTTATGTCTTTACATCTTCTCAAGCACAAATGTACATACTTAAAGACTCACACACACACACACACACGCACACACACACACACACACACACACACACACACACACACACACACACACAAATTAACGTAGACAGACATGAGGACCTATAAAAACTTTGTGCCTTTTGCCCCTGAGGGGGAGCCAAGTAGGTCAGAATTACTGAGACCCTGTAGGAAGCACAAAGCACTGTCCCTTCATACAGAGATCTGTGTCACTCCCACTTTCCATATCTGTCCACACACACACACACGCACGCACGCACGCACGCACGCACGCACGCACGCACGCACGCACGCACGCACACACACACACACACACACACACACACACACACACACACACACACTCCTCTTGAATTCTGTCGTTATGTTCCTCATTGTCTCTCTAGCAAATATTCCAGCACAGTCACCGCACATTCCCTTTGACCTAAAGGTTTCTGTACATATGTGTCTTATTTTATAGAGCTCAAGAGCAGCTATGATACTGAAATATTGTCTTCGTGACACTGGCCTGTTTTATACTAAATATAAACAACATGAAGTATTTTCCAATATGAAGAAACACCAAATGCCACCAGTGATTGGACAAATGCAAAAAGAATAAGTTAAAACTATAAATAATACAAATAATTAAATTTGACCCCCAAAAAATCTGAAAAAAAAGAAAGAAAGTGAAATAGTTTGCACACTGACAGGAAAGTGAAAATAATTGAAGTTTGAATTCCATTTTAGATTAATTGCAATTACCAGAGATACAGATGTATTGGTCAATTTTTAATCAATTGAAACAATACAGCCATACTGGTTATAGCATTAAATGTATATATAATAAATTAATAATTGTGTAATTAATTAACAGTTTATACTTCTATTTACAGATTATTCTGCAAATGCTTTCATTTTTATACTGTACTTTTTGCATAATTATTCCGGCAACAACAGCAGTCAGGTCTTTATTTTATAAAGAAATTGATTATTTTAATAAAAAACGTTCAAATAAGTGAGCAAGTGCTAAACATCTAAATGGTGCATATTAATCACTATTAATATGAATAAGACTGGGCTCTGCTAAGCAGCCGAAAAGTAATAAGTGAAAACACAATGTGAGCCTGCTACTGCAGTTAAAGAGACAGTTCGTCAAGAATAAAACCTCATCATCATTCATTGACATCATTTACGCGCTTGTTCCAAACCTGTTTGAGTTTCTTCTGTTAAAAGCAAAATAAGAATTATTACTTTTAAAAATAAATTCTTCTGTGTTCTATCTAGGATGATAAAAATAAATGATGATAAATCATGGGTGAATGGTCCCTTTAAGCTGCAGCACTGCTTGTGTTCTGTTTGTGCATGCAGTGTGAAACAGCATGAACCTCATCTGTGGCAGAAAAACACACTCGAGGCTAAAAAAACCACACATGCGAAGCCTGTCATTTTGATATAGAACTATTTATATCATAAATATTTGTTAGTTGTCTTGTAAATGTGTCTAGATTGTCATTTTGAGGTGGGATTTCTTTTCTTTGAGGTTCAAGTTCAAAATATTTATCTGTCATAACACAGAGCATTTCACAAATGAATTATTCTGGCAGCATAGAGCGTTCAATAGAATAATGCCGTTTCATGTTTTCTGGAGCATGTCACGGTCTGAAATCCCTGTTATCCTCTTTACTCTGTTAACTATGGCCAGTGTGTTCGCAAGGCTGAATCTCTGAGGACAGGATGATGGATCCCCCCACATCTGAAGTCACATACTGTCTCATCATATATATTCTGCAAAAGTCTATATGCAACATATAGATAAAAGCAATCCCAATTTTTTATCTGCTTATTACAAAATAAGCTATTTACGAGTTTGTCCAATAATGAGATACAGATTGGAAAATATTAAGATTTAAAACTATGCACTATGGTTTTAAAATATCTATATCAGAACTCTTTCTTTTCACTGAAGCTGCTTTTATTTAATAAAAAAAAATACAAGAAACGTTTATTACTTTGCTATAAGAATAGTTGTTTTTTTAAGCTCAGCTTGTGAATAAACTGCTTGCAAGAACATTGTTTATTGTCTTAATACTGCATCATTAATGGCATTATCAGTATATTTATATAGTAAAAACAGATTAAAGTAGCAATATGCTTGATATTATTTTCGTTTTAAATTATGTAAGTCGCATTTCTTAGAGGACAGTGTGATAAATCAATACTGTTTTCTTCAGGGTCACATTATCCTCAGGAGCATTCCAACTGGCTGATTTAGTGCTCAAGAAAATGTGTTGTCATTATCAACGCCGAAAACACCATTTATTTGATATAGAAAGCTTTTATAACATATAAATGTCTTCACTGTCCCTTTTTTGTACTAAAAACATAAAATCCACAACAATTAATGTTTTTTAGCCTAGTTGTAAAAGTCTGTTTTGTGAGGTGGGATTACTTTAATTTTATTTTGAAATTCTGAACAATATTAATATCTTCACTGTCACTCTGAATGTTTTTATTTAAACCACAGAAGTGCACAATTTTTGGAATGATAGTGTAATAAATACAATTTATTATATTATATTATATTATATTATATTATATTATATTATATTATA
>CAIGQQ010031503.1:0-12475 GCA_903798035.1 Danio albolineatus
CTATCTATCTATCTATCTATCTATCTATCTATCTATCTATCTATCTAATAATTATCTATCCATTCATCCATCCATATGTCCATCCCTCTTTCTTTCTCAATTCATTTGCCTCTTTCACCTCAAAAAAAAAAAAAAAAAATCACACTATTTCCCTTGGGCCTTTCCTCTACGACCATAATCATCCCTCTAATGAAGAGTGGCAATCCCTATGATGAAGGCCCTTCCCCCTGTATCTCTCTCTCTCTCTCTCCCAACCTCAAATTTACTGTAGGTCCACTTTACTCATTTGTTTATTTATTGTTTTGGGGTTTTTTTTGTACTACAGGTGACTCTGTGATTTGATTGGGTGATGCTTCCTTCTTCTGATATAATATGGATCAGCAGTCACGTGATGGGTTTGCCCTGGCCTGGAGTCTCTTTTCCTACTTTTACACGCCGATTTCCCTGTAGTTTACACACCCTCGAGGGAAGAGCCATAATGCGAGTGTGTGTTGTGTGTATTTATGATGGAAATATATGAGTCTTGTTTTCTTTTGGTCTCTGAGGAGACGGGTTGCTGTGGTAATGATGCCTAAGGGAGAGGGCTAACATGTAAATTGGGTGATCATCACAGAATGTAAAGTGAAATCTGCGATGTACCTCAGGAGTCTGAATAAGAGAGACAGATCGAGTGGAAGAAAGAGAGGGTCGTGTCCTGCAGGCGCTCGGGGTCTGAGATGCTGGATTTCCCAGATGAAAGATGAAAACAGGGCCTGAGTTTTTTTTATTTTTTTTGTGGGAGTGTGTATGTGTGTCTGTGATCCAGTCAGGCTGGGATACATGTCTGGACATGACTGCTCAAAGTCTATAATCTTAATTGGCTCTCTCTTGAGATTATGAGTGCTGGTTAATTGGAAAAACACACTCACTTGCATTTATGCCTATTTATGTGCTTAAAACTATTTGGTAGATTGACGTTAACATTTTGAATAATAAAAATGATTTAAATGGAACGCAGCAACTGAAAAAAGGTTTACACAGTCGGTTACGAGAAGGAAAAATTGTTGGTGTTACTAGTATTCTTTTCTATTTTTACTAAATAGATATCGTTACTGTCACTGCTGATAATAACTACCATTTTGACCTATTTTGAAAACTATAAAAGCTATTACAATTATTTTAACTTAAAAAATACATTTAAATAAACAATTATTTTAAAAAAATGAAAGCAATAAAATCGATTATTTTCTGTATATTAGCTGCATACACTATATATAAAAGCAGATTTTTTTTTTTAAAACAACAAATTTTTTACGTATTATAATTTTTAATCAAGTGTCAAATATGGGACGATAACGATTTTCAAAATATACCACGATTTGGAAAAGTCAAGGTTTTAAAACCACCAAAATTTTCTGCTATACTGTTCCTAAGGTATATGAAGGAATTTTTATTTTATTTTTGTTTGTTTGTTTGTTTTTTAAGGACAAAAGTATCTCCACCAGAAAAGATCTCCAAAGACGCCATTTTAAATGGTAAAGAAATCTGTGATTTTTAAACAAATGAAGACAACAGAAGTCAATGATTCATTTGAATTATTTCGCCTGACATGTTTACTGCTCCAAACAAAATATATTGTGTTAAAAGGGAAATTTCTTTTTTGTTTTTTAGCCAAACATTTAAGAAGAAGATTTTATAGGAGTAATCGCAATACCATGAAACCATGATATTTTTATCCAAAGGTTATCATACTGTCAGAATCTTATACTGGCTCATGCCTAGTTTCAAATTACGTACAAACATCTTTAAAATCTCAGTATACAAACTATAAAATCTATACTTGGATTTGTTTTGCATTCATTAATTCGTGCATTTTTCCCTAAATGGCACTGGGATGAAATATTGCAGTAATAATGAGTTTCACCAAGGACCTTTTTTGTCCTTAAAGCATTAGGTGTAGCTAGTTTTTGGAGCAACTGTAAAACAGATTTCTGTAAGGAAAATATTAAAATATTTTAATTTCAATTAATATTTTAGGTTTGGGGCGCCACGGTGGCCGAGTGGTTAGCACGTTCGCCTCACAGCAAGAAGGTCGCTGGTTCGATCCCCGGCTAGGCCAATTGGCATTTCTGTGTGGAGTTTGCATGTTCTCCCCGTGGTTGCGTGGGTTTCCTCCGGGTGCTCCGGTTTCCCCCACAGTCCAAAGACATGCGGTACAGGTGAATTGGGTAAGCTAAATTGTCCATAGTGTATGTGTGTGAATGTGAATGTATGGATGTGTTTCCCAGAGATGGGTTGTGGCTGGAAGGGCATCCGCTGCGTAAAACAAATGCCGGATAAGTTGGTGGTTCATTCCGCTGTGGCGACCCCGGATTAATAAAGGGACTAAGCCGAAAAGAAAATGAATGAATGAATGAATTTTAGGTTTGCAATAACAAAGACAAAAGCATCAGAATGGCTTAAAAATGACAATAATGACACAGTAGTCTAAAATTAACTAAATTCTTGATTAGATATAATTATATGTCTGTTTATTTTTTGTTTACCTCGCAAAAAATAGCAAAAAAGTGCTATATACACTCACCGGCCACTTTATTAGGTACAGCTTACTAGTACCGGGTTGGACCCCCTTTTGCCTTCAGAACTGCCTCAATCCTTCATGGCATAGATTCAACAAGGTACTGGAAATTTTCCTCCGAGATTTTGGTCCATATTGACATGATAGCATTACGCGGTTACTGCAGATTTGTCGGCTGCACATCCATGACACAAATCTCCCGTTCCACCACATCCCAAAGGTGCTCTATTGGATTAAAATCTGGTGACTGTGGAGGCCATTTGAGTACAGTGAACTCATTGTCATGTTCAAGACACCAGTCTGAGACAATTTATGCTTTGTGACATGATGAGTTATCCTGCTGGAAGTAGCCATCAGAAGATGGGTACACTGTGGTCATAAAGGGATGGACATAGTCAGCAACAATACTCAGGTAGGCTGTGACATTGACATAATGCTTAATTGGTACGAATGGGCCCAAAGTCTGCCAAGAAAATACGCCCTACACCATTACACCACCACCAACAGCCTGAAGCGTTGATACAAGGCAGGATGGATCCATGCTTTCATGTTGCTGCCGCCAAATTTTGATCCTACCATCCAAATGTTGCAGCAGAAATCAGGACTCATCAGACCAGGCAACGTTTTTCCAATCTTCTATTGTCCAATTTTGGTGAGCCTGTGCAAACTGTAGCCTCAGTTTCCCGTTCTTAGCTGACAGGAGTGGCAACTGGCTCGGTCTTCTGTTGCTGTAGCCCATCCGCCTCAAGGTTCAACATGTTGTACATTCAGACATGCAGAGATGAACTAGTGGTTGTTTGAGTTACTGTTGCCTTTCTATCAGCTCAAACCAGTCTGGCCATTCTCCTCTGATCTCTGGCATCAATAAGGCATTTGCGCCCGCAGAACTGCCTCTCACTGGATGTTTTCTCTTTTTCAGACTATAAATCCTAGAGATGGTTGTGTGTGAAAATCCCAGAAGATCAGCAGTTTCGGAAATACTCAGACCAGCCCATCAGGCACCAACAACCATGCCATGTTCAAAGTCACTTGAATCACCTTTCTTCCCCATTCTGATGCTCAGATTGAATTGCAGATGATCGTCTTGTCCATGTCAACATGCCTAAATGCATTGAGTTGCTGCCAGGTGATTGGCTGATTAGAAATTTGCGTTAACGAGCAGTTGGAACGGTGTACCTAATAAAGTGGCCAATGAGTGTAAATGGAAAAAGGCCGATATGAAGCTATAAACAACATAGTTCAACAAAATGTAACTTTTTGTGCAGATGTAAGGCTTTCAAAGGTAGTATAATTTTATAAATTATATATATTTGTTTATATTAGATTTATGGCTAATTTGTTAAAAAATAACAGTCAACTCCAGCATGCATCTTTGGAGAGCTTTTCTATCCTTAGAGGCTTCGGGCAACATGTGTGCCTAACAAAGAAGCTGCAATTTCCAGCATAACTAAACATGCACCAGTGAATATGAACAGCACTAAATACTACAGTATATTCTCTTTTAAAAGGAGAGAAGCTCAGTGAAGACAAATGGGTTTACAATAAAGATACAATTGCACATGCTTATATCATGCGAAGAACGATTTACAGGCATTGAACAGCATATGCAACACCATTGTTATGACAATATGTCACATGTTCCAGTACGCACATTTAAATCTGCCTCAACTGATGTACAAAAATGTCAGGTTATCATGAAAAAGAAAAGGTCATTTCTGTGTACTTACTCTTCTTTCTCCCACTCTGTTTCTTTTTTCCCTTAACCAGCCAATGATTTCACAATGTTTTATTTTTTTCTGAGTTTGTCCAGTTGCCAGGTAACCCTGGGTCACATCTGGGGTCTAAATCGAGCACTTTCTCTTCCTAGTTATCAGAGAGATGGGCTGTAATTTATTAGTTTGATAAAAAAGAGAAAGGTATTATACAGCGCCGCCAATCTCCAGCGAGCTTGTTTGGAATTCATGCCCTATCCCATTTCCGGTGCATTCCTTGCGGCATCTCTGAGCCATTCATCTTTAAATTGACCACCTGAGCCAGGTTTCTGCATATTCAGTTGGAAGAAAACACACGAGGGCTTGGACAGCCTAGTCAGCCCTGTAGATTCAACATGTGCTGTGGCTTAATGGAATTACCAATTTGTCAAGGGATTTTTTTGGATGCAAATTTGGATTACTTATATAATATATATTATGTCATTTATTGTGTCACATTTTATAGCTCACTATACACCTGCACAGAGGTTCAAGAGCAAAAGGTTTTCAATCAGACTGTGCTGCACGTTTCCTGATGTCTGAAATTTTTCTGATGTCAAACACATTTTTTGATGTCTGAAATGATTAACAGACATTTGTTTAGATTATATTTTTAACACGTTATAATTATGCAGGATAAAAATAACCTTTTATGTCATCTTTTTTTGCAACAATTTTTGTAACAAAGAGAGATTATCTGTTTTTTTTTGTTTTGTTAGTGGTCTGTTTCAACATTTTAGGTCAAAAGTATTACGACTTACCAGGGAGATGACTTTTCAGTATTCTTTATCGTTTGAGATTCTCCAAAATTTTTTACCTTAGTTTTTGCATTTTGTGACAATTGTGGCTATTTATTTAAATTTCTGCCCTTAAATCATATTTTTAATTTTTGCACTTACTTTTAATATAAACATTTACATTTAACTTAAATTTTATTTTGTCTCAATTCGATTTTATTTCATTTTAACCATTATTTTAACCATTATCCTGATTTTAAGCGTCAAAATAATTTTTGTCTTAATTCATATCTCATTGTCAATGTTTAGTCATAATTATACATTTATCTCATAATTTCCAATTCTTGCCAAACCTTTATCTTAATTTATGTAATGTTTTATATTTCTTTATTATGAATTTACATTTTTGTCAAATGTAATCTCCCGTTTGACATTTTATGTTAGAATTATATTATTTGTCTCGGTTAAATTTTCTGACAATTTTAAATTTGACAATCAGATTAGAGGGGTAGTTAAATCGAGCCTTTTTTCAATTATGACAGCTAGCAAAAAGAAAGCAATACATACCAAAACAAGTTTGAGACAGACACCCATGCTTTTGTGACCACTCAGTTAGATTACTGTAATGGTACACGGTTAGATTTTGTTAATGGTACAAACTTCTGTAGCACGCCTGTTAACTGGTACTCACAAATATGACCACATTTCCACCCGTGTTAGCTTCGCTTCATTGGTTACCTGTTCATTTTACAATACAGTTTAAGATTCTTTTATTTGTTTTTAAATCTCTAAATGGTCTTGCCCCACCTTCTCTCAGCTGATAGACCCCAATAAGCCCACTCTTTCCCTCAGGTCAGCTAATCAGCTTCTCTTGATTGTGCCAAAAACAAAACGTAAGCTTAGAGAGGATCGTGCTTTCGCTGTGGTAGGTCGTAGACTTTGGAATGATTTGCTGCCCATCAGACAGGCCTCTTCCGTGTTCTCAATTAAAATAGCTCTTGAAAATTACTCTTAATAAGTGTTTTTAATTTATATGCCTTTTTAGGCAGTTTAGCTTTATTTAATCGTGTATTATATATACTATTATGCTTTTTTGTTGTATATTTCTGTACAGCACTGTGGCTCACTTTTGTGTTTTTAAAGTGCTCTATAAATAAAGTTTGATTTAACTTGAACATTTTGACATTTTATGTCAGATATTGTATTACTTTTTTCCAAAATTAACTTGTCATTTATGATTATTCCAATTATTATTTACCATTGTTTGATATTTTTCCCTTATGGGAGGAAATATACTTCCAAAAAGGGAAGCTGCACTTGTCTAAAAAAAACAGCCTGGCACCAGCGGTGTTGCCAAACCGGCTGCCAAATGAACTAACTTGCTTTAATAGGGACTTTGGAATTCATATTGCATCACCAACAGTCGCTGTCGATCATGTCACCACAAATCGCCAACTTTCACTGAAAATGAATGACTTCCGGTCATTTGGTCACAGCAAATCACCGTATGCGTGTCTGCCAGGGATCTGGAAGCAGTGTGGTTATGAAATGCCAGAAAGACACAAACTCTGGCATTTAGGAAAGTGCACAGATGCAGTCCGTGAGAGTTGAAGGTGATGGAGAGCCAAGTCGAGAAGCGCAGGGATTTGTTTAAAAGCTTCTGTCATCCTCCCCTGAGTGTCACTTACGTGTCCCTGCTTAGATAATTAATTACAGAGAAATGCCGTGGAACCTGTTATACATAACAAAACTTACAATCCACTACAAAAGGTAAACAGACACAAACAAATTATTATATGAGAATGTTCACGGACCAGAATTAGCTCAAATGCAGCCAATACTTTAATTTAGTGAGCCCAATGTCCTGTTTACACCTGCAGGCTTTTCCTGCATAGAGAATTAGGAGGCAGCCACCTCCATCAAATTTTGTACCACCTCCGTCTTTTGACAAAAATAGACAGGCAGTCATGTATACAGACAGACCCCTGATGCTCTTGTCATCTATTTAATATAATTTAATGTCAGCCTTTTAAAACAAAGATGATGCTTTACTTGATAAGATAACACATAAGTCACGTGTTTGTCAAAAATTTCACAATCAGGATACCACCCTGCACCTGGAATTTAGATGACAAACTAAGAAAAACTGCTGTTTACACTTGATATTTTAATCCAGTTTTACATAGTTGGATTTTTTAAATCAGCCTTTAATATTGTAGCTTGTCAGGCTGTGCGAATGTCATGCCTTAAGATCTCAGTTGTCACAATGTCAGGTTGTATGACAATCAAAACACATCAAAACGTGAGAAGACCCATCTGGAGGTTTAAGTCATCAAACGAAGCAAATTGAAAGTCAATGAAAGTCCTAACAAACATATCTAACACTGTCAGTATTTAACTGGAGGAAGAATCTGATTGTCTGTTAAATGCCTGTCTGTTAAAAATCTGATGCTGTTAAATGCCTGTCGGTGAACATGTCGCACCTGAAATCAAAGACTACAGATCTTAGCCTAGGACTGAAAAATCTGTTCTGGATTTACCAAATTTGTCTCACACGACCAAATCATGGCCAGATTTCTTTTTGTCCATTTTCCTGATTTCTTTGAAGGGAGCATCTATGGACATATGTATGTATGGGCTTCATGTTGTTTTTAACTGAATTTTTACAAATTAATGAATGAAATGGACAGATCTAATTTGATCTATTCCAGATTTAACAATTCACTGACTCAAATGATCTGTTCAGAAAGTCTGCAGTTAACAATCTATAGATTTTAGAGTGAGTCTGAAATTAACAACTGATTCAAATGACCAGTTCAGAGCAAATCTCCAGCTACACTTCTCAGCTTGACTGCCCACAACTGAAGGTGGTTACTAATGCAGAATTGTACAACTTCTACTTACTTACTCCCAGAGCTATTTATATTAAAGTTGATATTTAGCCGCACTATATTGGTGTTTCGTAACATCTATTTTTTAATGAAGTGGGTCATTATCTTAACGCTCAACCCCCAACCTAAAGAACCATGACATACACATATACACTATGGATAATTTAGCTTATCCAATTTACCAATAGTGCATGTGATTGGACTGGGAGGGAAACCGGAGCAGCAGGAGGAAACCCATGCCAACACGGGGAGAACATGCAAACTCCACGCAGAAATGCCAGAGCTCGAACCAGCTACCTTCTAGCTGTGAGTCGATAGTGCTAACCGCTGTGCCACTATGTCGCCTGTAAGACTTATAATGTTCATGAAATATCTCACTGAATATGCTGTAAACTATTGAGCTGTTTAAGAGTAGGGTAGGCCATTTCAGAGAGGCACGGAATTGCAAGCAAGCTTTGAAACCCAAAGATTCTGCTCTCCCTGGATAATCACTGTCCAAAGCCATGCCCAAAACACATGAACACAACACACACACACAGGCAGACCTGAGGCTCAAGTGACAAGACGAGAGAGTGAGATTACCTCATGTCTCATTTACCAGTGAGAAAGCAATACAGTACAAAACACATAATATATCACAAAAATAAGTCTGTCTGCATAGTGGGAATGCACTGATGATTTATCCTGTCTGCGGAAACAGGGTGCACAGAGCTTTGTAAATCCATATGTTGACAGCCAGGATGAAGGACCAGCCTACTGTAATGTTTGGGGTGACATTTTGATTGGAATTTTTTTGGTCCTACATCTTCCACAAACTATGTAAACAAAAATACATTCAAACCACTTAACTTAAAGAGTGCAATTGAAAATCTAACACGCCAAACAAAATACTTAAATGTGAAAATATATGCATTACTGTTATATATACTATAAATATATGTTATAAATAAATACTATTACTGTTGCAATCGTAGGCTTCATTTAAAAACTGAAAATCTTTAAACAATTCCTCATGCATTTACCTAGAGTTGCACATATTCAATATAAAACTAGTGAGGTTACATAGGGTTGATTAAGGTGCCATAATTTATGTTTTGTTTAAATTGTTTTCTGAAATCTGTAAAGGAGGAACACCGCTTAAGTAAGTGGCATACATCTCCAGAAATAGGTTTACAAGACAATTTATATCCCTAGAGATTGGACCAAGAACGAAAGCTCAGTTTTTACCTTATTTGAAAGGTTCGAGAATATTAATGAGCTATGCTCTCATCCTGCTCATGTCTCTGATGCTCAAACAGTGTGATGTACTTTGAAATAAACATGCCAAATAATCATACTTAAGTTTTCAAAAAAAATATTTGAACTAACTATGTATGTCAAATGACAATCGTTTCAACTAAAGTGGGGAAGAGGCTCATGTTAAAAGCGAGTGAGCGATCTGTTGGCAACTACTGTAAGAATTATGTGTTGTGAATGAAATATAGTGTAAATTATAATTATACTTGACAAAAGGGACAAATAGGGACGTATGTTGTGGGCTTAATGTGCATGAAAACCTCTACATAAACAAATGAGTTTATTGGTGTCTTTTCATCAAGAATTATCACAGTAAGAGCTAAGTGATATGACCCGATGCATAAAGGTGGACTAAACACTTATTCAACAGTTTACATGTGCTACCTCATTACAAACGTACACATGTGGCTGTTGTCTCATTACAAACATATGCAACAGATTTAAACAATATACATGTTAAACCAATAAAATATACAGTTACAGAGACCTTATCTTTCCCAAATTTCGCTAGCATTCTTTATAACATTTCCAGTTTTTCCAAGTAAGAGTCCCACATACATAGGAAATATAATAAGCTGTGCTATATTCAGGAAAAAAAAAGTAGTTGTTGAAATCTCACTAGGAAATTTTGTGGCCAATCAAACGCTGAGCGCATACATATTAATGATCGCATGTAAATTACCATAGTCAGTGTTTGGCAATTTTAAACTCATGGGATTTACATAAGAACTAGAAAACACTGGTGTTTAAGACTCACGGTACGTCATTACCATTCACTAAACAATCTCTAGCTATATCTAAATTTTCTTTCTATGGCACACAAGTACATTTTTTTTACTCAAATAGAACTGAAAAGTACTTAGTAAAAGTAGTATCTGTTCTTTTACTCAAGTGCTGGATATGTGTCCACCACTGCTATGCTTTTAAATAGTTAAAAATTAAAAAAAATATTTTTTACACCTGTATTTAGCTTCATCCACTTGTGAAGGGATAAACCAAAATAAATAAATAAAAGCATCTCAATATCAGGTATAAACAGGTTCCAAGTGCAGAAAAGTTACTTCCTCTTTTCTGTCGCAGCAGCAGATACACAACCACACACTTGCCAATCAGTTTAGAACTGCGCATCTATAAATGAAATTACAGAACATATTACACCTCTAAAGCTGTGTGTATGCTGGGCAAAATTCATTTTGAAGCATTTGCACACCTGCTCCATTGCAGCTCTGGCTGCTGTTATGATCACAACTTGCAATTGGCTATTTATAGAGATCTCCTGCTCCAATCTGAGGAGCAGATGATGCATCTATGTTTGTGAAGAGGGTTAACCGTCCCTGGTTTGCCCACAAGTCCCCGGTATAAGTGGCGCTTGAATTGACGTCCCCCAGTGTGAATTATGACACTCTAAACTGACAGTTTTCCAATGATCGTGGCAATACTTTGATTAGAGAGAGGGATAAACAAAAACAAACGCACCTGTATTTTCACAGGAGAACTGCGACCGAGTCCCGCGAGACCTGTAAAATGGACGCCCCGTTTCCACCTCAAGGCAATTACGTGCCATCTGCTCTAGTCTGCGTTTCGCAGAACTGCTTTGTTTTTGGGGTTGTTGATGTAGAATTATGCGCTTTAAATTGACATAATCCATGACAGATTGTGATTGACGGGCGAAAAATTAATCATATGGCTAAAACGAGTGGTCAGTTACTTTCACCGAGTAAAATGAACACCTGGAGATCCTACCATCAGCCAAAACCACAGACTTTGGGAGACAATGTGAAATAATGGGATGCTATCTATTATTTCAGTTCTAGGGACAAAAGTGAGATTGTTTTATTACACTTTTTGCACATTTACAACACAAGTCGGGGAAGGTTTTCTTTCCGGATATTTATTTCTATGGTTTATGTCTGCTGTCGTAATTGTAGTTTTATTGGATATCAAGCCTCTTTTGGCAGTGAACATCTGGGCATCTAAAGCAATAATGGCAACATTTACACTTGTATCTCAAACACCTGCGAAATCTCACTGAGATGTATGAATATATTGAATCTATCTCATCTGAATATGTAATTCTTCCCCTCTCTGGTGCAGGAGGAAGTACAAATCGATTCATAGTGCTATGTTATAAACGCTGTTGTTGTTGTTGCTCAAAAGTCATTAACCATATAAGGAATACAAGAATGCTTTCAATGTAAAATAACCACCTATTTTCTGAGACTTCTAATTACTAAAAATAACAGTGTAGGGTAAAAATGAAATAAAAACTGTAATAATCATTGTTTTTAGGATTAGAATAACAAAGTAAAATAACATGATATCAAATAAACATTTGCAA
Source organism: Danio albolineatus (assembly GCA_903798035.1). Lineage (NCBI taxonomy): Eukaryota > Metazoa > Chordata > Actinopteri > Cypriniformes > Danionidae > Danio > Danio albolineatus. Next base: position 11,571 of record CAIGQQ010031503.1, read on the forward strand.
TGTTAACAGACTTTTTTTTTGTAGAGGCTAAATAATTAGAAGCAAATGACACCACTGTCTTTCGCTTTAAAAATAAGCTGCTGAACACATTTCCTGTTAATCACGGTCACACATATTTCAATTATTTCTTTGCCTATTTTAATAAAGCCTCTTTTTAGCTGCTTTACTGTCATAATCTTAAAGACACTAACCTGAGGACAAAAACGATCACCACTAGTGGGTAACACTATACACCCAGTGGTAGGCCAGTAATTTGCTACCACAGCAGGACCCGACGCAGGAGTGTAGTTCAGACAGGCCTCCGGTACACCACCACCATCACTCAGAAAAACAGAGAGGAATAGAGAAAAGAAGCTGTTTCTGTTTTAGAGTTCACTTCATTTGCTGTTAAGCAAGATAAGACATGCACATACTCTGTAATGTGTTTAAAACAAACACACTTACACAGTTTTTAGTTCAAAGCTGGAGTGGTAGAGCGGGGTTTCGCTTTGGAATCTCAAGGAATTCAAGAACTAAGTTGAAGATCATTGCATTTAAGTTTGCATCATAATTAGAGTCAATATAAAAATGTATTCTCAATTTGTTGTTTAACTAAAATAGGAGGTTGTTCACAACAAGAACTAAACTGATTTTAGTTTTAAATATTCATGATACAACCATAATAAAAACAGATGTCTAATTAGAACTATTTGATATGTGCAATAGTTAAAACCAATCCATGAACTCTCAAAAATGGGATTATCTGCAATGGCAGTTATATGTATGAATATCCAGGTGTATATCGACAAAAAAAAAAACCTTAGTAGATCACTAACACAATGCAAAATTAAGGAATTAGCTAACAAGACATTTAAAGGGTATCACGTGTGAGTAATCAGGTATGGATCCAAAATGCAAGTGAAGAT
>CAIGQQ010031504.1:360-16110 GCA_903798035.1 Danio albolineatus
ATATTATATTATATTATATTATATTATATTATATTATATTATATTATCATTCATTTTCTTTTCGGCTTAGTCCCTTCATTAATCTGGGGTCGCCACAGCGGAATGAACCACCAACTTATGCAGCATTTGTTTTACGCAGCAGATGCCCTTCCAGCCACAACCCATCTCTGGGAAACATCCACACATTCTCATTCACACACATACACTATGGGCAATTTAGCTTACCCAATTCACCTGTACCGCATATCTTTGGACTGTGGGGGAAAACCAGAGCACCCGGAGGAAACCCACGCAACCACAAGGAGAACATGCAAACTCCACACAGAAATACCAACTGAACCAGCCGAGGCTTGAACCAGCGATCTTCTTGCTGTGAGGCGACAGCACTACCTACTGCGCCACCGTGTCGCCCATTATATTATATTATATTATATTATATTATATTATATTATATTATAAAAATACGAATACTGGTTAATGCTTACACACCCACACGAAAACATGCTTCGATTTCCCAGAATATTTGTTTAATGCCCCTTTTCCTTGAAAATCCCTCTGCCACGATCCCTGCCCCCCTGTTGCTTCATATTCTAACCCTTTGGAGCCAGAACAATGTAGATACGCTGGATTATTCAAGCAGCGTCCCGGTTCATTTCCCCAGGAGTAACTCAAGGCGTCTCCATCAAAGCCACAATGGCACTGAATCATCAAATATGCTGTGTGTGATTGTGTGTGTGTGACTCACCTGGGCGTCTGTGGGGGCGGAGCTCTGATCGGGCGGCTGTGGCTGCACTGACGATGCGCTGATCGTCACATTCTTGTCTGAGCGGCTGCTGCTGTCGCGGCTGTGAGGCTTGTGTCGATCCCTGCTGCTGCGTTCACTGCACGACAGAGACACACACAGCGACGGAGGTGAGGAAAATGCACTCGCCATGCTGAACAGAACAGCGAAACACATTCAAGCTAATGACAGGATGACCATCATCATCATTATCATCATTGCTCATTATCATCATCATCCTCCTCTGGTTTCCTCTATCCCCGTCTCACACATGTCCTGGCTGGAGCATCTGGTGTAAACTGGGTTAGATGCAGTGAGCTGTGACGACCCTAATCCAAGCACAGCTTTCTCTCTCTCTTTCTCTCTCTCCCTCTCGCTCAGTCTTTTTTGTCATAATGTCTGTAAGCCTTAGAATAAAGCAAAGCAGATGAACACATACAGAGGAAATACAGAGCTACTGCACACACATATTACTGTATATCCAACTGCAGCTGACAAACTGTAGACAACTCATATTAGCAGTGCTTGACATTAGCAAACAACTCATAAGTATCTTTTTGACTTGCGATACTGAAAGTAAACTCTGTCTATTTAACTAGATGACATAAATTGATACTTGGTAAGTGACTGTTGACATTTGCTCGTTTCTTTTGCTGTGCCCACATATGAAGCAAACTAGCCGTCAAGCAAACACAAATATTATCTATTTGGAAAGCTCTACATAAATGTGAACTGATTTCAGTTGGTAATAGAGCCAAGTTCTAGATTTGTCATTGCTAATATATCAGGTTAGCCTTACAATGAAACAGATGAACACAAATCAGTTCCTCCAGCATTTAGCAGGAATATTTTTAAAAATATTTCCAACCTAAAATCAAAATGCCTAATTTTTTGACAGCTTTTCTCTAAACTTATAGAATTATTTTCTTAAGTTATTGTGTTTTGTTGTGAAAATACACAAAAATCTTGAGGATTTAAATTTTTTCTCTTCCATTTTTCTTTTTTTGATCAAGAACCAGAGGACTCACAAAATCCTGGAGGGACTGATAAATGAATGCAGCACAACTACACACACACACACACACATGAGGGCTGCACGATATTGGAAAAATATGACATTGTAATATTTTGTTTTGTTGTGATATATATATTGGGATAATTTTTTACCAGAGGATTTGAATGTCTCTGTTTGGGCAGATTTCATTCATTTAGATCAACTGGGCTGGTCGAGTATTTTTCTATGCAGCACATCTGGCGCAAAATTAATAAATGACATGCAAAGATACTGTAAATACGGCAGAGCAAAAATAAAAGTGAAACAAGCAGTGCTTTATGGTTTTATGGGGAGTCTAACAGTATTCAAATCTAGAAATTGAACTTTTAAACGTAAAACATGGTCATTACTATATAAATAATTAAAAATGTAGATATTTTTGATCTGTTAATCAGTAATTAATAATTAAACTGACTATTGCAGATACACACATTGCAATATTAATGCACAAATGATATATTGTTCAGCCCTAACACACATACACACATTCTATCAAACAGCATCAGACATTCTGTAGATGTCTAGTTCTTAGCAATTCTTGACATAAGCAATATATCTGCAAAGACAGGCGTTGCGCTCAATTCGTCTGTGTTTAACTATGTACAGCTTTCAGTGTGAAGCGTAAAAGTGACGCTAGTACAGTGACTGATGACTTATTTCTACTATGAATCCTCACAAATGGTTTGGGAGGCTTTACACATGCATTTGACACACAAGTGATTTCACTAGAAGAAATACAGCCAGCTAGGTTTAGAATATATCATGCTGAAAAATGTCATATGGAGCTATTTGGTTTTGAATTTTCCGAGCAAAAACAAAGACTATCAAATAGGCAATGTCATTCAGTGTAACAATAGGATATACACTTAAAATCATGTTGAATAATATAAAACAAGAATCCAATAATTACTGTACAGATTAAAACACTCCACTAATAAACTAATTTCATTCATTCGTTCATTCATTCATTTTCTTTTCGAATTAGTTCCTTTTTTAATCAGGGGTCACCACAGCAGAATGAACAGCCAACATATGTATCAAGCATATGTTTTACACAGCGGATGCCTTTCCAGCTGCAAGCCAACACAGGGAAACATCCATACACACTTGTCCACACACACTCATACACTACGACCAATTTAGTTTTTTCAATTTATCAACACCGCATGTCTTTGGACTGTGGGGGAAACCAGAGCACCCGAAAGAAACTCACGCAAACATGGGGAGAAGATGTAAACTTCACACAGAAATGTCAAGGGGCTCAAACCAGCGTACTTCTTGCTGTGATGCGATCGTGTTACCCACTGCGCCACCCTGACATCTAAAATACTAATTTATTGTCATTACTTAATTAAATCTTTATATACCTTGACTCTATTCTTGAAGTCAATACGTTTTACCAGTTTTATTGGAAAATATTATTCATAATAAGATATAGCATTATCACTTATTCTTTTATATATTTTAATTATATATTTTAAAAAGTATATGCCAGAATAAGTGTGATGTTTAATAGTACTGGTTGTGCTGAATAGAAATGGAAACATTATTCCACCCATATTTTAATATAGAATTTTCATAAAAGTTATTTGCCTGCTTTGTATTTGATTTTTACTTGACAATTTCATTTGATCTCTCTTCTTTGTACAGCTAATTTTCATTATGTTTTACTTTTGGTTTATTTGATCTTATTTAGTCTTGGTAAATGGCAAAAATAAAGCATGTTTATATTTTATTATACATGTATAATATATATGTGCATAACATAAAGTATATTATACATGCATAATATGTATTACATACTATACATACAAACAATGTATATGTGTGTGTGTGTGTGTGTGTTTGTGTTATCCTTAGATAATTGTGTACATAATGAAAATTGTTTATTTGTTTGTATGTGGTTTCAGCTTTAGATTACAATTTCAACCGCAGTATAAGCAAGGTAACAATACTAACGATACTAATCCTGCATAACATGAGCAGTTGCATTTTTTACTAGTAAGCATTGTTTTCTTTTACCCCATGCAGGCTTTGAGCCTTTCAGAACAAATATACAGTTCTCTTTTGGGGTCACGACCCTCTAGCTGAAGACCACTTAACTGTACTTTTCTAAAGTGACTCTCCGATCATGTTAGAGCACGAGCCCTGAGCATGAACAGACACAATGCATTATGAGAAACAGAAAACTGCTTTTGCATTACAATGACCTAATTGTTATGTTTTTTCAACTGGATTACACTATCAGCTACATGTCTTGAACATCAGTTCAATTTGAATATGCAACATGTTTTAACCCTTGTCTTTTTCCAGCGAGTCCAGACAGACAGCTTTGCTCTAATCCTGGATGGCCTGGTCAGAGTGGGAACTCTGGGTACTCTCAGATTGTGTCGTATTATAGAGCACATCTACAGCTGAGCCACGGGGACTAAGCCAAACAGCTGCTACAACATAAAACAATGAACAAAGTTCAAGATGACATTTTGCGGTCAGTCAGTGTATATATGGACAATCAGCTATTAAAAACAATATCTGAATTTTGAGGAGAGTGCATCTCTTGTTGTCCAGTAATTTCTTTTTCATATATAATGTTTTAAATGTTATTTTGACAAAACAAACACTTCATATTATGTGTGCGTGTGATGCTGACATAAAAAATATTATTTTGGAGGATTTTTTTTGTACAGCAATAATTAAAAAGTATTTTGCGTAGTGTATTTTTGTGCTTTGGCTGATTTAGGCCTGTCATGGATTAAAAATGTCATTAAACTATTGAGTTGGTGGTGACTGGCTTAAAAATCTGACTAATTGAATCAATAATTCAAATGATTTGTTAAAAGTGGCTGATTCATTACAAATCAAGCAAATGGCTGTCTTCATGGATGGATCTTTTGTATCACAGACTCAAATAAATTGCTAAAAATTTAATCCATAAAGCATTAAATCAGAAACTCAACATCGCTTTGTTGCTCTAAATTGTCCAAATGTTCTGCTCTGTTTTATACTGTATCTGTTTTCTGCAACAGAAATACCTCCAAAAAAGGCAGAGAACACTCTTAAATGTAACTTGGTCAATATCTTGTTTGTGGAACTGTTGTATAAAATCACTATCACTTTTGTGACTGCACTTATATGATATCTGAGGAAAAAAGGTATTCATGCGTGTAAAAAATTATTCTGTTATTCTCACCCTCGAATTGTTCAGAATGAGCTTCTTTATTCTGTTAAACACAAAAGAAGATCTATTTTTGTGTGTTCAACAGAAGAAAGAAACTTACAGTCATTTTTGGAATAAGTTCAGGGTGAGAATAACAGAATATTTTTTTTAGCTTCTTGGGTGAGCTATATCTTTAACTTTATTATATATTTCACATATCTAAAAAAAAAACAAACGGGTATTACAACGGTAGTCCTTACAACTGCAATCGCACAATGAATGTTTTTCCAATTTAAAAAACTTTGTTTTTGTTAGGTTGTGCTTAGCAAAATGATATACTAGATAATCAGAATCAGAATCAGAAAGAGCTTTATTGCCAGGTATGTTCACACATACGAGGAATTTGTTTTCGTGACAGAGCTTCTACAGTGCAACAGAATTACAGAGACAGGACAAAAAACAGATAATAAATATATTCAAAAAAATAGAAGTAAGTAATAATAATAATATAAATAATATTGGATCACACACACATTGTTAAAACAAGTCACGATATTACACATTTAAAATCACACACCCCTATTTTAAACCACAACCAAATCTTTTGTTACACATTCTTTAATTATTTTAGCTTTCCTGATATTCTAAAAACATTGCAATGACCTTAAGTCTACATGTTTACCTCGCTTTTAATAGTGCAAAAGGTCTTAGAATTTAATACCCGAGGAGATTTATTAAAAATGCAATAAATGAATAAAACAACAAAGCCTTTATTCCCAGCAGTTAAGATCTACAAGATGTGTGTATTTCGGTACTAAATACCCTGCAGGAAGCATGGGATTGTAATTAGCAGTTATATAAACTGGCTGTTGATTCTGAATGGGAGAGGCAGCATGATGGCCCCCGGTAAAACACTGAGGTGTCCGTCTACACCCAGCCATTAGAAATGTGTGCTGCTAATCTCAAATCTGCAGCTTAGCTTTATTTGTAGCTGTGCAGAAAGTAAATAATTGAGCCTGAGCTACAAAAATGGCTAGATGAATATATGAATAGAGGCAAAAAATAGACGCAAATGCACGCAGTCTGAAAGTGAATGTTTTTGGCTATCATTTAAACATCTTTCACAAACCATTTTTGCCATTTACACATCACTGACTTGGAAGAATGTTGGTAAGACATGGAAATGATACATTGAAAATACACCTAAAAATAGTTAAGAACTATTTTCCTAAAACGTAAAAGAACTACTTACTAAAAAGTAAGAAAAAAAACACTTTAAACAGTTAACATTTGGGTTTTACCATTGTTAAATCCATTCAGCTGATCTCCTGATCTGGAGTGAGCAATTAGCAAAGATCATTGGATCAGATTAGACCATTAGCATTTCGTTTAAAATGACCAAAGAGTCGCAATAATTGTATGATTTAAAGCTTGACTCTTTTGTAGTGACATCGTTTACTAAGACCAACGGCGAAAGTTGCTTAGCTTATTTTCTAGTCCGATATGGATAAGAATTATAGTTTCCTTCCAGTGTAATAATCAAGTAACTGTACTATGGCAGCAGCAGGCACAATGATATTAGCGCCATTCACGTTGGAAGTTACCTAGCTAGGTGTGGCATAATATGATTGTGCCTGCTGCAGCCATGGTACAGCAGCAAAGTTACTTGATTAAAACTACAGAAAACTCAAGCTTTAAATAATATAAATGAAACGTTCTGGTTATTGAGCTGCAATTAGTCTAATCTGATTCATTGATCTATGCTATACTAAATTAAAAGTATTCAAAATTCATAAAATGTGTGTTTAACTCTTGGGAGTTGTAAAATCAGCCCAATTACAAAAACAAAAAGTGGAGTGTTCCTTTAATATAAATTAAAATCTAGTTTTATTACATTTCTGGCATGCAAGTGAGCATTGTACAGCATCCTGTTGAACTCAAAAACGAAACTGTTTCCAAGCTGAAGGCAAGCTGTCTGATTAAATCATTTGGGATTTTTCTCAGTATGATGTGCAACATTGATTCCATTGATTCATGCTTGTGGAAGAGAGTAGAAACAACAAAGCAAACACAGAGTACTCAAGCAACAACAGTAAATGATACAGATGCACTTAGGATTATAAGAAGTTGCACAGTGCCAAGCTGTCGAAAAAGCAGTCTTTGCATTGGCTTCTTTTTAATCCTAACACAGTAACTACACAAGAAAGACACAACTATTGCCGTGACATCGCAAATATAACTGTTAAAGGGGGAATTCACACAAAAATAAAATAATTCATCAGCCCTGGGTTAGTTAATTCTGTTACCCACAAAAATATATTTTTAATAACATTGGTTACTAGTATTCCTCAAAATAACCTCCTTTGAGTTTAACAGAAGTAAGAAAATAAGTAGAACAAGCAAAATGTGAGTAAATGATGACAATATAAAAGAGATAGTTCACCCAAAAATGAAACTTCTGTCATCATTTACTCACCCTTGACTTGTTCCAACCCATTTTTAACATTTTTGTTCAGTTGAACACAAAATAAATATTTCTGAAGAATGTTGGAAACCTGTAACCATTGACATAGTAGGAAAAACAAATACTATGGAAGTCAATGGCTACTGATTTCCAATATTCTTCAAATTATACACTTTTGTGGTCAACAGGACACAAACAGCTGGTTTGGAACAGGGTAATGACACAATTGTAATTTTTGGGTGAACGATACCTTTAATTCTGGAACAACTATCCCTTTATGTCATAACAGACTTCTACATCACAAACAGAATAAAATATAAGATTATATTAGATTATTCATTTATTTTAGAGCTAGTAGTACCAGAAGTCCTCTGTGTATTAATAGTGACTCTCTGATGCACATAACAATATTCCTGTAATCAAATAAGTAAACAGAAGCTCAGCATCTTAAGCACTGAATTACATATTTGTAGTGCACAAATGAAATTCATTCATTTTCCTTCAGCTTAGTCCCTTTATTCATCAGGGGTAACCACAGTGGAATGAACCGCCAACTAATCCAGCATATGTTTTACACAGCAGATGCCCTTCCAGCTGCAACACAGTAATGGGAAACACCCATTCACTCTTATGTTAACACACATACACAAACAGACAATTTAGCTCACCCAATTCACCATAGTTCATGTCTTTGGACTGTGGGGGAAACCGGAGGACCCGGAGGAAACCCACACCAACACGGAGAGAACATGCAAACTCCACACAGAAACGCCAACTGACTCAGCTGGGGCTCGAACCAGCGAGCACTGACCCAGAGACCACTGAGCCATAGTGTCGCCCCACAAATCGAATCGAATAAAAACATTTTAAACGGCAACACCGTTCACAAACTGAATATTATATTTCATATTAGCAACTGAAAATATTATATCAGATTACACTGTAGCACATTCATTTATTCATTTGCCTTTCGGCTTAGTCCCTTTATTAGAAACCGCCAACCTATCCAGCACCTGTTTTATGCAGCGGATGCCCTTCCAGCCGCAACCGATCTCTGGGAAATATTCATACACACTCACTCACAAACACACACTATGGACAATTTAGCCTAACCAATTCACCTATACCTCATGTCTTTGGACTGTGGGGGAAACTGGAGCACCTGGAGAAAACCCACGCAACCACGGGGAGAACATGCAAACTCCACACAGAAATGCCAACTGACCCAGCCGAGGCTCGAACCAGCGACCTTCTTGCTGTGAGGCGATCGTGCTACCCACTAGGCCACCGTTGTGCCACTGTAGCACATTATTGGCATAATTTTAAAGGTAATATGATAAAAAGGAAGACACTTTCCTCCCCACTTTAAGCACTGTGTGTCATTCAGTGTAGACAGAATCACTGATATGAATTAGTCTTTATGTTCTGCTTATGTACTGAGTAGATGCAGCTTAACATTAGAAAAGAGTGTTTAATAGCTTATCAATATGACACTGTTCATGTGTTTGTTTTTTTATACTATTCAGAGTAAAACCAAGCAGCTCGACGCAGGCTTTCCGGAGAGACTGAAAATAAATGATGATGCAGTAGAGGCTATAATGAATCTGACAGTAATGCTGCAACACACAAGCAACCAGCAACAATGTTTTTACCCTGTGTCACTACCGCTTTACCTGTAACAGGTCGATTCATTTGTACATTTTAACCCAAACTGACCACATTGTTTTCAGAGCACATCATGCAGTTCATGACCTCTTCAACTGACTGAAGCAAAGGGCTATAAGACAAAGTTAAGAGCCAAATACAAACGAAACATGCATCTGTTGTTTTCTCACTAAAGACACACGTTCCTCTGCTGCCATGCTGGAATTTCAGAGGCCTGTTAGGGCTTTTCTCTGAGGTTTTTATAGGAAACCAAACAATAGTGGAGCTCAATAAATAACTTCCTAATTACAGTGGGTGTGGACAATGCTGTCTAAAAGCATTAAAGCATATCATAAAATTCTGACAAGGAGAACTGTGAGAATATGCAACCCAATGCCACGGCGGTTCGCAACTTTTTAATTCAGTGGCTAATTTGTATGACTTTGTACGATCTTATTTGTAGACTTTAGTATGATTTTCTCATTCCAAAATGACAGTTAGGTGCAGAGATTGGGGACACACCTCCTGTAAAAAAAACTGTACGATATTGTACCAATAAAACCATATGAATTTGTATAAACTAGCGCCTTTTATGACAATATGTATAATTGCTATTTATGGGATGACGCACATATGCAAAATACTCATTCTCCATTCGGCTTAGTCTCTTAATTTATCAGGGGTCACCACAGTGGCCAGCTTATCCAGCATATATTTAACAGTAGATGCCCATCCAGCTGCAACCCAGTACTGGGAAACACCCATACACACTTATTTACACACATACACTACGGCCAATTTAGGTTATTCAATTGTGGGGGAAACCGGAGCACCCGGAGGATACCCCCGCGAACAGCGGAAGAACATGCAAACTCCACAGAGGAATGCCAACTGACCCAGCCTGGACTCAAACCAGCGACCTTCTTGCTGTGAGGAGATAGTATTAACCACCGAGCCACATTGTTGCCACTCTCAGATCACAGCTACATTAAAAAAAGTAAATCAAGACCTGCTATTTAGTACATTCAACTTGTGGTCTGATTGACATAAACGCATCTCAAATCCAGATGTTAACCAGGCCTTCATCTCCTGTGACTACGCATCAATGTAATCAAATCTGACGTGGTTTTAATTTTTAACGAGTGAACCTTTAACCAAGAACATTTCTTTAATGAGTTATGACACCTTGATTACCTTTTCAAAGCAATAATTTAGAATCATCAGAGGCAAATGCTCAATAATTTAATCTTAAAGTAATTAAACACATCCCATCGCTAATGAGCAACGGAATCATTTCACAGACAAATTCATTTAATTTCGGTAATACCCTTGAAGCCTGAAATAAATGCAGAATGTTTTCATGATGACAATATTCATTTGCTGCATGAATAAATGTGGAAGAAGCCTAGAGAGAGAGAGAGAGAGAGAGAGAGAGAGGGGGGCGCATGAACACGAGTGGAGAGTGTGTCACTTCAGGCGGTTTACCTCTGTTTGTTTGACCCTCGTGATCTGTTGGAGTGGTGGGAATAGCCGGAGTGGATTGAATCCGTGTCCATGGCAATGGCGTCTGTGCTGTGGTTGGTTTAACGCAGAGGAGGGAGGAATGCAGAGACTGGTAAAGTGGAGACCAAGAGCAGGACAAACATGAAGCTGCACAAGATGACAGGTTCCTTTCTAGGGGCTTTCAAACATTACCTAAAGAGAGAGAAAGAAATGTTTGAACAAACTCATACTTTACACTGTAAAACCCAATAAGTTAAAGTAACTCAAACCATTTGAGGAAACCGATTGCAACAAACCATTTAAGTTAAAAAACTAATCCTAATAAGTACATTGTAAAAAAAAAAGCAGGGTTCCACACAATTCATTAATGCTGTCCCTACACAAATCGACTAAGCTTACTTAACACTTTTAACAAATTTATGTAGATTGAACATAAAAAATTAAGTTGTGCCAATAAAATCTCAAGAATTATGTTGTTTCAGCTCATTTTAAATAAGTAGTTTGAACAAGCAAAAAAACAACAACATTTTTTTGAGTGTTCTTAACGCAAGATACACTGTAAAGACAAATAAGTTAAGGTAACTCGAACCATTTGAGGAATCCGATTGCAACTAACCATTTAGATTTAAAAAATAATCCTAATGAGTACTGTGAACTTAATCCATTTGAGTACATGAAAGTATTTGAGCACAGTAAAACCCAATAAATGAAGAGAACTCAAACCAACCCTATAAAACCCAATAAGTTAAGGTAACTTAAATCGTTTGAGGAAACCGACACAAACCTGCACCATTCAGGACCATTTGATTCTTTAGAAATCATTCTGACATGCGGATGCAGAGGTTTCTTATTGTTAATTATGTAATGATAAATTCTGGTAACACTTTAGTTCAAGTACAGGGCATTTTCAATTAGGGATTGTTGAAATATTGGAAGAAAAAGCATTAAAGAGAAAAAATAAATGTAAAATAATGAATGAATAATTTAAATGGATTCATTTAGTAGATGCTTTCCTACAAAATGACTTACAAATTAAGCCTACAACAAGTGATTCATCATGAAGAGGCGCTTCCTAGCACATCCTGTGTGATATTTACTCCACAGGAAGTGCTAGGAATTGCTGTTTTTAGAAAAATATAAAGTCAGAATAGGGAGGGATACGTAAAATGCAGCAAAGTGCACACGATACAAGTGAGATCAATTCAAATTGCAAACATGAAATTAAGATAAAGACAGCTCAGGATCAATGAAACAAACAAATACAAATTATTCATTCATATATTTTCTTTTCGGCTTAGTCCCTTTTTTAATCCGGGGTCGCCACAGCGGAATGAACCGCCAACTTATCCAGCATTTGTTTTACGCAGCGGATGCCCTTCCAGCTGCAACCCATCTCTGGGAAACAAATACAATTATTAAGATATAAATATTCCAACACTTAAAAAAACTAAAGAAATATAAAAACATTGACTTAACACAAACAAATTAATGCAAATTAGATTACAGTGATAAAAGCATACATCTGTAAATAAATGAATACAATTCTATAATGTGTAGGAAAAAAACTGTAAGGAGGTCACTTAATAGAAACTTTTTTTTATTATTTTCCAAAATAATATTTTAGACCCATTTATAGTATTTTTTTACACTATAAATTTGGTTTTATATGCAAGAAACTATACAGGCGCCTTTTAGATTTTAGTATTAAGGGTCCCTCATATGAGGATGATCTTATTTGGTGGTCTCGAGCAACTAAAAGATCGAAATTCCCTGTTTTATACAATAAATGCACCAAATACAAGACAAGAAAATAAAGCAAGTATCAAAGGGATAATAATTTTATATTTTGACTCTCAAAATGTTGTTTGCCATTAACTTGCATTTTCTGAATCACCAGAGACCACAGTTTCATCTAAAAAGCTTCTTTAATGTTTTAGCGCTGAACAAAAATAGTCACCTACATCCTGCATGGCCAGAGGGGGAGTAAATTAACAGCATATTTTCATTTTTTGGGCTAAATTATGCAATGCCTAAAGCACTATTAAGCACCTTTGCTGGCATCAATTTCAAGTCACATATGCGTAAGAACTACTCAAGTTTAGACAGTTCAGAAGCCAAACTAATACATTTATTTTGCTTCCAAGCAAAACATTCTCCTTCCTCCATCCTAGCTGGGATATATTTGCTAGTGATCATTTATTAAGAAAGGAAGGAACGATCCTTAGGATATCAACTACAGCTCCTAATTATTATTCAGCTTTTCTATTTCATTACTATGCACCCATTGCCCTCTCATTTACGCCTTTCCCTCCAAACTTTTAATCTTTTCTTGCCCTCATTTCTTCACCTTGAGGGAATTCTGCACTGCATATTGGGCGCTTGGTTTCATGGTGTCACTTTCAGTTTCATCTTTGAAAATCCAAGTCCTCACCTCCACAAAGCATTTTCCCACACAACTCAAACACTTTTAGCCTAAGCTATAGCTAGTGATGTGATCTACAACCCCTGCACAAATAGGATAAACAGTTATTCTGAAGAAAAAATAAAACTTTGAACCATCACGCTGTTGTTAAAGAGTCACATGAGGCCAGCAATGCATGAATATCATGGCTTATACTGAGACTTCAAGCGCAGACCTTGTGCATTGATTTATCCGCTCATAAATTACTAATTTGGAGCGCGCACACGCTCTAGTGCCACCTGCCATCTCAAAGCAAGCAGCCAACACATCAACACACACACATGCACACCTATAAGAGGATTTACAGGCCTAAAAATTAGATCACAGCATGGGAAAATTTATTCCATCACAAGTCGTTCGCATTACACCATGATGGAATTAAATTCTGCAATATACTTTCTGCCTCTGACGCCCTGCATTGATCACATAAGGTTTGTGGGGTTCAATTAATTAATCGGAGACAAACAAATCAGTAGATTGCGTAATTAAAAAGTGAAATATGTGCAGTTACGTCAAAATGAATTATTTTAAGCAAATTTAATGTTTGTTGACTAACATAAGTATGCCGTTTGTCGGCTTATCTCACCAAAGAGTGCAAACACTAAGCCTCTAAAAACACTGACAGCAGTCCACTCAAATCCATCAATCACTCTCCACTACAACCAATAATGAGAGTTTGGAGGCAGGGCTAACGCAGCAGGCAGGCTGAACCAGATGGTGTTTATGGCTGGATGGAAAAATAAATAAATCACAAGAAAAAATCTAATTTATTAACAGAAGTTTAAGCCAGTATACTGTATACAAAGACAGAAAACAGGATAAATAGTGGATATACATCGGTGATGTTTTCACATTATGGAGGAGTTTGGGAATGTAATTGGGCATTCGCACCAGACGCAACTTGCACGAACAAATTGTGCTATTCACATGCAAATAGACGTGTGAACATTTAGAGTTTACTCGCTTCATTTGCACGTCAAATTCATTTCACAATAGATGCGGGTTCATGTCATGGGTGGGGCTTCTGTCTGCCTGTCTAGTTTCGTTGCTAATGGCTAACATGGATTTTATTGAGAAATTAGCTGTGCTTTATGTGCTTTAGGAAGGCTAATACATGGCGTAGATTCATTCGGCGCCGTGTCGGAGTCCACTAGATGCTTTCAGGGGTGCACCTAGCTCTTTGAGTTCATTAACTTCTCCAGAAACTGTACCTGGATGATGGAAGCTATCAGCGGTGCTTCCGACTGAGCCGAGCTCAGTTTGATGCGCTGTTGTCCGGTGTTGGCAGCAGGATTTTCCCTCGGTACACTAACAGGAGGCACTATATTATTATCACGCCCATACGAGAGCAAGCTCCTGATTGGTTAACGCAGCGTGAACGTCCACTAAAGATCAGATTTTTCAACTCACGTGTTGTGATGTATATTCTCGTCTTTGCATTGACTTAACATGTAAATCACTCGCACTTGACGCTTCATCTGCGGCTGGTGTGAACGCAGCATAAGGGTTGCAATTGAGACAGACAAACTTGCAAGGCTTGTCTTAAACATATGTTTGACTACAGTTTATAGGTCAAATTAATGCCATGGGCAGTGACACCAACAACTTTTATTCCTTTTCACATTAATGATACTTACAAAGGACATATTAATAATAAATAAAGGATTATTTTCGTGGATTTTTTTTGCACAAAAACAAATAAATACCACAAAACAAAGTGTCTACAGTTTGCAACAAAATGCATTTACCCTAACCTATCTATCTCCATCTGAACAACTTTTCCACTGTAGCCTGTTTGCTTGGTATCTCACTTTGTACAGTGTTGTACTTGTGATGAAGAATGTAGGGGTTTGAGTCTGGTAAAAAAAAGGTTCCACAAAAGAGATACAAGCAATATAAGAAAAATTACATGGTCACAGTGCTTTGTCTTACATTTTATGTTTATCAAAAGTGTAGACTAACGCATGTATACTTGCAATGAGCCTGGCCTGCAAATGCCAGCACTCTAATGTCAATACTCATATAAAATGTAACATTTTGTAAGGATTGAAAAGAATCTTACATTATCATATTTCAAAGCTGACCTTAGTGAAAACAACAATGACCCAGAATAGAGCCTTGAGGAATGCGAATAAAATAAATGTAATAGTAGCGAGTGATTTAAATGAACAATTAACTGTGGATTGTACATACTGCACAACTTTCACTCAGGAGCAACAATATTAAACTTAAAAGAGCTGAAAATTCGACATTTATCATGACAATTATCGACTCATATGAACACCACAATAAGTGTGAATATTTACTTTGACATTATTAATAAGCCATAGAAACATTAGAAAGAATGATGCACCAACATCTGTGTGTTTTATCCAGGTCTTCAAAAGACTGTAGAAATAACAGTTGTTTTGAACTTGTGGCTCCTCGAATGAGCCGATAATCTTAATTGCTGGTTTATCTAAGAATACGAGTAAACAGCACCAGATCGACGAGTGGTAAGCGGGTTTGCCAACATAGAACTGACCACTTTCAAGCCTTCATTTCTCTTATCAATGGGAGAAATCTGACCTGGACAAGCACACATAGCATTCCTCTGAGTTTACCTCATAGTGCCCTGAAAACACACACACACACACACGCACACACACACACACACACACACACACACACACACACACACACACAC
>CAIGQQ010031505.1:0-11616 GCA_903798035.1 Danio albolineatus
CGTGAAAACAGACAATCCGGAGAGAGCACAAAACTGCAACCGTGACAAAGGGGACCTTGGATATTATGCAAAATTCTCTTCTTTCAAACCATATCAACAGCGCCTGTAAAAATCCAGCTTATAATGATAAAACTCCCCATATTTTTCTATAATCTCTATAAATCATAAGAAGTATCTGAAAATACACCGTTTCAGATTTCTCTCTGCTGTGATGTCATAAGTCCCGCCTATGGCTGCTGACAATCTGGGGTGCATTTCCCAAAAACATTGTTAGCCAACTGAGGTTGCATGATCCATCATTACCAATATATTTCAGCAATTCTGTGTTTCCCAAATCATTGTTCCAGCAAACATTAACAAAGAGTATACAGCTCTTGACCTGTAGTTAAAGCATAGTTTACTCCTAATGTGACGTATGAACTTAAATAGATCATGAAAGTGACCAGTTAACATGCAGTACGACCTATATCTTTTATTCCATACATATACACTTTTCATCCTCTGTTTGTTAGGAGATTAAAAGGCTGTGCGTACACGCTGGCAGATCCCTGGAGTGACACTAGGGAGCCTGCATATTAAAGCAAATAAACAGAGAATAAATACAGCGAAGCAGTCCTTTGATGCCATGGTCGTTATTGGAAGCGATAATCTGACATTATTTAGTTTTTTTTTATTTAGAAAAATGTATCACTCCACCACCTGTGTGATGTCATGACAGTTTTCAGGAATATCTAGCTATTTCTCCAACACTGCAATGTGCTAAGGTAGCTCAGCAGCAAGTTACATTCATGTTGAAGAAACACACCTGACAAATTAGCATAATTGACAAAGAATCACTGCATTCGAGTAAAAGATAAGATTTAATAAGATCCTTTTTAGACTGTATTAGTCATTCAAGAGCAGAAAGAAACGTTCTGATGTTTCAACAGCAATGATGGTATTAATACAAACAACTAACATAAACATGACATCTGCAGCTGTTTAAGTTCACAGACATAACAGACTGTATATGTGAACTTTGTTTATTTGATACCCCTTTATTTGGTTATTTTTAAAGGTTATTTTAAAGATTCTAAGGAGAACTGTGGTTTAATACACGATATATGCGGGGTTTAAACATACAAAGCTACAATACGCATGCAAATATTAAACTTTCTTGACGAGGAACTGTGATGTCAGACATGATAAAACCAAACGGTCCTGTGTATCTGGGAGCAGTAGCTCATTTGCACTTAAAAAGACACAGACAAAAACAATTTTTGCTACCTCTCCTTTTGATTCATAAATTGGAATCTACAGCATGGTAATAACTAATATGTAGTGTATTTTGAGGTAAAACTTAACAGACACTTTCTGAAGACACCTGAGACCTAGGTATCTTGTAAAAAAAATAGATGTAAAATAAGATACTAAGATAATTCGCTTTAAAACAAACCAACAAATCCACAGCTGTAAAGGTTCATCCATTTTCTTGAAGGAATTACAATCTCGTCGGTTTGATAAATGATTGATGAATGAATCAAGGAGTGACCAACTAGGACGTGCATAGAAAGGTTGTAGCAAGGACATAACATAGATTATGTAGGCTGGGCTAATATAGTTATGGTTATAATTATCGATCTTGATGTAAACGAGCTTTACTCAAAGAAGAGGACGAGACGAATAGAACAAAGTGATTTGCAATGTATTGATTGCTTTCCTCTGTACTGATTGCAGCACTTTTACTAGTGAAGTTGACTTTTCCCAATCACAAAAGCACAATGAGCAAATATAAACAGCACTGGTCCCAGTTAAACACTGAATCCACATAATACAAACTTCCAACATCATTTAATTTTCTGTACAAAAAATGTGGAAGCAGACAACGATAAACGTTTACAAAATCACATGGTAGGAAATTTCACAATAAAAACAGATTCAGGAACTGCTGCTCAGGACTCTACTGACATATAAACGTTACCTGATTAGTAACACAGATTTTGATAAATAATTTAAAGATTTCCAAGCCTAATTCATCTAGAAACTGTGCGAGACATTTACCTCAAAACTGATGTCCTCTGGCTCCGTGTTTTGATCAGAATAACTGCGAAATTGGAGTATGTGCTGCCATCTAGTGTCCGTATAGAGCTTCACAATAGCCTTGATTTATAAATATTTGCTGCGGTTAAAAGTAAAATACTTCTATATTTCACGCATTATTTCATAATAAAACCAAACAAGTAAAATGATAATATATAAAAATATATAAATATTGTTTTCTCTCAGATGAATAAAAACAATGTTCTCAGATTATTACGCACTTTAGTTGTAATATATTTAATATATCAAATTATACTGCACTCATGACAGATTGTCTTTCAGATCTAAATGTCAGAATCTTATCAGACACATAGTATGATAAACTGCAGTACTCTAGGCTTCAAAGTTTGGTCTCAGTGAGGTTTTTAATATATCTGAACTTATTGCTTTTACTGTGTTTAAGATATAGCAATTTCATAAGATATTATGAAATATTATTACAATATTCTTAAGTTTTTGTGCAACTCATTTTTAAGGATTTTTTGATAACTAGAACAATTGAATAAAAGCATTTATTATATACATGTATAAGTACACATATTCTACATGTATTTATGTTTTTAATGCATCATTACTAAAAAAATATTTGCAGCGGTTAAAAGTAAAATACTTCTATATTTCACACACTATTTCATAATAAAACCAGAAAAGTAAAATGATAATATATAAAAATATATAAATATTGTTTTCTCTCAGATGAATAAAAACAATGCTCTCAGATTATTACGCACTTTTGTTTAATATATCACATTATACTGCACTCATGACAGATTGTCTTTCAGATCTAAATGTCAAAATCGTATCCGACACATAGTATGATAAACTGCAGTACTCTAGTCTTCAAAGTTTGGTCTCAGTGAGGTTTTTAATATTTCTGAACTTATTGCTTTTACTGTGTTTAAGATATAGCAATTTCATAAAATATTTTGAAATATTATTACAATATTCTTAAGTTTTTGTGCAACTCATAATACATTTTAAGGATTCTTTGATAATTAGAACGATTGAATAAAAGCATTTATTTTATACATGTATAAGTACACATATTCTACATGTATTTATGTTTTTAATGCATCATTGCTAAATAAAGCTACAATAAATAAAGCTTTCTACCTACTTTTCATCTCTTTTCTCATCCTGCTGTGTTTCTGTCTTTATAACCTCTTTCTCTTCTTCGTTTATCTCATTTCCTCCTACATTCTTGTCCTTTTCTCCCAGGCTTTCCTCTCCTCCATCACCCTCTCCTCTCTCTCCTTCCACCAAAGGCTCCTCTGTATCCTCTTTCTCCTTTTCACCTTCTCCTTCTCCATCCCCAATCTCCCTCTCTTTTATTTTTGCCCTCTCCTCTGTCTCCACCTGTGCACCTTCAGCCACAATGCCTTCCCACCCTTCGGTCTGCAATTCCAGTTGTTCCACTCGCTGCATCATTTTGCGGGCACTAGACTCCAGTTCAGCGATCAGCCGGGCCAGTTTGGTTTGCAGTGTCTCCAGGATGCCCTCTAGGCGGATCACCTTGTCCTCTGTTTTCTCCACCTCTCCCTCCCCTTCGACAGCCTCTTCTAGCATCCCCATTTTGGTGAGGATCTGCCGACCCTTCTCCTCCAGCAGACGCTTGGCAGCAGGGTATTCCAGAAGAGTTTCCGTCAAGTCCTCTTTTGATAGGCTGAACAGATCTGAGTATCCAATGCTGCGAATGTTCGCCGTTCGTCTGTTTCCTGATTTATTACCTGTGCAGGAGTGTTTTGATGAATTTGTTATATACTGTGATTCATTGTGTTCGTAAAACAACTCAATTTGGCAAAAATGCAACATTGAAGGGGCTATCTGGAGCAATTTTCTTGTACACTATACCTGACAAATGTCTTGTCGCTGATCCCAGTTGTAAGAGCAACAAATAATATCTTGACTTCTAGTTGATCATTTGGAAAAGTGGCAGAAGGTAGACTTTCAGATGAATCGTCTGTTGAACTGCATCCTAACTATCACAAATACTGCAGAAGACCTATTGGAATAGTCACGTTTGGTGAATGAAAAATTCTTCAGCAGGATAGTGCTCCTCATACTTCAGCGTCCACATCAAAGCTACTGCAAGCAAAGAAGGTCAAGGTGCACCAGGATTGGCCAGCCCAGTCACCAAGCATAAACATTATTGAGCATATCTAGGTTAAGATGAAGGAGGGTGCATTGAAGATGAATCCAAAGAATCTTGATGAACTCTGGAAGTCATGCAAAAATTCTTTCTTTGCCATTCCATTGACTTTATATATAAGCCATTTGAGCCATTGCAGAGATGTATGGATGCAGTCCTCCAAGCTCATGAGAGTCATATACAATATTAATTTTTTTTCCACTGCACCATGACTTTATATTCTATACTGTACATTATTTCTGTTAAGTGACAACACTGTTGTCTCTGCACACTCAGACCATACTGTCCTAATTAATAAATTAAAAATTAAGGAATGATCATATTTTATTTTGGTGAAATAAGTGTAATCCAGAGGTATTTGGCTTTCATACTGATACCACTTCTGATACCAAATGATCAAATATAGGTCAAGTTATTATTTGTTGTTCCTAAAACCTGAATAGGCGACAAGACTTTTGTCAGGTAGTGTACTGGTTGCTTTATTATTGAAAATAAAATAACAGCTATCCTATTTTAAACTATTATGTTTATACTTTTTGGATTCAATTTGTTCTCAGGTAAAGTTGTCAGGCCAATAGTCTTTGGTGAAAATTCAACCAAAAATTCAAAAGATCAATACAAATATTTAAAGTGGATCAGTCTTTAAAGTTCAACCTTTCAGTTTCATATTTAACCTGTCTGAAATTTGTTGTTACTGTATTATATCCATGAAATATTAGGAATATGATGCAGTGAACTTTAGTACTATACTGATCTTTCATATTTCTTACCTTTAATATTTAGGATGCTGATTTCTCCGAAGAAATTTCCATCCCCGAGAACTGCAAACTGAGTGACTCCATCATCTGCAACCACTGCCAGCTTCCCCTCTTTAATGATGTACATCTCATGACCTACATCGCCTTTCTTGCACACGTACTCGCCTGGGCTGTACACCTACAAAAAGTCAACACTGAGTGGAGTATGACGCTGTATGATTTACTGGCAAAATATATAGTCCAGTACTGACACCAGCAAACATAATAAAACATCGCTGAGGTAAAGTACGACATGCTAATCTCAGGTCAGCTGGTTTAAAGCTGTCCAGGTGTGCCACCTGTTTTCTTACCTGTGGGGTGAGTTTAAGTACCAGCTGCTCCAACAGACTGTTCTCACAGTTCTGGAAGATGGTGACTTTGGACAGAGTAGGCAGATGCACGCTCACGGCAGTGGCTGTCTGAAGTGTCATTGGAAGATGTTGAAGAATCTCATTCTCCCGTGTGATCTTTCTGTTCCAGACACATGATTTGGGTACAAAATGAACATTTAGATTAAATGAATGAGAAAGGAACGGCTTGAAGAAAACATTCAACTACATGCACTGATTTTTATAAAGTATATTAAATTAAAAATCAATGTCTTCAATGTTTCAAATAACATTTATAAAAGAAACATGACAAAATGTGGGTGAAATAATGCTAGATTTAATAGATATGTAATACTTTTCTTTATATAGGTGTCTTCTGTAGTGTATAAAACATTGGTAAGAATGTATGACAGTCAATGTTTTTGAGAATTTTGTCAAAACAGGACACATTTTATAGGGAAAAGAAATAAAAGCTGTGTTGCTTACCATTTTGTTTGATCTCAAATATATACAATTTTTATGCTATTACAATGTAAAATTACTTATTTTGTATATTCATACGTAATTTATTAAACTGGAGTTTAGCATCTATAGTGTCAAGTTAGAACATACAGAATGAGTGACTATCATGATAGAGAAATCATGATTACTTGTTATCAATGCTGAATACTGTTTTGTTACTTAATATTTTCTCATGATTCTTTGAACATACGCCTGAAAAGAACATTCGAAAAATAATCTTAAACCTCAACACTTCAATGGTATAGTGTTTAAAAGTTTAAAACTGGTGTTTGAGCACAGCATCAAAGGAAGACCCACTTGTTGATGTGCAGATGCTGATACCAGTCGTTGACGCGCTTCTGCAGCTCCTTGCTGATGCGGTGGCTGCGCAGGTAACCCTTCACTAGCTCGTGGTCAGGAAAAAACACATTGTCACGGTCACGCAAGCTGGATATCACGTCTCCCATGCTGCCCACGACCGAAGCAAACACCAATACGGCGATCAACATGTCTGCAATCAGAAACATATACTCTTCTTCACGCTCGGGCGTTGGTGTGTCACCCACTGTGGTGAGGATGAGGGTGGAAAACCAGAAGCAGTAAAAGTACTGGCGTCTCATGGAGCCAAACTCCGGCTCGGAGATGTTGGGATAGACCCAGGGGTCCTCGCCAAAGCCTATATAATTTGACAGAGAGAAGTAGATGCAGGCGTTCCAGTGGATCAGGACGAAAATATACAGCATGAGTTTGGCGACGCGGAAGGTGTTCGGGAAGGATGTGCGCGTCTCCATGCGGTCCAAGGCCTCGTTCAGACGGCCTGTGCGCAAGAAGCGGTTCACCCGGACTAGAGGTTTGTGGATCCCAAGCTGTAGGTAGAGCAGATCTGTAGGCAGCAGGGAAGCCATGTCCCACTTGAAGCGAGAGGAGCGTAAATAACGCGTTTTTAAACGGGACAAGTCTCGCACCAGGATACCCTGCTCCAGAAAACCTGTCAAGAGAAAGACTCTTTTATAGTATCTTTTAATGTTATGCTAATAATGTTTTAACAAACTATGAAAGGTCTTCAACACTGTGCATAACCCTGTGTTGTCTTCTAAACCCAGTTTTTACGCCAGGTGTCCTGACATTTTTTCTCTCCCATTAGATTACGCTACCAACACTGTGGTTATTTGAATGGTTGTGAGGTTAGGGTCAAGGAGGATAGGGCGGCGATACAGCTTCATATCATACCCCGCATTAAAATGTAAACTGGTAGCAAAATCTGATGGGTAACATATTGCGTCATCAAAACGTGCTACCTACTTTTGTGCTACCTAGGTAGGACAATCTGACAAGTTGAGACAAATTGACAGAACACCGGGCAGAAAGTCGTTGGACAAGTCAATCACACCACAAGATGGTGCCACGACTCAACATTTTATGTCTCGAAAACGTTCAGCGTTTCTCAGAATCTGTTAATTGCTATTCAACATTTGTGGCTAAAATCAATGATAATGCTGTGCAGTTTCATGTGTCAGCACCAGTTGTTTGCTTAAAAGTTATTAAAGAAGCAAAACGGGCAAAAACTTTGGCATGCATTGTATATAAACAATTCTTATAGTAATTGAATTTTCATATAGGCCTACTGCAAAATACCTGTACCATATGCTTACACCATACGTTGCAGGGACATCTATGTAGATGTGGCAGTTTACATCATGTTTGTTGAACCTTTGCTTATCTGCAAACCTCTAGTGGACTTCTATTGGATGTTAAGTAGACAAATACATCCATGAGGTGTTTATTGTTCAGCTTGTTTACTGATTTAAGTAGTTTTTATGAACTTTAGAATATTCCGTTTTTTATAATAATCTATAAATTACATTTTCTAGAAGAATTTTTCAAAATACATGAAAAAAACAACAACAATCAAACAGACATGTGCACACTCACCTGTGCGAAATCCAATAATTGTGTCAAGCACGTAAACCAAGTCACAGAGGTAATCCAAGGTGAGCCATGTTGTGACATATGCCTCCTCAATTGTATAGAAACATGTCCTTTGAACAATATAGATTTCTAACATCAGATTACATATCACTGTTCCCTGTACACATAATGACTTAAAGAACAGTTAGGAAATTACATTAAAAGTAAAATTAAATTTAAAAAGTGTAATTTGACATACAATATGTCTTTATATGTATATGTTGTTCAATACAAAGAAGAAAGTAGAAAACTGCTTTTAGTGATTTCCTATACCTGCATATTATGATGACCCAGTTGTAGCAGATGGGAAGCGTCATAATTTGCAACCATGTATAATAAAACTCTTCTGATGGATCGATTACCCATTCCTTCCAGCTAAGAGATTGGGCATACAGATCTTTGTGTTAGTACTTATACAGTATATAGCATCCACCCAAAAATGAAATTCACTCACCCTTAAAAGCTTCCAAACTTTTATGAGTTGTTTTTTTAATTGAGCTCAAAAGAAGATATTTTGAAGAATGTTAGAAACTGGTTGCCACTGACATCAAAAATCAAATATTATGGTTGTCAATGGCTACTGGTCTCCAGCATTTTTCAATATATGCTTTTTGTGTTTGACAGAAGAAAGAACAGGTTTGTGACAAGTAAAGGGTGAGTACGATGACAGAATGTTCAGTTTTGGGTGAACTGAATCTCTTTAAATAACAAAAACAGTAACTATTTTATTTGTGTATATTGGAAGTCAACACTTGGATCATCATATAAAGCTAGCCTTTACACAACAGCCTTTAGTAAGCCTACATTACAGTAACAAATGTGCAAGCAAAATATGAGTTAAAACTTACTTTATTCTTGGAGTCTCGTCTTTCTTTTTCTTCACTGATTCTTGTCCTTTAGTTTCTTCTTCATTTTTGTTCATGCGCTGCCTCTCAAAAAGCCTTGTCCAGCGATTTTTATTCATATTTAGTATTTACAAAAATATATGACACAAGTTTTATCAACTTGACAAGACATGAAGGAAATGCAACCATTGTTTGACCACATTAGTGGTGTCGTCATATCAACAAGCGACAACACCTATATAACACAGGTGCTATGTGATGCTTGTTGTCATGACAACATTTCCCCTGAGGAACCACAGGTACATTTTCCTCATGGGTCAGCACTGTTAACCAATCATATTCATGCAAACACTAGGCAAACGAAAAGGACAACTCTGAAAACCAATATTATTTTTTTCTGTGGTATTTTGTGCAAAATTATCCACAGACACAGTATCTGAGACCTGCGCTTGAATAAAGACAATGGGATATATCTATAGATATATTATACAACATGTATGAAGTATGCGAAAAGTATAAGTGCATATGTATTTTATTTTTTGTTATGATTTAATAATTTATTATTAAATAATTTTTTTAAAAATATTTGTTTTAATCAATATTTTTTATTTTAACCAAATTTTTATTTATTATAATTATTTATTATTATCTAACTAATTTAACCCAGGTGACACAATGGCTCAGTAGGTGTCACCTCACAGCAAGAAGATTGCTGGTTCAGTTGGAGTTTGCAGTTTGCATGTTCTCCCTGCTTTCTCCAGGTGCTCCAGTTTCCCCCACTGTCCAAAGACATGCAGTTCAGGTGAATTGGGTAGGCTAAATTGTCCGTGGTGAATGAGTGTGTATGGATGTTTCCCAGAGATGGGTTGCAGCTGGAAGGATCTGTTGAAAAAATGTACTGGATGAGTTGGCGGTTCATTCCGCTGTGGCGACCCCAGATTAAAAAAGGGACCAAGCCGAAAAGAAAATGAATGAATGAATGATTTAACCCATTTTATTTATTTATTTCATTTAGTGATTTGTATTCTTTATCATCAGAATTTCCACATAACCCCTCATATGCTACTTTTTGCGCATTGAATTCTAGTTAGATTTAAGCAATTAGAATTTACCTAAAGATTGACTGTAAAAAAAGCCAAAATAATAGTTTATCAAAAATAATAATTAAATATAAATAAACGTACAAACCTATTTACAAAGATGTCCTGCCAAATCAATCCACAGAAGTCTTGTTTTGCTGCACATCATTGTACGAAATTTTCTTATCATGCCACGGCTAATTGATGAATATTAATTACGAGCCGTGTAGCCGCCGCTAAAAGGTTACAAAACAGCGCAAGTTCGGGTTAATATAATAAATATTCATACTTCGCTTTATCAATTCGCCAAGTTCGCCGGCGGTGGCGCTCCGAGCAAAACAACAGAGCTGCCGCCATGGCCGCCACCCTCCAGCGTGACGTCACCGCGTCCCGTGCGCGTGGGTGTGTCCGTGGAGTCTGTGGAGAAAGATGGCTGCGGGACGAAGGGAGAGGTTGAGAAATCTCAGATTCGCTGTTTGAGGACTGACAGGTTACGATAGAGGACGAAGAGGAAAACTGCGTTAGCTCGCGTAAGTATTTTCAGCTTAGTTTAACATGCTGGAATCGCGCTGTGTGGTCCCGTTACCCGTTCGTTTCCCGCTCGGCTCGCGAGCTCAACGGACAGCGTCAAATCAAATCTGACCCGTTGCGAGCTCACCGTACGTTTAACGGTGAAACTCCACACAGATAAGGCGAGGAGTAAACTGTCAGTGGAAGGAAATATGCGCAG
Organism: Danio albolineatus; assembly: GCA_903798035.1. Taxonomy (NCBI): domain Eukaryota; kingdom Metazoa; phylum Chordata; class Actinopteri; order Cypriniformes; family Danionidae; genus Danio; species Danio albolineatus. Next base: position 10,478 of record CAIGQQ010031505.1, read on the forward strand.
GCCTCATAAATAACGAAAACATCCGCAAATGGGTTTGATGTATGCTGTCCCACTTCGCATGAAGCAGATAAAATAACGGTTCTTAACCACTCCGTGGCCAGTATGTGTTTAAAACGACACATCACTGCGTGGGAATGTGTAGCGTGACACATACTCGTACTGAGAGTGAGAAAGAGGGAGCCTCATTCACTTAAACTTGAATTATGCGAATGACAGCAGGTTAGGTATTTCTAGGTCATCATCTTGGTATGAAGCAGTAAAGCAATTCTGTTGAAGGGTTGTTTACAGCTGTTCTAAGTGTCTTTTGACCTGCGCAGCTTTATTATAATTACTGATGTGGTGATCCTAGGTTTGGCCGGTAAAATCTTTTTAAGTCACTAGCCTGAGGTTTTCTGCTATGTTGTTGTTGTTTAACCTGAGTACTCAAAACTTGGCTGTTGGTGCTTGTGCCTATTATGGTGCACAATTTAGGGTCAAATATGTAATCATGTGGTTTATTTTGTAAGTAACTTGTATTTTTAAGTGAGTCACACCATAAGTCTGCTTACGATAGTTTTTGCTGTTCGGATCTCTGGTTAGAACCAACCTCTTATGATTATGGCAACTGCATTTGGTGTCAGCTTCTTTGAGTCTTTATTTTGGCATCTTTCATTTGTAAAAACTTTATATATATTTATATTTACTTTATATATATATATATATATATATATGCTCATCAAAAATAAAAAATATATAGGCCATTCTACCAGAAACGTACATTTTCGTACATTTGACAGGACTGACAGAAACATGAGAAAAATCTTGTATGTTTTATTTGTGTTATATATTTGTAGAATTTATTTGTAGAATTTATTTATTTGCTATTTCTAAAGTTTTGTAAAGTTTAATGTATATGTGTGTATTAGATTCATTAAATGTCAGTTCTACCCATACTGCAACAGTCCTAATCTCATTTGAGTGTCAGAATGACTGAACTTTGTACTCTTGATGATTAAAACCCAAGGAATGAATGTGACCTGTATATAGTGCAAACAAACTTGCTGTCATTCTTTCTCTTGCTAATTCTTCTTCTGTCACGCTCTTTCTTTGTCCCACTCTTTAAAGTGATTCCAATAAAGTTGGTCCTTATAGTTTATGAT
>CAIGQQ010031513.1:1732-35575 GCA_903798035.1 Danio albolineatus
ATATATATATATATATATATATATATATATATATATATATATATAGTTTATATATAAAATAAGCACTTAGCTTATTTCGCTGTAATCATTATGCAAAGAGCATATTGCAGAGTGGTTTTATTCTTCAGTAACCTTAATTCATTATGTATTTTATAAACGGACTGTTTATAAGGACTAAGCTATTAATTACTGTAAGTCTCCAAATGGAAAGTGCTAGGGTGATTTGTTTAATATTTCAAATCATTCAAAACTTTATCTATTGTTTTTATGGAGTGGTGATTAATGATTAATTTAATCATAATTTATAATAATGATAATTTAGCGCTAATTTAAATGATCATGGATCACATTATTTTGTGGAAATTGATATCCCTAATAGAAAGGGGTCTATTATCACAACAACGTTTTTGAGATAACAGCCCAGGACAAATAGTCTAAGATGGCACTCAACCCTTCTACATCTAACATTGTCATTGTCAAAGAGGAAACTATTTTGTTTGCAATAAGTTATATTTGCAGTTTTGGATGGAAACTTATATTAAGAAATTAAAATGACTTACTGTCTCTTTCCCTGGTGTGGATGTTTCTGCACTGCATTCAATCATTGCCATTGATGACTCTTCACATGGTTCCTGTAAATGTGAAAAGGAAAGGCACAAGATTGGGTCAGAAATCTTGCCAAGTAATTACTACACTTGACTAATGAACTAATATTACCTGGCCAATTTCAGGTGTTAGGGAACAGCAAATGAATGAAAAATTCATAGACAACAACTACAATTTTATTTAATATGTTATCTGAGTTTTTCTACAAGAGAGCAAATGGCAAGTATAAATTGAGCCTAAAAAAGCCAACACATAACCAACCAAACTCTATTCATCAATTGTGTAAAATATGGGGGTCCTCACAAGGCCAAAATGTCCCTACATTTCATGTCCATGTCACGCTCATCCCCCAATACACTATAAAGTGAACACACAACCGACCAAACTCTGTCCATCAATTGTGTAAAATATAGGGGTCCACACAAGGCCAAACTGTCCCTACAGTTCATGTCCACGTCACGCCCATCCCCCAATACACTATAAAGTGAACACACAAGCGACCAAACTCTGTTCATCAATTGTGTAAAATATGGGGGTCCTCACAAGGCCAAACTGTCCCTACAGTTCATGTCCATGTCATGCCCATCCCCCGATTCACTAGACATTATTATCAATTTATAAAGAGGGGTATATTTTACTCAAAGAGAGTCTTCACAACAACAATTTTGAGAAAACAGCCCCGAAAAAACTGCCTAAAATGATGGTCAACCCTCCTTCTACAACCACAAATCAGAAACAGTTGGGACAGTATGGAAAATGCTAATTAAAAAATAGTGATTTCTAAATTTACTTTAACTTGTATTTCATAGCAGACAATACAACAAACATTTAATGTGCTGCTCATGATTTTCCTCATGTTTTCCAATTTTGTTCCTGCACTAATTACAAAAAAGGTTTCGCAGCATCGCTTTTACCACTTTGTAATGTTGCCATTACTGTTTACAACACTTAAAAAGATGTTTAGGGACTGAAGACACCAAGTAATGAAGTGTCACTCATTCTCTATTGGAGACAGGTCGGGACTGCAGGCAGGCCAGTCCAGCAGCCGTCTCCTCTTCCTTCACGGCAAGACTCTGTAATGTGTGCTGAATGTGGTTCTGCATTGTCTTGTTGAAATCTGCATGGGCGTCCCTGGAGAAGAAGGCAGTATCTTGTGCTCCAGAATCTCTCTGTGCTGTTCAGCATTAATAGAGCATAACAGAAGTGCAAGTTACCTTTGCCAAGGGCACCGACACAACCCCAGACCATGAAAGACCCTGGCTTCTGGACTTGTTGCTAATAACAGTCTGGATGATCCTTTTCTTCTTTGGTCCGGAGCACACAGTGTCCATTTCTCCCCCAAAATACCTGAAACACGGAATCATCTGACCAAAGTACATGTTTCCACTGTGTGATGGTCCATCCCAGATGCCTCCAACGTGTGCACGGCACTTCTGAACACTGTTAACACAGGGCTTCCTTTTGGCACAGTACAGATTTGACTGGCGTTTGTGGATGTAACTCTGTATTGTGATGCTTGACAGGTTTACCACAGTCGTCCTGAGCTCATGTGGCGATCAGGTTTATAGATGAATGACGATTCCTGATGCAGTGCCTCCTGAGGGGTCGGAGATCACGGTTGTTCAGCTCAGGCTTCTGCTCTTGTCCTTTACGCACTGAAACTCCTCCAGGTTCCTTGAATCTTTTAATGATGTTCTGCACTGTTGAAGGTGAAATATCCACATGTCTTCCTCTTTCTCTGAGGAACATTGTTTATAAACATTTCAATCATTTTCTCATGTATTTGATGGCAAACTGGAGATCCTCTGCCCATCTTTGCTCCTAAAGGACTAGACCTTTTATTGGATGCTGCTCTTGTACCAAATCATAAATCACAATCATCTGTTGACATCACCTGTTTCACATCACATCATTATTTAACCAGTTTACCTGATGACAGCCCTGAACTGCTCCTGTTACAATTTTTTTTTAAATATGTTGCAAGAACCAAAATTGGAATACATGTTTATCAACACATTAAATAACGTCTGTTGGAGTCAAAGTAAATTTAGAAATCACTACTTTTTCTTATATGCATTTTCCATACTGTGGCAATCTGATTTAAGGTTCTAACATGGTTAGCATCAGGGAGGAAATTAAATTCACTTACTTTCTCTTACCCTGAAGTTTTCGCACTGCATTCAATCTCAGACACCAATGACTCTTCATGCAATATCTGTAAATGTGAGAAAGAGAAACACAAGATTGAGGGAAGAATATTTGCAAAGTGATGATTTTATTATCTTTGACTCCTGAGTGAAACAGTGATTGTTTGAAACATTTTAATGCATTATTTTAATTTTCCACATAAGTTAAATTTGCCCTTTTTGTCAAGGGAACCAGTGAGATGCTGACTATTGGTTTGCCTGCAAAGTGACATCATAGTCCCACCACTCTATTACCGTTAACTAAAAGGATGCATTTTAACCAATTTATGGTATCAGTTAAACAATTAAAATGTATTATTATTTTATTTGATATTCTTCAAGTTTTGCTGCATAAATATGCAACACATAGGCCTATTTGTTTACTCGGGGGCATTATAATATGTGCAACCACACGTGCCTACAGATGTACAGTATTTTGATAAAAGAAGCATGAAAAGAGTGAAAAGACTTGTCACAGTTTGACACAGACAAGTTGATGCCACACCAACGCTAATGGTGATTGCCTCTGTCCTGGATCCGCATCATAAACACCTTTGTTTATTTGCACAAGTGGAGAAAGAAGCCCCTAATGCAAAACTTTCTGAAATGTGCTGTGCTGTTGTGGTGGAAATTCATTTATATACATTATAAAGGTCTGTTCTTTTATTTCTCTATGAATGTACTGTTTACATTAGGCTATGTGTGACCACTTTAAAATCTGTTTATCACCAGACAAGATCTGGGTACCTACATGGTGATTTAACCATCTATATGTTTAGGTGGTAGTTAAGACTGAAATATAGACAATCAAAGGTTAAATTTGTGCGTTGATGTAACTGTGATTCATTCTCTATGTCATTCCTGACCTTGTAAGCTTAGCAAACTAGATAAAAAGAGAACACACTCTGTTTCGGCGTCTCACACTCTGCAGAAACCTGCGTTGCTGTATGACTGTCTGACCTTCTTTGCAAAGAATAAAACTTTAAAAGACACTTTGGGTAAGATTTTGTCTTCTTGACTACTGAGAGACGCCTCGTTAAAGAAATTGCCACTACAATTTGGTGTCAGAATAGTGGGATGTCTTGGAGGAACTTTTTCGGACCCTGCGGACGGTGACTGATCATCCTGGGACTTAGTGTCACAGCCCTGCCCCATGTGTTGAGGGTTGAGGGACCGACCGCCGGGCCCGGAGAGGAACCCCACTGACATCTGGGAAAAAGGAACTCAAGTGGCATCCAAACTCTCTGGTAAGAGACAAATTCTTTTTTATACTAAAGGAAAATTGAACAGTTTTGGGTACTTAATTGGGCAGTTAAAAAGATTTTACACTGTGACTTGGACCATCACCATACTGGCAGATCCTTTTCTGTGGGATAGCAGCGTAATTAAACAAGTGAGATTTGACATCAGGCGGGGGTCAAGACCTTACACAAGTGAGATCTAGCAATTTGGCTGTGATCAAGACCTTTTTACAAGTGAGATCTAGCAATTGACTGAGATCAAGACCTTACAAAAGTGAGATCTGGCGCCTGACTAAGATTAAGACCTATTAATTACGTCTGGCTAGCTAACTGCGATTTACTCCCAGGAGGGGGTTGAAATCCGGGGCAAGTGCGCGATTTACTTCCAGGAGGAGGTTGAAATTGAGGGGCGCCCCATTGGAGCTGGATAGCTTAACTTTTCGATTTTAGGTGAAAAGTCGAAATCTGTCGGAGACGTCCGGCAGATTATAGGTACCGAAAAAGTCCAAAGAGAGGGGTAGCGGCCAGTATGGGGAAGTCCCAAAGTAAAGTGAGAAAATATAATACACCGGTGTTTTGGAATATGGGAAAATTATATGGTGAAAAGGCATGCAAAATATGGGAAAATTAATGAAGTATAAAATGAAGTATAAAAAGGGAACGTTGAATGTTACCAGGTTAAACACAGTGTAGGAGTCAATTGGAAAGTCAGAAGAGGTTGTTGTAGAAAGTGTGTGTGTGTCGTATGGAGACACTGTTGGTTGTTGGCTGAGGGAGGCAGATAAGAGGCAGAGAAAAATGCTGCACAGGCAGCTGGCATGTAGGAAAAAGAATGGGTGAAGATGATGTGAAGAAAATAGCGAATGAAAAATGTGAGAGTGTGAATGAAAGACTGATTAGCCCTGCTAACCCTTTTTATAAATCTGTTTCTATACATGTTATACCGCCGTATCATCACTATCCCGTGGCTGAGCTGTGAGCCCTGAAAACCGACCCAGACCTCGACTGCTGCCCTCTCAGAAGACCGACCGCACCAACGAAATTCCCACCTCAAGCGAGCGGAGGACATCTGTTTGAACTGGAGAAATGGACGTTTAACAGACATTCTGCTGTGTGCTTAACATGCTGAAGACAAGCTGACAGCGAAGCAAGAGCAAGGCAAGAAGACAGCAGAAAAGGAGCTACATGTGGCCCGTGTACGAACAGCATCAAGACCAGAAAACCCAAGATACCGCAAGTTCAAAGGCGACAAAGGCGTCAAGGGTGAGAAAGAAGATGGGAAAACTGGAATGTGGCAGGTGGCGATGAAACTTGCAGAGCCTGTAGTACATGTGACGAGAAAATGTACCAATTGTCTGCGCTTGCCACCGAGATGGACTTTGGTCAAAGGATTGACCCGAAGAGCGCAAACCAACATGGAGGAGCTGATGTGCGGAGAGGGAAGAGCAGAACGGATGGGGTTTGGGCAAGCAGCCAACAGCTACAGTAAAGGGAAGTGATCATTTTTTACTAACAAGTTTAAAATGAAGACACATTTCTACACACACATAAACACATACACTGATATCTGTTGTGCTATCTGGAATGAAGAAAAAGCTTGCATTTCCTACTGTAATTTTGATCACAGTAATGTTGATGATTTTCCTGATGGAATGGCAGTGTTTATTGATAATGAAGCATTTTTGAATGCGACAAGATATTATATGTTGATTGAGAAAACTTTGATTGAGTTTCTGGCTGATAGTAGAGCCAGCAGATCTTGCATATGACCATGTGACCTGCAGTGTGTAATGCCTTTGACAAACAAATTTCACGAGTCTCTGTCTGCATCTGGTCATACAGTCGTTGAGCGATTTACAGCTCCGCTGACCTGTGAGACAGAGGGGGGCAAAGTTTTTAAACATGAGTTTGTTTGTTTACCAAAATGTCCTGTTCCATTGCTGGGAAGGGATATTTTGTGTAAATTAAACCTAGTTCTAACAGCAGATTCCTCTGGAGTGAGAGTGGAAGAAGGGGAGGAGTTTTGTTGTTTGCTGTTTGATTCACAGACACCACAGTGGGCCTATGAATAGCTGATTAAAAACAAAGAATGGGCTGATTTAATTTTCTAATTGGCTAGAGAATGAGTAAAACCTTTCGACATTGATATAATGTCTCCTGGTGAACTGTATTGCACGTCACATGTCGTAATTGATAAGGAGTTTGAGAAAGCTTGGGTTGAGGCACAGGTGGATGAAACTTTGATTTTAGAAAAGATGTACTGGACAGAAATTTTGTGTGTGATTTCTGTGTCTCTGAGAGAGAAGCAGCGTTCACTTTATCATATGTTAGAACAGGCTGTATCACTTATCAGTCTGTAAGGCCAAACATAAGTCTTGGTCTGACTGTTTCTGTTTTACCAGTTTGTGAAATTGTGTTGAAGAAGCAGACAGGGAGGAAAGAAAGGAGGGGTAGGTTAAAGCGGACACTTGAAAGCGTTTAGGTGTGACTGCATGACTGAAATAGCTGTATTAAGAATTATAACTGCTATTGACAAACTTTGTGTGAAGAATCCTTGCATGGCTGACTTTAACGCAGTAGACATTCTCCTGGCCTTAACAGAAGCGCCAAATGAATTGTGGGCTAAAAGAAAACATAAAATGGGTTTAATTAAAGGTTGTGATCCAGTGATAATTATTCCTTTACTGGAGCAAGGTGTTATTGTCCCATGCAAAAATTCCGCACACCTATTTGTCCTCTGTAAAAAAAATAAAAAAAAAGATAAGGGATAATGAAATTCCAACAGAATGGCATTTCGTACAAGATTTACAAGCAGTAAATGCAGCTGTCAAGCAAAGAGCTCCATTGGTTCCTAACCCATACTTGATTTTGTCACAAATTCCTGAAAAATCACAATTTTATTCTATGGTTGACCTGGCAAATGCATTTTCCAGTGTGCCAGTGGACTAAGATAGCCAGTTTTTGGTTTGCATTTAATTTTTTAATGGCAAAGGCCACACTTTTACATGTTTGTGTCAAGGTTTGCATCCTATTAACTGTTTATAATGAGGCCCTGTTGAAAAGTATGGAACCTTTGACTATGACAGCTGGAACTGTTATTTTGCAATATGTTAACGATTTATTGGTCTTTGATAAAAAACGTGTGTGTGAGACTTGTGTGAGTGGCATTTAGCTGCTGAGGGCCACAAGGTCAGCTAGCCAAAACTGCAATTTGTCAAGAAGAAAGTAACATTTCTGTGACATGTCATTACTCTCACAGCAAATCTCTGTCTGACAAAAGGGTAAAAGGTATCAAAGATGTACCAAAACCACTAACAAAGAAACAAATGTTGTCCTTTTTGGGAATGTGCTCATATTGTGCACATTCATTCTAAATTATGCAATTTGGAACAGCCCCTGAGAGCCCTAACTCTAGGGAAGGGAATGAAATTTACTGACAACCTAGAATGGACAACAGAAGCAGAGCAGGCATTTGTAAACATGAAATTACAAATGGCTGAAGCTTTTGCACTGGGTCTACCTGTCCCAACAAAGCCACTTGTTCAGATGGTAGATTAAAGGTGTGGGTTTATGACATCATTACTCCTACAGGACCATGGTGGTAGACTGTGACCTGTGGCCTACTTTGAGCAAACTTGACCCTGTAGCAGCAGGCCTGCCACGTTGCTTAAAGAGCCGTGGCGGCTGTGGAAAAATCTGTTATGATTTTGTTGGGTATGCTGATTTGATACTGATGGTGCCGCACACAGTGTCCATGATACTGCAAGAACAAAAAACATTGCATTTGTTGACAGCTCGCTGGCTGTGATATCACACTATCTCATTAGATATGCCAAATGTCACATCAGTTGATCAGGAGTGTACATCACGACCTGACCACTCTGACGAGCCACTAGAAAAATGTCCTCTTGGTGAATGGTTCAGCATTTAAAGATCCACAAACAGGCCAGAATAAGGTTGGCTATGCAGTGACAACTGAATTTGATGTGATGGTCTCTGGGAAGCTACCAGGGCACTATTTTGCACAAGCTGTAGAGCTTGTGGATTTGACAGATGTTATAAATTGATGGCAGAAAAAGAGGTCACAATTTATACAGATTAAAGATATACATTTATGGGAAACTCATGATTTTGGGGCTTTGTGAAAACAGCAAAATTTTGATGGTCGACCAGTACATGCTCCTTTAGGTGCACCTACAGTGGCTGCACTTAAATGAATTTTACTACCTAGCAAACTGGCCATTTGCAAATGCGCAGCGCACACTAACAACAAAGATTTTGTATCTGCAGGTAACTCGAGGGCAGACGCAGCAGCGAAAGTCGCAGCGTCCCGAGACGAGGACAGCTGTGAATGTACTTTGCTATCTGCTGACAATAACAACGATATCTGTTCTTCTTTACAGGAGATGTAAACATTTGCGACTGGACTGGAGAAAAACAAGGAGACAGTCTGGCTGAGTGAAATGTGTGGAAGTGTTGAGGGCAAGGCTTGTTTACCAAAACATTTTTTTAAACAGTATGTGAAATTATTTCATGGTAAAGATCATGCGTCAAAAACAGCAAGGGTTGCGCAAATGAAAGAACTGTGGTTCATGAAGGGGTTTACCACATTTGCGGACAATTTCTGTAGACGGTGTGTAATGTGTAATACACAAATTGGCAAAAGCGTTACTGACCGAGATCGTCCCGAGATGGGGAATAAGTTGAGAGACGGTACTCATTTTGTTAATGATGCAATATAACAAGTGGGTCAGTTTTTGGGAATGGATTTGAGAACAAACTGCAGTTACCATCCAGCTTCAGGTGGAGCTGTTGAAAGAGAAAATGGTACACTGAAAAATAAATTGGCAAAATGTTGTGAAGTCAGAGGACTTAAAGCTCTACCAATAGTCTTGATGTATATGAGAATGAGAAAAAGACCAAAAATGAATTAGAGCCAGTTTGAAATTCTCTTTGGGAAACCACCGCGTGTAGGTGTGAATGGGGGGAAACAGCAGTTGCCCTCAACGGATGTGTGTGAAAATGACATGTTGAATTATTGTGTATCAATGTCTTCTCTGTTGTCTGATGTCTGTGTACAGGTTAAAGCTACACGGGAAGGCCGCAGAGAGGCCTCTGCACAATCTGAGGCCTGGCGATTTCGTAATGATGAGGGACCTGAGGAGAAAGAGCTGGAGAGCGGAACATTGGTTGGGTTCGTTCCAAGTGCTACTGACCACTGAAACAGCGGTGAAGGTTGCGGAAAGATCGATGTGGGTGAAAGCTAGCCATCGCAGAAGGGGTTCCATCATCTGAGGAGGATACAATGAGGCAGTAGGAGAGAAAGAGGGGCTCTGAAGCTGTCTGGAGAAAACAGCGAGTTGCTATCTGAGTGAAGCAAGGTCACAGCTGCGGAGAAACAACAGCAAAGTCAAGAGGTGTGTGAAACAGTAACTTCTGAGTTTAACACCAAAGCAAGACACAGACTGGAGGAGAAAGCGACCAAAAGAGAGGTGAACAGCTGTGCTTGACCATCAGGCCCAAACTGAAGATGGATGGAAAGCTTCGTTGGCATCCATTCCAAGTGCCTGAAATGTGTGGATTGAGACAAACCACACTGTTGTTGCTGCTATCACTGAGTGTTCTGTTGTTTTCATTAACCTGATTACAACCAAAATATTACAGACATTGTGGACCACATGAGAATGGCCGTAAAAGTGCCAAAAAGAGCTAGCAGTTCATGGCTAGACTGGTTGTAATTCAAATGGGAAGACTGGATTTGTTGGGCCTGAAATGTAATGTTACCTATACTGGGCATAGGTCTAATGATATTATGTTGTCTGGCATGTTTATTTAGATTTATATCATGATCAGTGAGTAGATTGATTACAGTGTCAACATCACATCAGATGGTGAGGATAACTGTTAATGAAGGGGCAATGAACAAAGACATGGATGGTGATTTTGACTATGACATTGATGATAGTGACAGCTATCTGGATATGGAAAAACTGTAAAACAATTAAGAGGAAAAATTAGGTGACGGCTGTTACTTAATTGGAGTATTTTACAAAGGTTTTGACTTTTTAGGTGTAAAAATGACTATTTGTTTGCTAATGTGTATTTTGGGTCTATCCAAACAAACAAAAAAAAACATGAGTTTTGCATGAGTTAATATGTTCTGTAATTAATCTTAAAAGAGTGATCATTTACATGAAAATCGAGGGAAGAATTTAAATGTGATGAATGTTTAAGAGTGGAGAAACAACAACATGTTCTTATGTTTGTGGATGATGTTATTGATGATGAACTAAAGATTTAGAATATTAGTGATTTGCAATTGATTGAATTAATGTTTAACAGAATTTACTATGTGTATGAAATAACACTAGTGTAAAATTATCAGGCAATTTCTATGATTTGAACCTCTGGGGGTGACTGAGGGTCTGACTTCGGTTGGGAGCGCAATAACAGTGATTATTCGTTTAGCCCGGCTTCCAGGGAAAGGGGGAAATTTTGGAAAGTAAAAACCTCAATGGGGAAGAAGAATGCTTGAATATCTCTAGTGTATATGGTGTGTGCAGAAACCTGTTAAAATGATTAACCTAATGATTATGAACTAAGTGTAGTTTTAGAAGCTAATATAGTATGAATTTAGTGTTATGTTATCAATGAATGATAAAAAGAGAGGAATTGTGGTGGAAATTCATTTATATACATTATAAAGGAATGATATTTTATTCTTCCATGGATGTACTGTTTACATTAGGCTATGTGTGACCACTTTAAAATCTGTTTATTGACAGACAAGATTTGGATACATACATGGTGATTTAACCAGCTATATGTTCAGGTGGTGGTAAAGACTGAAATATAGACAATCAAAGGTTAAATTTGTGCGTTGATGTAACTGTGATTCCTTCTGTATGTCATTCATGACCTTGTGAGCTTAGCAAACTAGATAAAAAGAGAACACACTCTGTTTCGGTGTCTTACACTCTGCAGAAACCTGCGTTGCTGTATGACTGTCTGACCTTCTTGGCAAAGAATAAAACTTTAAAAGACACTTTGGGTAAGAATTTGTCTTCTTGACCACTGAGAGAGCCTCCTTAAAGAAAATAGCCACTACATCAGTAAAAAATATTTTAGGACAAAAGAGCAATAAAAACAGTAATAATCAGTATATTTACAATTATTTAATTTTAATAATCTAGGTGTGTATGTGAGTTGATATTTATCCTGCTGTTAAGAGTATTATAGAGGGGATCCGTCTGATCTAATTCCGTTCGGTGCGAAAAGAAGGAGCAGAACGATCCAACATCACTGGAGGAGTCCACATTACTCCAAGCATATCATGCCCAACATGCTGTACAACATATACACATGGATTACAGGCGAGTCTTACGCACATAAGACACCACTTTCTTTCTCTCTCTTTTTCTCTCATACAGACACAGTTGAAAGATGTAAGTAGGGATTTTTGCTACAATTTTGTGATTTTGATAAATACATTTTATATACAGTATGTGAAATCCAAATGTAATTTCCATGTTACCATATATCATGCCATATATCAGCTTTATGGGGATGTGCAGTGAGAAACACTTCAGTTAACTTTACTATTCTGTTCTTTTTATAGTAAACCTACATTATGATTGAATAAAACTTTATTTCGGTGATTCCACTGTCTGTACCGTTCCCTCTACACTTATGTGTAATATCATAAACAGAGCCTGTGTTATCAGTAGTGACTGTTTTGAGTTTTGAAAATTGACATCAGGGTTCTGAAATTTGTGGTTTCAAAACGATTGTAAAACACTAAGTAAACATGGTATTTTGCTTAATGAACTGCATGAGTTTACAACCTTACAATGGGTAAAAATACACAGAAAAACTAATTATTGTTGTTATTATGAGATTTTAGAAAACACAGATGGACAAGCTTCAGAAAAAACACACATTTGGAAAAGGAAGATAAAGAAATCCACACTGGCTTGGAAAAACACAAAAGTGATGAAAAATCGATGACTATTACTTCAAACAAAAAAACGAACATATCTGATGCTAAGTCAAAGACATGAACACTGATGCTGTGCAAATGTCCACACACTCAGAAAATGAAGATAAATCTGAAACGGAAGAAGAACACAACAGAAACAATATAGAGTGGAGGGCCACAACTCCAGGTCCTAAACATTTCTGCATTCAAATCAATTTGGATAGTTGGAAGAAAATCAAGCTGAAGCCTGGTTCACACAATCTCCAGAGACCATGGACAGATCTATTTTATGAGCAATTTAATCAGGTCAGTCCATCTTGTGTGCTTTGCTTCAAATATCAGCACATTAAAAAAGAAAATAGTAGGAAACGAGCAGAGCCTTTTTTTACAGCACACACTACATGCACTTTTAAAAACTGAGCAGCACTTTACAACTTCACAATAAAACAAGCACCAATGAATTTGTAGAAACAAATGTCTCTTTAAATCTTATAAAGGAAACATGCATAAAAAAGTGAGACAAAATTCAGACAAGCTAAACATAAATCGAAGAGGAAAATAGCAAAGACACTTCATCAGGGTGTCAGCAACTACTATTATGACACAATAAAAAAAAACAACACGGGAGGAGATTGTGGTTGGCAATATTTCTAAATCCCTGACTAAAGATGTTTAACAGGTAGTTTCTGGTGAATTAAAAAAAAATCTACTATGGTGCACGACGACATCATGGAGCTAATCACCAATCTTCACCTTTCTTCAGTTATTGAGTTTAAATCTTCAGGTGTTCAAATGGTTTCATTATCAGTAACTTCATATGCATTCAAGAGTTCACACTTGTTTGGCATGCTGTCCCGGGAGAGAGCCCTAAGCTTATAGGATTCTCGAGCCCTGGGCTCCCTCCCGTTATCAGGGGGAGAGGGGAGTTTGAGCTCAGGTAGATCTCGATGAACTCCCCCAACTTGTTTCTGGCTAATGACAGATATAGGGATGGCTAAACAGTGCTAATCACTGGGCCGCCATGTCACCCAATCCAGACAAAAGGGGGAATGGGGTGGGAGGGAGGATTCTTCAAGACAAAGATAACTGAGGTAAGAAACTCTGGTTATTTATAGTGAGGTAGGAATCATCTGACTGGTGAATCATTTGTTAGCTAATGCAGGACCAGCCGTGGACAATTATAAGCATGTGATCCTCTCGAAAGTAGTTTATAAATAAACTTCACGTCAATGAACAGCCAAACTGCATGAACAAGCTGCCGTTTTGAATATACCCGTGTTTGTGTGAACAAGGCCTCAATTTTGAGGACTTTGATGTCCATTGTGAAGCTTCAGGTGAATGTTGAGGCTTCTTTTATATTTAAAGCTCTTTCCACACTCACTGCATCTAAAACGTTCCTCTCCTGAGTGAGTCTTCATGTGTCGCTTAATGGAGTCTTTGCGTGTGAGACTCTTTCCACACTGATCACATGTGAACACTATGGTTCCAGTGTGACCATTCATGTGGCTCATGAGGCTAGCTTTGATTGTGAAGCTCTTTCCACACTGAGCACAAACAAACGGCTTCTCTCTGGTGTGACTTATCATGTGGTGTTTGAGTGTGCCTTTACGTGTGAAACTTTTACCACACTCTGTGCATGTGTAAGGTTTCTCTCCATTGTGAATTCTCATGTGGATGTCAAGGTTTTGTTTTAGAGAAAAACTTCTCCCACACTGTGTGCAAGTAAAACTTCTCTCTCCAGTGTGAGTGCCCATGTGGTTCTTAAGGGTGCCATTTTGCTTAAAACTCTTTCCACACTGAGGGCAAGAGTAAGGCTCCTCTCCAGTGTGAATTCTCATGTGCACTGTCAGGTTTCCTGTAGTATAGAAGCTTTTCCCACACTGTTGGCATGTGTACGGCCGCTCTCCAGTGTGAGTTCTCATGTGGGCTTTAAAATCATAGATTTTAGCAAAATTCTTTCCACACTGTTTGCAGGTGTAAGGTTTCTCCCCTGTGTGAACTCTCATGTGAACATAAAGGTTTGAATTTTGACTGAAACTCTTCCCACACTGTTTACAGCTGAAAGGCTTCTCTCCAGTGTGAATTCTCATGTGGATATGAAGGTTGTGTTTTCGGCTGAAACAGTTTCCACATTGATGACAAGTGAAATTACACCTAGAGTTGGATTTCCGAGGTCTTCCACGTGATGAAGTCTTTTGAGTCAGTGTGGGTTTTTCATCAGTCATTATGTCTTGGGGTTTCTCAAACTGCTGTTTCTCTTCCATTTCATTCTGTTGATGAGTCTCTTCTTTCAGCACCATCAGCTCTTAAAAAAACAAGAAAAAGTTAACTTTAGTATAAGGCACAAAGTGACAAGCATGAAATGGATGTTTCACCCACAAATGAAAATGACCTCACCATTTACTCGCCATCATGCGGTTTCAAACATTTCCTTTCTTCTGGAACACATAGAAAGCCAGCGTTTTTCACAATATCTTCTTTTGTGTTCAACAGAATCAAGAAACTCATAAAGGTTTAAAACCACACAAGGGAGAGTAAATGGTGAGGCTGTTTTCATTTCTGAGTGAACTATCCCTTTAAACCACAGGTCTCAAACTCGACTCCTGGAGGGCCGCAGCTCTGCACAGTTTTGCTCCAACCTTAATCAAACACAGCTGATCAAACTAATCACGGTTTTTAAGAGTACTAGAGACTACTAAGCAGGGGTGAGCTGGAGGTGGTTGAAGCTAAACTTTGCAGAACTGGGACCCTCCAGGAATTGAGTTTCAGACCTTTGCTTTAAAGGGTTCCTATTATCAACCTTTTTTCACAAGATGTAAATTAAGTCTTTGGTGTTCCCAGAATGTGTCTGAGGTTTCAGCTCAAAATCAGATCATATACCTTGCAGAATATTTAATTTTGGGGGTCAGAGCAAAACCAAGCTCTGTTTGTGCCTGTGGCTCTAAATGCAAATGATCAAATGCACTCGCTCTAGATTACTCAGGTTGTGTTCCCTCATGTGTATCTTCCACTCCATTAAAACATTTTTAACCTGCTTGGAAGACCCCATTGAGACAAATCCTGCATGTTGTTACGAGTAGTTGTAGTGATTGTGTGTGGTTTCTCTCCCTCTTTCTTTCTCTTGCTCTCACTCTCTCTCTCTCTCTTTCTATATTATTCGCAGATGCAGCGAATTACGGCAGATCATGATTGGCGCTTGGATCAGCGGCGGCTGTATTGAGTGATCAAATTGAGTGTTTGTTGCTGATGTCTCTTATATGGCGCTTTGTGAAATGCCGATGTGAAGTTGTACATCTAACCGGAGAAACACGGTTTTCTGTCTCCCTGTCTATCTTGGAGCGTGGTAGGAAGGTTTGGTGCCTTTTGTTTATTATTTTGTTTTTCTCCTGTGTTGATAGTATAGGGAGGTCAGTTTTCTGTATTTTATTTTCTTATCTATTTTCCAGGGAAGTATTCTCTAATTTAGTTAGTTTGGTTTATTGTCATTTATTTTGGCTAACCCCCTCCCGATGTTATTTTGCTCCTTATTTTCTGTAAATAAATCATATTTTCTTGTTAATTCTCAGTGGTTTGTGTTTTGGTTTATATTGTGGAGAGAGAGAGAGAGAGAGCGTGGGGGCACCAGGGATTATATTTTTAATCCCTGTTATCTTGTTAGGTTTTGGTTAAACTTCTTTTTGATTAAGGAATTTTTATTTAATTCATTACAATTGGAGGCTCGTCCTTTGTTTTGCTTATAGATTTTGTATAATTAACAATTGAAGGCATGTTCGCTTGTTTTGAGCATATACAATTGTTGTTTATGTATCTATTTTGTGATATGTATCTATTTTTGGTCATAGCAAGTACACATAATTCACGCTTATATTTGTGAGTTTGCATTATTGTATAAAACTTATGCAAATGTTTCCCAGTACTGGGTTGCAGCTGGAAGGGCATCCGCTGTTTAAAACATATGCTGGATAAGTTGGTGGTTCATTCCACTGTGGAGACCCCTGATGGATGAAGGGACTAAGCTGAAGGAAAATGAATGAATGAACTTATGGAAATGCTAAATGCCACGTTTGCTGTAAACTGGAGTGATGAGGAGATGGGAAGGTGACTTACTTTGCTACTTGTTTTCATCATTTACTTGTACTTTTGTCTTTGTTTTCTTGCCTTTGTGCATGTCCTGAGGCTCAGCTGAAGACCTACGTGGTGACATTTTATATAATCGACAAGATGCAGAAATGTCATCTAAAAATGTTTCCTGCTGTTTGTCCAATCAGGGACAGTGACAACGTAAATATACAAATAATAATGTTAACCCGGGGTTTGCCAATGTGAAACGTCGGTTAATGAACACCCAGGATTATTTTTTAACCCCAGGTAAAGCATGAGCAATGTGGAACATGATTACAGATAACCCAGGATTCTGTTTATCCAGTGTTAGAATGACCCAGGGTTAACAGGTCATAGTAGTGACCTGATCTCATTTGCTGTTGGTTTAGAGCATTGGTGCTCAACGCTATTCCTGGAGAGCCACATTCCTGGAGATTTCAGCTGCAACCTTGATCAAACACACCTGATTTTAATTACCATGTGCTTATTTTCAAGTTGGTTTAGTTGTGTTTGATTAAGGTTGGAGCTAAATTCTGCAGGAAGGTGGCTCTCCAGGAATAGGGTTGAGCACCCCTGGTTTAGAGCTTCCAATTTAGTTGCCTATTGGAGAAATGACCAGGAATAATAAACGGAAGAAAATGGTCACACTACAAAACACTCTACAAACAAGTGTGTTCATGACTATACATACATAGAAAATTATTAAATTAGAAAATATGGCTTTGCAACATCAAGCAGCATTAGACATGGGCCAGTATAAGATTCTGGCGGTATGATAACCTTGGATAAAAATATCACAATTTCATGGTACTGTAATTACTGCTCTAAAATATATTCTTTTTAAATGTCTGAGTTAAAAATCAATCACTTTATTTTCCCTTTAACACAATATATTTTCTTTTGAGAAACTTTTATAATATTTTGGAGCAGTAAACATGTAATCATTGACTTTAGCTGTCTTCATTAGTTTTAAAAACACAGATTTCTTTACAATTTAAAACAGCATCTTTGGACATTTTTTCTGCTGGAGATGCTGTTGTCCTAAAAAAAAAAAAAAAAAAACGTAAAAAAAATAAACTTAAGGGCAATAAAGTTAGTAAATAAAGTAAGAAAAATATAGCAGAAAATATTGGCGGTTTTAAAACTTTGACTTTTCCAAACCGCAATATAACTTGAAAATGGTTATCGTCCCATGTCTAAGCAGCATAACACTGTTTTGGGAAACATTTTTTTTTTTTTGTTAATATATTTTAAAGCAAAAACATTTTTTTAAGCAAAAAGATTCCAATGGCGGCGCCTGCTGGTACATGAAGAATATGGTCAATACTGACGAACTTTACACTCAAATGTTTGCATATCATCAGCATGCTGTAATCCATTTCTGAAGCAGCAAAAGTCATTTTAGACTAGTTTGTTGACCAGTTGTAGTCAGTGCAATGCTAAACGTTATTGTTCCACTATAATTTGTTTTGTCTCACGTCGTCCCTCAACAACATCATATAGTTTAGAATACTGTACAATGTTTTTAATTAATTACTTTAGTGTAATTTCATTCAGCATGTTTAATATTAGGGGCATCATCATTTTTTGACATACTTTAAACAAGGGTTTCTGCAGGTTTCACCAAGTTGAGACTTTTTAAGACTATTATGAAAGAAATTTTAGACTCAAGGGAATTTTTCAAATGGCCCAGATGGAAAAGATATTATAATTTAATAATAAATGAGTGATAAAAATAAATATTTTAGATAATTCTTAGCAAAAGATTTTAAATATTGTGTAAAAACAAGCAAGCTCTACTTGTATCCACACACTTTTTTCCAACATAAACTTTCTTTAAAATAAAAAAAGATAAACAAATGTTTTAAAAGTTTCAAAAACTACAATAAACTAAATCTATGCACAACAATCTCTCCAGGTCGATGTCCTCAGCAGTAAATACATGGAGCACGTTTAAACAAATGTTATTGTGAGGAAAATAAATAAACCCTGTTTAAACACAATCGCCCTGGTAATTAGTTATTATAGTAATGATGTAATTCTAACTCAGATACTATCTGTGAGAACTAGTAACAACTACTAGAAACAAGATTAAACCCATGAAGGAGTTGATGAAAAAGGGAATTGTGATCAACGTGACATATGCAAATGGAAAATACTAAGCCAACACTATCACCGTAATAGCAGATATCTTCTGTGAGAATACTGTAGGTCAAATATCGTCAGCTCAGTTTATATAATTTACCTTTATATAATTTATTGTTTTTATTTATTTTATATAGCGCCAGTGCTCAAGGACACTTTACAAACAGTAGGAGAACAAGAGAAGCAATAACCTTAAGAATGACAAGAGACATGAGAACAAGTAACGAAAGAAACTCATTCCTGTCTTTCAGTGAGTGCTGATGTGCGTTTAGGAGAACTAGGCAGCACACTCAGGGCTGCAAGACGGATTTAATTTAGTATTCTTATTATTAAAATATATCTGAATGAGGATCAAATGACTGAGTTGGTCTTTGAGAAAGAAAATCAACCTGTTTGTTCCTGCAGATCTTCCTGTTTGACTGTAAATGTTTCTTCAATCTTCACATCTTCACTCTCCTCTTTAACAAACGCCATCTTTATAACAGTGTGGAGATCAGTCGCTTCAGCAGGAGTTTTTCTCTGCGTTTGGACACTTTATCCTGTTTAAAATGAACAAAGAAATAAAAATCTTCTGTTTAAAATAAATAAAACAATGAACAGAAACAAAATAACTTCTCTTCAACACAGGGACTTGTGGTCAGGGGAGGCAGGGCCTCGTCTTTCATCATCCTCACCTGCCATCTTAAGATGTATACTAACAATATGTAATATATTCCACGTATGTCTATCTCTTATTTAGTGTTAAAATCTGACATAAAGCCGCATCTGAAAAAACATGAGGTGAGGCAGACAGTAGCTCGCCACAATGAAGAGGGCGCTCCAGAGCTCACGTTTGGTTGCTCTTCTTCTATGCAGTAAAGTTCAATAGGAGTCTGTTTTGCTCTGACTGACTGCAAAAATATATCATATCAGCTCAAAAAGTTCTCAAAACTGGACTTTCAATCAAAACGTGAATAAATAATGGACGACCAATGCCGGAGCCAAAGGACTCGCTTCAAAGGACGCGACAGAAGATAACGCGATCTTTTCAAACTAATTCAAGTCATGTCGAGACTTCATTTACAAGTAACGTTACTGTGAAGGTAAGACCAGCGTGTGTATCCTGTGTGTGTGTGTAAGAGAGAGAGAGAGAGAGAGAGAGAGAGAGAGAGAGAGAGAGCATATGCAATGGTGCTGTTTGTGTGTGTGTGAATGAGAAACAGCTGGGTGTTTTTTGGGAGGCATATTTAATCGTTATATATTTTACATTCCTCCTCGGCCCAATATGTACCTGCCATGTGTATAGAAACAATGCTGACATGATATATGAAACACAATCAGTAGTTGGCAAATATACCGGGTGGATTTGTTTGTATAAATACTTTTGACATTAAAAGTGTCAGTGCCTCACCAGCCACAAACCTCACCGCACATCACTGCTTCAACAGTTTCTTTATATGAGAGTAATTAACTAACAGAAATCAGGAAAGTCCGAGCAAGAAACAACTGCCACAAATGACCAGATTAAACTAGTACTCCATATATATAGTGATGTTTACTCAGAATGGAGTGACATTGTGTTGTTTAAACCTTTATTAAACACTTAATCAATCGGGACTTTAATCAATCGGTTTATATCTGTGTAAACGCATTTAAACAAACCTTTTTCCAGTTGAATCACAGCAAAGTTGATCACAGAGCAGGAGCGGCGCAGCCTTATGACGTCACAACGCCACGCCAAAATAAAAGTTAGCTTTTTTTTGCCACCTACTGCAGCAATCATGACTTATTGATGAATTTCTCCCTCGTTTTCTACTTATATCTCCCTCGTTTTCCACTTTTCCCCTATATGGGCGTCTGCAGACTTGGATCCAGAAGTTTTACGACCCGGACAGTTTTATAGCCCTGTTTTTCCTGATGCGTCCAGTAGAAGGATGAAAGAGACATATGGCTAAATAATACATTTAAAGTCAACGCTTCCAGATTATTAAATGTCCTATTTATAAATATACTTAATTTTTTTAGCTAAATATAAAAGCTAAGTCAATGTATCAGAAAGTGAGTTTAAATATACAAACTGATACACTCACCACACTTTTTCAGATATACCAAAGCCCAATTGCAAATTAATTTAGATTCAAGTAGAGAAAATAAAAACACACATAGTTGGATAGTGTAACGATTAACTGTCGCCTAGTTATAAGTTTTCATATAGAGATGTGCTTTTTGTTGTACTGATTATATATAAAGTTGCATTCTGAAAACTGCAAAATTATAACTGAAAATAAGCAGTTTAATATGGAATAATGATATGCTTTGATGAGAATGCAGTGGTATTGATTAAGTTATTTATAAATACTTTGCAAAAATAAAAACACGCATAGTTGGATAGTGTAATGATTAACTGTAGCGTAGTTATACGTTTTCATATAGAGATGTGCTTTTTGTTGTATTGATTATAAATAAAGTTGCATTCTGAAAATTGCTAAATTTTAACAGAAAATATGTAGTTTAATATGGATTAATGATATGCTTTGATGAGAATTCAGTGATATGGATTAAATTATTTAGAAATATTTAGCAAAAATGCTTTTCTCATTTAACAGTTTTTGTCTTGTTCCTATTCCAGATATCTAATCCTTAAACAGTCTGGAGTGAAAAATGACAAGCAAAAAAATCATTTCATGTAATTTGATATATTATCTGGATCTAAGTAAAAAAAAAAATGAAATATTTGATTCATGATTTAATGATTTTATGAGTTGTATCTCCCAGGAAACATTGACAGTTTAGTGTATAACAAAAGGACTAAGTCATTATTATTTATTTTTTGACATTTGCTGGTACAAATTGTGATTCTGACTTGCCCCTGTTAATCTAAAATATGCCAAACATATTTAAGTACTTTGTGACAAATTATGTTACAATAAAAAATCTAAAACAATAAGCTGTAAACATTCAACCAACCCAGTCTCACGGCGTTTTGTGAAATAGTCACGAAATGTAGTCTATTAATTTGTATTGATGGACACAAATTTCCCTCTTTTTTGCCACAGGGAGCAGACGCTGTATTTTTTAAAAATTCATTAATTTTTTTTTTTTTGCCATAAAGTAGCAGACGCTGTGTTGTATTGTTTATTTATTTTATTTTTGCCACAGGGTACACAGTATTTTTTTATATAAAGTGCTTTATTCAAGCACTATTATAATATATATTTAAATCAGGTGATTTTAGCTGTTTTTATTGCTTTTTGCCAGTAATTGGGGTTGTTTCAGATCTACCTGCCCAGTAAAAAAACAAAACAACAGTAATTTAGGCCTACAAAGTTGTAGAAAAGGAAAAGAAGAGGACAGGATGAGATTTGGACTCAGATAATAATAGGAAGTAATGTGTTTTAGTATGCAGTCATCATGAAGTGGATTAAAAAAGTTTTTCAAAATTGCCTTAAGATAAGATTAAATGTTTTGTATATTGTTGTGTAAAGTGGAAAACGAGGGGGACATTTATCAATAAATCATGACTGCAACAGTAAGTAGCAAAAAAAGCTAAACAAAAAAGACTTTTATTTTGGCGTGGCGATGTGACGTCATACGGCTGCGCTGCAATTCAACTGGAGAAAGGTTTGTTTTAAAGCGTTTAAAAGCGTATAAAAACAGATTAGCTAAATTTTCAGGTTTTTCATCCGATGTTAAATTATGTACCTGCTGTTGACAATATTATTTTAACCCTTATCAGACTCGCCAAGCAATCTTCCATGCAATAATTATTAGAGTTCACAAACATATCAAAATCTCTGGATGCCAAATGTAGAAAGAAAAAGCTATAAAATAATATTTTTTAGTAAGAAGGCTCTAGTTTCAAAGAGGCTACAAAAGTTTGGATAAAAGCATTTTTAGGAGAACTGGAAAAGTCAACGCAAAACGCCTCATATTAAGTACAGTCCCAAAGCAAATGACTTTATATTTCTTCAGACTGAACACAAAAAGAGCATTTGGGGAAATAATATGATTAGATTGAGCACGTTTGTGATTTAGTGGAGAGCAGTTATGAGTAGAGACTTCACCAACTTTATTATATGAGAGGAATTTATGTAAAACTCGAACCATTCTGTCACCTTTAATATATTATTCCAGAAACTCACGCAAACAGGTAAAGAAATCTGAGATCTATTCGTAACTGAGCGAATGTCTTTGTTTGACGTACTGAGAAGATTTGTGCAGTCAAATATAAAATAATGTAAAACACTTTAGGTCCAGGCTTGACTGAAGGTATTATACAATCAGGGATTACACAGAAACAATGTTATATTCCTCTGAAGAGACTGAAAAAGAAGAAAAATTCATCTTCTGTCCACAAATGTTTACCTCTGTTGTCAAGAGAATGATTGAGAAACAGACAGCCAATCAGCTTTCGCCGAATGCCTACAGGCAGCCAGTCAGCTTTCGCTGAGCTCTTACAGTCAATCAGCTTTCTTTGAGACACATACAGGCAGCCAATCAGCTTTCGCTGATCAGCATGCAGACAAACCTCCTGCCGACGGCGCTCAGTCTGAAGCTTAGATGGGAGAGAACAGAGCTTTGCTGTTTGCTGTTTAATTCCTTTAACTCCACTTATGTTACGGGTGTTGTGCGTCTATTCAGAGTAAGTGTATTATATCTGACCTTTGTAGCGTTCGCAGATTTGCTGTTATTATCTTGCGGGTTGAACTGCTTTAACATATGAGCTCAATGCTAATATACTCTCTTGTTTTAAGCTCGATGCTACGCTGTAAACACTTCTGTAATGCGTTACTCGCGGGTTATCTACAGGGTTTCTGCATGGTCTTAAAAAGTCTTTAATCTCAAAATCCAAATTTTAGGTCTTAAAAAGTCTTTAATTTACTGAAATATCATGTTGTAGGTCTTAAATATTTTTAACCCTTTTAGACCGGCGGGAGCGCCCGCGCTCCGGTTTGCGTGCCTCTGTTTAAAAGCCAATAAAAACCGAAAGCATTTAGGTAGAGCAATATTTTTTTTGCATATGAAATCAGAGACGTTATACTTTCAGATCAAGCCCAAAACAGTCTCCTGTTGCAGTGTTTTCATTCTTTAATGAGTTTACACAAATAGCCTAAAATGTTTACAACAAAAAAAACCACTTTATTACAAAGCACGCGTTTGCAAATGTGTTTCATAAAGGTTGTTGTTGGTTGCTATGTATGTGACGTAATTACCTCGTGTTCACTGTGAACCTATCAGGTTGTCTCACGTGGTGATGTCACTCAGCGCGCTGTTTGATATACTTAACATGCACGCGCTTTACTATGTATGTGCGTGCGCTCTTCTCGTAGCGGTTTCACTTTATCCGTGTCGGAACATCATAATTTCTTTCACACACACATGCACACAACACACACACATCCACATTTACACATACAGGCACAATATCAGACACACCCACACACTGGCATGAAGTCGTGACCGCACAACAAACAAAAAAATAGTCCGATGTTTTGGAGTTATAACTCGCGTCAAACAAGGAATTCTCCGACTCATCATCTGCTCCAGATTCTATTGTCAGTAAAGACGAAGCTGACTTTTGTGAAGGATTAGATCCATTCCAAGACATGCTAGTATATTCTTTATGAATGCTTTGCTTTTGAGTATTATATGCTCATAAACAATGGTTTGCTTTGAGTTTGAATAGAAACATAACACAGAATAATCCCGATAGTATGACGCGATGTTTACTCTTATCGTTTCACTTTTATGCCTAAAACATCAAACTTTTATAACTTTATACTTACATTTTTTGCTGTATTGCTGAATCGTGCTAATTATTTTACATACATTGATGTAGTTTTGAACACTAAAAGCCCTCAGAACCCTCCTCACCGCTCATCTGTGGTCATTTGTAGAGAGAGGTTTTTGTTGATCAATCAAATTGTTCTGTCTACACTGTTTATAAAAATAAGTGTATCTCACAAACAAATTGATGTAATTAGTCCAAATCAGTTTTATATAGTTTCAAAGGGTTTTATGCATGTTTTTTACATTGACAAGTTTGAGGTTTACATTTGTGTTATTTCTGTATATAGTAAAAACTAAAATAAAAACTAAGCGATTTTTCATTTTTTGTGTGTTTTATTGCACTTTTAAGCTATTTAACTCGTTAATATGGATTTATGACATACATAAACTTAAAGTTGAGGATGTAAGGATTTTATTGATATATGGCATTTGAAAATACTCAAAAGAATGACATCACAGCATGTAAAAATACTAAGATATACCCTGGCGGAATTGTTCTATGGCAGGTCTTAAAGGGTTAAACAGGTCTGAAATTTCCTGTTTTCATGTATCACTACCAAATTAAACGTAAGCAATCAGAGACAATAAATATTTTAAGGCAAATGTTTAAAAATGTGTTTTCTGGAGGAAAATATGGACAAAATATTCATGTTGCGATTTTTTTTTTTTTTTTTAAACACATTGTATTACACATTGTTAATTGTACAATGTAAATTGTAAATGTATTCAGTGCACAAGAAGTGCATAACAAAACATTTCACAATGAAATAACAGTATTAAGTTTAATAAATAATACTAGTAAAATTGTCTTAAAAACAGACAACATGACAACAATACAGATTAACTAACCTCAATTCCAGCCATAACAATAAGTCAAAACCACCTATTCGGTTCTCCAGCTCAACTTTGTAGTGTGCAGAATGAGCTCTGATTGGTTAACATCTTTCTTCCACTTAGCTTAGCTGTAATAGCCCGGTGTGCTGTGTCAGCTCTGATTTGTTAACATATTAAAATCATGTGCACAAGAACGTGAACATCAATCAAAATAAATTAATAGATGAAATTGCAGCTTTTGCGATTTAGAAATTGCATTTGATTCAATTGCAATCTTTTTCTTTTCTTTTCTTTTTTTCTTGTGATTAATTGCACAGCCCTATTGTCAATTATACATCGAATATTTAATACAAGTGTTGCCATGAATATAGCCAGTGCTGCCGATATGGCATTAAAATATAAATATATGCAAACAGCATGTAATTAAAATAATTGTCTCCTCCTCCAGTAAAGCTTCTCCTCCTCCAGTGAAGCTATAAACACTGGAATATTCCCATCAGCCTCCAGTGAAGAGTTTATTGAAGGACAGCGAGAACATGAGTGGTCCAGAACCCTGCAGAATTAAAGATGAAGACTCTGAACAACAAATAGGTTGGTGTTTATTCCTGATCAGAGGTGGCGTGGGGGGTTGTTGGGCCTCTGGGGCTTCAGCCCCGAATGTTTGTTCCAAAGCCATGAATCTTTTGGGTTTAAGGTTTGTCAAAACGTAGTTCTTCAACACATTATGCAGAAATATTTAAACCGGTTCATTATTGCTTTCCCACACGATCAATAAAGCAATATCAGCTGGGCTTTCTCTACCTCTTTTCTTTATTTAAGAGTTGTTGTTTTTTTTTATATCAGAGGCAGCCCTACAGCAGTAAGCACTTTCTGTCTCTCCTTTCTGAAAGCGAGTTCACACACACACACACACACACACACTGTGGTCCTGTATAGCCACGCCTCCTGTCAGTTCAGTCACTCGACGCATTAGTCTCATCACTGCACCACAATTGTATTTCATGTTTGTTACCGGCTTTAATTTCGTATTAAAGTAAGCTTGTTGGAAATTCTAAAGGAGAACGTTGGGTTGCTGTTGTAACTACATACGCAAGAGAGTCAGGCAGTCTTGTCTTGCTTCATTTAAGATTTGCTTGACGAGATGCTACACGCACAGGCTGTTCTGATTAGCTGTGAGTTTTTATTGATTCATTCAGGTGTATTTATGTGAAAGTGAAGTCTGACAATAAATATGCTCATCAGGAATAAAACCACCTGTTTTTATACCCGTGCTGACTCTGCCAAGCTGTAGCTATAAAGTTAAGTCTGCTACTGTTATTTTATACTGGGTAGGCTACTTTATTTATTTTATTATAACAATAATTTGCCGAAAATTATGCCTGAATACCCGCGTGAACGGAAATGAGAGGGGAATGGCGAATATGGAGGTGTGGATGTGAAGTTTGAGGGCGTCGATGAATCCAGCGAGTGAGTCGGCAGCTGACTCTATGCCAGCGAGATAAATCAGTAAGTTGCTTTTGTTCAGGACACACTGCACTGAAGTCTGTGGTGACGCACTCGTTCACAGACGTCACGAGCACTTCAGTAACAAGACAGCGGTCTTTGCTCTGTTGCTTCGATACGTACTTTCACTATTTTGTTTCTCACTGCCAGTCGTTAAGTTTACACTGCTCGTCTCGACCCGGTTTCTCTACTCCCCGGACTGCAAGAGTTCAGTCAACTTCTCTTTCTTCCGCACACCACATAATGCTGCCCTCTTCAACTCTTCTCCTCTTTCGTTATATTGCCCCATTTTCTTTTTGCTGTCCCATAGGTGGAGAGCAATTAAACAATGTTGACTGTCGTCACAGAAAACACCAACAATCATAAATGCATGATTATATGCTGTCATGGCTTTGCAATCAAAAAAATGTTGTTAAAATAGAGGCCAATGTAGAAAAAACAGCCATGAATATAAGGAAAAATGAGTAATTTTGCCCAGAGTGTATGGAGTTATTAGTTTTTGTTTATTTCAAAGCATTTTCCCAGAATATGTCAAAATAAGATGTCCCCAAATATCAGTCCGTTTGCTGAAACACAGAGAAAGTGTTCGCCAAATTAAGCCTCAATCACCCCAGAATGGATGACAATGACCCAACTAAACAATATTTATAATTCAGATGCTGGACATCCACTGGCACGAGAACCTCATCAATTTAGGAGTTATTCTCCCTTCTTTACCATGCTCTGATGCGTTTAGGTTTCGCCACTTTTAGTTTTCGCTGTAGAACGTGAAATGCGCACAAAGCGTAACATAAAGAGCCTGACTGATATTCTACCGGAAACACAAAAGAGTTTGTGCATGAAGTCCATTTACTATAACTTCTATGTTAAGAGGCTTTGACGCAATTTACACTGTAAAAGCACTAGATAAATAAAGATGAATTGAATTGAATCTGCTTAAATGTTTACATGTTAATGGACCAAACAAAATATGATCTGATTTATTTTACATTTAATGTGCATCAAAATTACAGTGTGTGTAGCCAATGTTTCCAGTGTCTTTTTAAGACTTAATAAAAACTAATGTTTTATCTATTTCAGACCTAATTGAAGAGAATGAGGGGAGTAAAGAGGAGGAACATCATGTCAAAATTGAGGAAAAAACTCATTTACAGACTGATGGTATTTTGAAAAGGAGAGACAAGAATCGTTTTACCTGCACTCAGTGTGGAAAGAGTTTGGGAAGAAAAGGCGATCTTAAAATTCATATGAGGATCCACACTGGAGAGAAACCATTCACATGCACTCAGTGTGGGAAGAGTTTCAGCCAATCATCACACCTTAATCTACACATGATAAACCACACTGGAGAGAAACCATTCACTTGCACCCAGTGTGGGAAGAGTTTCAGCCAATCATCAAACTTTAATCTACACATGATGATCCACACTGGAGAGAAACCATTCACATGCACTCACTGTGGGAAGACTTTCAGCCAATCATCACACCTTAATGAACACATGAGGATCCACACCGGAGAGAAACCATTCACATGCAGTCAGTGTGGGAAGAGTTTCATCCGCTCATCAAACCTTCATCAACACATGAGGATCCACACTGGAGAGAAACCATTTACATGCACCCAGTGTGGGAAGAGTTTCATGCGCTCATCATACGTTAAAGGGCCACGAAACCCCACTGTCTCAGCCGGGTGTTTTCACACCACTTGTTTGGAAAAGCTCAGGAAAGTGGGTGTGTCCAGCTCTGTTTAGGTGGGAGCATAAGGAGAGGGAAAGAGGGAAGGTTTTGCATAAAAATGGGAGTTTCCATTCAGGCACGCGCTGATTTTTAAACAGGCAACACACACAAACAGACGCAGGGGAGAAAGACAGTGACTGTTTACATTGTTGTCAGTAATCTAATTATTTGCCAAATGATTCATTTGTCGACTTTAACTGCGGTTTGGCACTTTCACTTTTATTCAGGACCATTTCCTGCGTGTCCCTTGTGACAAACATTTCTCTGTAACCATAGATGCACTTGGTAGGTAGTGTCAGAAAGCCGTCTGTGTATAGACTATCCTGTTACAAAATGCAGCGAAAATTCTACATGACAGTAATCGTTTGATTAAGATGTTTACACTTGGAGAGCAGCATTTACAGCGGATCTTTCAGACTATAATATTGTAGTGATGTTAAAGGGCCACGAAACCCCCCCTTTCTCAGCCGGGTGTTTTCACACCTCTAGTTTGGAAAAGCTCAGGAAAGTGGGTGTTTCCAGCTCTGTTTAGGTGGGACTGTCAGGGGAGGGAAAGAGGGAAGGTTTTGCATAAAAGTGGGAGTTTCCATTTGGGCAAGCGCTGATTTTTAAACAGGCAACACACAAACAGACGCAGGGGAGAAAGACAGTGACCGTTTACATCGACGTCAGTAATCTAATTATTTGCCAAATGATTCATTTGTCGACTTTAACTGCAGTTTGGCACTTTCACATTTATTCACAAACATTTCCTGCGTGTCCCCTGTGACAAACGAGATATTAAATTTGAGTTACTGCTGGAGGAGTACAGATTTAATGGAGTATTTGAAACGCACAGCATATGTTAGAAATAAAAAATCCTCCGCATTTCTCGGTAACTAGATGCACTCGGTAGGTAGCGTCAGAAAGTCCTGTGTGTATAGACTATCCTATCACAAAATGCGTCGAAAATTCTACACGACAGTAATCGTTTGATTAAGATGTTTACACTTTACACGGATCTTTCAGTCTATAATATTGTAGTGATATTAGGGTGCTGTAAACTCAGCAACAGTTCTAATCATTTGACTAAGGTCTGTCTTTAAACACTGAAAGAGTATTGCTGACGAAACGAACTAACCATCTTAATAAACAAACAGACCATCGCCTACTTACCAATCAGGTGACAGGACAATGAACACCAACTTGGAGCCATGTATTTTTTAAAAGGAGACGAGCGGCAAATCCGGATTTGCCATTTCCAGATGCAAAAAGCTCTCTGGTAAAAATGTTCCTTACAAACGCATTTCTGTCGCGTGTCGCGTTCACTGTAATCCACCATCAGTCTGCGCTCTCATAGCGGGGAAATGAAAGCAAAACCTTTGTTGGAGCACATTTATAAATGCAACACTGAAGACCTGTGTCTCCAAACAATCCTTATTCTTCTACTTGTTTTTGGCATCCTGGCGTCTCTTTGCCGTCTAAACACCGTAACAGCTACAATCTTCAAAGCTATCATGCATATTGATGAAATAGAGCACGCTGGTTTGAACCAGTCCTTCTCATGACTTAATGCCGCACGCTCAGAGACATCACGATGCACTCGCCGGTACAGACGTCCACTCTCCACGCTGGAATACACGCGTGGATCTCATTGGCGTGACGCAGCTGCAAAAATTTGTTTCAAACTGGAAAAACGAATTTGCTCGAAATAACGCAAAAACAACCAATTTTCACTTTTTAGTAAAATATATGTGTCCTAATAGTTTTGATAACAGCGTGGTACACACATATGACTGTCAACAGCCCCAAAAATGTGTTTCACTAAAAACACAAATCAGTTTCAGCAACTCCTCAGACCTTAATAAGCACATGAAGAACCACATTGGAGAGAAACCATTCACATGCACTCAGTGTGGGAAGAGCGTCAACCGATTAGCAAACCTTAATGAGCACATGAAGATCCACACTGGTGTGAAAGAGTATATGTGCTTTGAGTGTGAGAAGACTTTTATTACAGCTCCAAAAGTGTTCACACTGTGACAAGAGGTTTAATCAGTTAACACATCTGAAAACACAAGGATTCACACTGGAGAGAAACCGTACAGATCTGATCAGTGTCTACAGAGTTTCGCTCATTCGGCGCAGCTTAAGAAACACATGGACAAAAAGTTGCACACATGACATGAATGCAGCAAAACATTTTCTCATGTGCAAAGGATGTTTTATGTCTGAATGTTTGAAAAGGCTGAGTGACGTATACTGTTTTCCAATACTCCTACACTGCAGTAGGTGGGGTTGTAAATATGTTGCGCTCCTTGTGTTTACCACAATGATGGTGGCTTAGAGAAGAACAGTTTCATAAACATCTGGCAAATAGCACATCTGCGGCTTAAAATCTATTGCAAGTTATTATACAGGTGCAGATACATCTGTACTCCACTCTCCAGTGTATTCATGTAGCTAGTGTTGTTTTGGATGATGTTTTCTGTCTGACTCCCTGAATGAGAAACAAATCACTGGGAAGACACCGCACATCAAAGAAGGTGGAGCTCCAGCAGGTTAGTTTGCAGTATACCAGGGCCTCAAGTTTAGAAAACCCATTCAATTGTCCTGTGTTGCAGCTTTTATTAGTAAAGTTTCTTTACTTTTAGGTTCAAGATTCTTTCTAATTTACTACATTTACTTTTTTGAGTAGAATACAAACTTGGTGAATATTTTATGATTTAGGCAGAGCGACAGGTATTAAGTTTACAATATTAATATACTGTGATGATCCCAAGACTCCAGATTGGAGTATGTGGTAAATCCTGATTGGATGCCTGCATTACTCATCAATGGGGATATAAAAGTTGTTGTGCTAGCTACCCCAGGACGCTGTGGCTACTCAGGACTCCTCATGTCAAGACCTGCCATCTCTTTAACCTTATGGTTTTGCATTACTTGTATCATGTAGTTAAAGTGTTGTTGTGATTATATCCTAAGTTCTTTATCTTTATTATTATCCCAAGACATTTGTTAGTTGATTTGATTAATTGTTCTATGAGTTACATTTTATAATAAATCATTTGCATTCAGGCTATTTTGTTGGTTCATCTCTCTTGAGTTGTGACTCAAACAAAATGTGAAAATGTGTCTGGTCGAGATCTTGTCCTTTCTGTCATGACCATAGGTGAAAGTAGGAACCTAGATTGAGCGGTAATTTGAGGAACATTGCCTTTCGTCTCAGCTCCTTCACCACAACAGACAATCAGATCAACTGCATTACTGCTGCCGCTGCACTGATCCATCTTTTAATCTCACATTCCATTCCTCATGAAAAAAAATAGATAGATACTTAAACTCCATTTGGGGCAAGGACTCTCCTCCAAACTGGAGATGGTCACCTTTTTCCAGTCAAGCACCATGGTTTCTGACTTAGAGGTGCTGTTTCTTCCCCTGCCATGTCACACTCAGCAGCAAACCGTCCCACTGCATGTAGAAGGTCCATGTCCTATGAAGCCAAAAGGACATTATCTGCAAATGGCAGAGACAGTCCTAGCCTGCACCTAAAATTCTGTCAGTAGAAATTATTATATTTTTCAGATCAGCCTCAAAAATAACAAATTTACAAAATAAAATGAATAAATAGATGGATAGATAGACATTGTAGTGGTGGAAGGGGAAGTAGGATGGCTTGTTTAACCATAAACCAAGATGGAGCACTCTCAGGAGGGATGGACTAATGCGTGAGATGTCTCAGACTGAAGGCGTAATAATGAAATAAGTGCTTAGAGAGCCACAACCCTTTTTTTATTAACCGGCCGTTGCAATGTACTCCTGTGCAACCTAGGGTGCTTATTGTTCCAGAGAAATTAATTGACTAAATTATCAAACTGTTTTAAATATTGTAAAACATCCTTGGGATTCACTCGCTTGTGAGTGGAAGTTGTCCTGGGTTACCGGGGTGACAGAGTCTGCTGAGAGTCGGTTTGCACAAGTTTTTTTTTTTTTCGGTTTTGGCGTTTCCTAAACTTTAAGAAGTTGCATGGAAAGTTCTTTGCAACCCGATTGTATGGTGGTGCAGTGTCCGAGAGCAAGAGGAGAGGGGTCAGAGAGCAGCAGCGAGCATGAGCGAGCTAATGCAAAAAGCTAAGTTTTACTGTTGCAGTAGTTTTTAAGTGATCTGGTTTGGTCCATCCCAATGGCACTGTCTTCCAATGAGCAGTTGGTGTGGAGGGTGGGCCCACGCCCTGTACCATTATGCTCAGGGTAAGTCATTAAGAGACTGCTTGGTAATTTCATGTGGTAAAATATCTTGTAAGTTTGTTACTATCTTACATCAAATGTTACAAGACAAATACTGTTTCTGATAATAATAGTAATAGTAATGATAATAGTAATGTTTTTCATTTACACCAATGTATTGCAAAATATCACTAGCTTTTGTTTAGTACCAGACATCATACATTTCAGACACATACAGAAGGATTCATCTGCTATAAGTGTTAAAAACCATTGATTAACCTGGTTGCAGTAAACACATGTAGCATTCAAAAAAAGCCACTGCCCCAGAGGGACGAATTTAGTGATTTCCTTAAGTCTCTGGATTTTTTTTGAAGTAGCACACAATTCTTAAATTCACAGATCCATTTTTTGTTAATTCACAATTTGTCTTTTGATTTTATGAATTGGATTTTGTAAATGAATAGTGCTGTGCATGGATTCATGTTATTTAGATTTTTTATTTTATTATTTAATTTTATTATTTTTGAGATTGAGAATCTTACATTTACATTTAGTTGGGAATGGGAAGACATTCCTCCAGCAAGGAACAGTCAATGCAATGAACAGTCGTTCATTAAAACCATGCAGGTTACTATACATGCAGTACACTCAAATACACATGAGCAATACATTTAAATGGTCACTTTTTAAATAGGTTTCATGAGTTGAAGTTAGTTAATATTTACTAACATGAACAAAGAATGAATACTTATACAACATTTATAAATCATTTAATTTAAATATGTCCCAATGCAAACGTTGATCCAACCATAGTCCTAATGTTGATTCACCGTTAAAATTCGGCCTTCCTTTTGGGTTTTTTGTGGCACAGATCTGGCAAACAGGAGCGGACCGACCATGTGCCATCATTCCATGAGGTATGTGGGCCAGTTGAATAACTTAAATGTTGGCCAGATCTGGGCTGTAAGGGATTTTGCTATCTGGGTATATTTATATATTTTTATTATGCAAATAAATAACACTTTTTTTTCTCACAGAAGATACATTATGAATTAGAAAGTTATTACAAAACTTAAATCACAGCATATTATGTAAGTTTATTAGACTCGCCAAGCAAGAGTCATGCAATAATTATTAGAGTTCACATACATATCAAAATCTCTGGATGCCAAATGTAGAAAGAAAAAGCTATAAATTAATACATTTATAGTAAGAAGACTCTAGTTTCAAAGAGTAACTAAAAATACAATTTTAGAGGCTACAAAAAATGGATAAAAGCATTTTTAGGAGAACTGGAAAAGTCAACGCAAAACACTTCATATTAAGTACACTCCTAAAGCAAATGACTTTATATTTCTTCAGACTGAATACAAAAAGAGCATTTGGGGAAATAATATTGTTAGATTGAGCACGTTTGTGATTTAGTGGAGAGCAGTTATGAGTAGAGACTTCACCAACTTTATTATATGAGAGGAATTGATGTAAAACTCCTACCATTCTGTCACTTAAATATATTTATACTTGACCTGAATAATCA
>CAIGQQ010031514.1:1732-34175 GCA_903798035.1 Danio albolineatus
ATATATATATATATATATATATATATATATATATATATATATATAGTTTATATATAAAATAAGCACTTAGCTTATTTCGCTGTAATCATTATGCAAAGAGCATATTGCAGAGTGGTTTTATTCTTCAGTAACCTTAATTCATTATGTATTTTATAAACGGACTGTTTATAAGGACTAAGCTATTAATTACTGTAAGTCTCCAAATGGAAAGTGCTAGGGTGATTTGTTTAATATTTCAAATCATTCAAAACTTTATCTATTGTTTGTGTGATTAGTGATTAGTGGTGATTAATGATTAATTTAATCATAATTTATAATAATGATAATTTAGCGCTAATTTAAATGATCATGGATCACATTATTTTGTGGAAATTGATATCCCTAATAGAAAGGGGTCTATTATCACAACAACGTTTTTGAGATAACAGCCCAGGACAAATAGTCTAAGATGGCACTCAACCCTTCTACATCTAACATTGTCATTGTCAAAGAGGAAACTATTTTGTTTGCAATAAGTTATATTTGCAGTTTTGGATGGAAACTTATATTAAGAAATTAAAATGACTTACTGTCTCTTTCCCTGGTGTGGATGTTTCTGCACTGCATTCAATCATTGCCATTGATGACTCTTCACATGGTTCCTGTAAATGTGAAAAGGAAAGGCACAAGATTGGGTCAGAAATCTTGCCAAGTAATTACTACACTTGACTAATGAACTAATATTACCTGGCCAATTTCAGGTGTTAGGGAACAGCAAATGAATGAAAAATTCATAGACAACAACTACAATTTTATTTAATATGTTATCTGAGTTTTTCTACAAGAGAGCAAATGGCAAGTATAAATTGAGCCTAAAAAAGCCAACACATAACCAACCAAACTCTATTCATCAATTGTGTAAAATATGGGGGTCCTCACAAGGCCAAAATGTCCCTACATTTCATGTCCATGTCACGCTCATCCCCCAATACACTATAAAGTGAACACACAACCGACCAAACTCTGTCCATCAATTGTGTAAAATATAGGGGTCCACACAAGGCCAAACTGTCCCTACAGTTCATGTCCACGTCACGCCCATCCCCCAATACACTATAAAGTGAACACACAAGCGACCAAACTCTGTTCATCAATTGTGTAAAATATGGGGGTCCTCACAAGGCCAAACTGTCCCTACAGTTCATGTCCATGTCATGCCCATCCCCCGATTCACTAGACATTATTATCAATTTATAAAGAGGGGTATATTTTACTCAAAGAGAGTCTTCACAACAACAATTTTGAGAAAACAGCCCCGAAAAAACTGCCTAAAATGATGGTCAACCCTCCTTCTACAACCACAAATCAGAAACAGTTGGGACAGTATGGAAAATGCTAATTAAAAAATAGTGATTTCTAAATTTACTTTAACTTGTATTTCATAGCAGACAATACAACAAACATTTAATGTGCTGCTCATGATTTTCCTCATGTTTTCCAATTTTGTTCCTGCACTAATTACAAAAAAGGTTTCGCAGCATCGCTTTTACCACTTTGTAATGTTGCCATTACTGTTTACAACACTTAAAAAGATGTTTAGGGACTGAAGACACCAAGTAATGAAGTGTCACTCATTCTCTATTGGAGACAGGTCGGGACTGCAGGCAGGCCAGTCCAGCAGCCGTCTCCTCTTCCTTCACGGCAAGACTCTGTAATGTGTGCTGAATGTGGTTCTGCATTGTCTTGTTGAAATCTGCATGGGCGTCCCTGGAGAAGAAGGCAGTATCTTGTGCTCCAGAATCTCTCTGTGCTGTTCAGCATTAATAGAGCATAACAGAAGTGCAAGTTACCTTTGCCAAGGGCACCGACACAACCCCAGACCATGAAAGACCCTGGCTTCTGGACTTGTTGCTAATAACAGTCTGGATGATCCTTTTCTTCTTTGGTCCGGAGCACACAGTGTCCATTTCTCCCCCAAAATACCTGAAACACGGAATCATCTGACCAAAGTACATGTTTCCACTGTGTGATGGTCCATCCCAGATGCCTCCAACGTGTGCACGGCACTTCTGAACACTGTTAACACAGGGCTTCCTTTTGGCACAGTACAGATTTGACTGGCGTTTGTGGATGTAACTCTGTATTGTGATGCTTGACAGGTTTACCACAGTCGTCCTGAGCTCATGTGGCGATCAGGTTTATAGATGAATGACGATTCCTGATGCAGTGCCTCCTGAGGGGTCGGAGATCACGGTTGTTCAGCTCAGGCTTCTGCTCTTGTCCTTTACGCACTGAAACTCCTCCAGGTTCCTTGAATCTTTTAATGATGTTCTGCACTGCTGAAGGTGAAATATCCACATGTCTTCCTCTTTCTCTGAGGAACATTGTTTATAAACATTTCAATCATTTTCTCATGTATTTGATGGCAAACTGGAGATCCTCTGCCCATCTTTGCTCCTAAAGGACTAGACCTTTTATTGGATGCTGCTCTTGTACCAAATCATAAATCACAATCATCTGTTGACATCACCTGTTTCACATCACATCATTATTTAACCAGTTTACCTGATGACAGCCCTGAACTGCTCCTGTTACAATTTTTTTTTAAATATGTTGCAAGAACCAAAATTGGAATACATGTTTATCAACACATTAAATAACGTCTGTTGGAGTCAAAGTAAATTTAGAAATCACTACTTTTTCTTATATGCATTTTCCATACTGTGGCAATCTGATTTAAGGTTCTAACATGGTTAGCATCAGGGAGGAAATTAAATTCACTTACTTTCTCTTACCCTGAAGTTTTCGCACTGCATTCAATCTCAGACACCAATGACTCTTCATGCAATATCTGTAAATGTGAGAAAGAGAAACACAAGATTGAGGGAAGAATATTTGCAAAGTGATGATTTTATTATCTTTGACTCCTGAGTGAAACAGTGATTGTTTGAAACATTTTAATGCATTATTTTAATTTTCCACATAAGTTAAATTTGCCCTTTTTGTCAAGGGAACCAGTGAGATGCTGACTATTGGTTTGCCTGCAAAGTGACATCATAGTCCCACCACTCTATTACCGTTAACTAAAAGGATGCATTTTAACCAATTTATGGTATCAGTTAAACAATTAAAATGTATTATTATTTTATTTGATATTCTTCAAGTTTTGCTGCATAAATATGCAACACATAGGCCTATTTGTTTACTCGGGGGCATTATAATATGTGCAACCACACGTGCCTACAGATGTACAGTATTTTGATAAAAGAAGCATGAAAAGAGTGAAAAGACTTGTCACAGTTTGACACAGACAAGTTGATGCCACACCAACGCTAATGGTGATTGCCTCTGTCCTGGATCCGCATCATAAACACCTTTGTTTATTTGCACAAGTGGAGAAAGAAGCCCCTAATGCAAAACTTTCTGAAATGTGCTGTGCTGTTGTGGTGGAAATTCATTTATATACATTATAAAGGTCTGTTCTTTTATTTCTCTATGAATGTACTGTTTACATTAGGCTATGTGTGACCACTTTAAAATCTGTTTATCACCAGACAAGATCTGGGTACCTACATGGTGATTTAACCATCTATATGTTTAGGTGGTAGTTAAGACTGAAATATAGACAATCAAAGGTTAAATTTGTGCGTTGATGTAACTGTGATTCATTCTCTATGTCATTCCTGACCTTGTAAGCTTAGCAAACTAGATAAAAAGAGAACACACTCTGTTTCGGCGTCTCACACTCTGCAGAAACCTGCGTTGCTGTATGACTGTCTGACCTTCTTTGCAAAGAATAAAACTTTAAAAGACACTTTGGGTAAGATTTTGTCTTCTTGACTACTGAGAGACGCCTCGTTAAAGAAATTGCCACTACAATTTGGTGTCAGAATAGTGGGATGTCTTGGAGGAACTTTTTCGGACCCTGCGGACGGTGACTGATCATCCTGGGACTTAGTGTCACAGCCCTGCCCCATGTGTTGAGGGTTGAGGGACCGACCGCCGGGCCCGGAGAGGAACCCCACTGACATCTGGGAAAAAGGAACTCAAGTGGCATCCAAACTCTCTGGTAAGAGACAAATTCTTTTTTATACTAAAGGAAAATTGAACAGTTTTGGGTACTTAATTGGGCAGTTAAAAAGATTTTACACTGTGACTTGGACCATCACCATACTGGCAGATCCTTTTCTGTGGGATAGCAGCGTA
This sequence comes from Danio albolineatus, assembly GCA_903798035.1. Classification (NCBI taxonomy): domain Eukaryota; kingdom Metazoa; phylum Chordata; class Actinopteri; order Cypriniformes; family Danionidae; genus Danio; species Danio albolineatus. The sequence continues at coordinate 5,918 of CAIGQQ010031514.1, forward strand.
ATTAAACAAGTGAGATTTGACATCAGGCGGGGGTCAAGACCTTACACAAGTGAGATCTAGCAATTTGGCTGTGATCAAGACCTTTTTACAAGTGAGATCTAGCAATTGACTGAGATCAAGACCTTACAAAAGTGAGATCTGGCGCCTGACTAAGATTAAGACCTATTAATTACGTCTGGCTAGCTAACTGCGATTTACTCCCAGGAGGGGGTTGAAATCCGGGGCAAGTGCGCGATTTACTTCCAGGAGGAGGTTGAAATTGAGGGGCGCCCCATTGGAGCTGGATAGCTTAACTTTTCGATTTTAGGTGAAAAGTCGAAATCTGTCGGAGACGTCCGGCAGATTATAGGTACCGAAAAAGTCCAAAGAGAGGGGTAGCGGCCAGTATGGGGAAGTCCCAAAGTAAAGTGAGAAAATATAATACACCGGTGTTTTGGAATATGGGAAAATTATATGGTGAAAAGGCATGCAAAATATGGGAAAATTAATGAAGTATAAAAAGGGAACGTTGAATGTTACCAGGTTAAACACAGTGTAGGAGTCAATTGGAAAGTCAGAAGAGGTTGTTGTAGAAAGTGTGTGTGTGTCGTATGGAGACACTGTTGGTTGTTGGCTGAGGGAGGCAGATAAGAGGCAGAGAAAAATGCTGCACAGGCAGCTGGCATGTAGGAAAAAGAATGGGTGAAGATGATGTGAAGAAAATAGCGAATGAAAAATGTGAGAGTGTGAATGAAAGACTGATTAGCCCTGCTAACCCTTTTTATAAATCTGTTTCTATACATGTTATACCGCCGTATCATCACTATCCCGTGGCTGAGCTGTGAGCCCTGAAAACCGACCCAGACCTCGACTGCTGCCCTCTCAGAAGACCGACCGCACCAACGAAATTCCCACCTCAAGCGAGCGGAGGACATCTGTTTGAACTGGAGAAATGGACGTTTAACAGACATTCTGCTGTGTGCTTAACATGCTGAAGACAAGCTGACAGCGAAGCAAGAGCAAGGCAAGAAGACAGCAGAAAAGGAGCTACATGTGGCCCGTGTACGAACAGCATCAAGACCAGAAAACCCAAGATACCGCAAGTTCAAAGGCGACAAAGGCGTCAAGGGTGAGAAAGAAGATGGGAAAACTGGAATGTGGCAGGTGGCGATGAAACTTGCAGAGCCTGTAGTACATGTGACGAGAAAATGTACCAATTGTCTGCGCTTGCCACCGAGATGGACTTTGGTCAAAGGATTGACCCGAAGAGCGCAAACCAACATGGAGGAGCTGATGTGCGGAGAGGGAAGAGCAGAACGGATGGGGTTTGGGCAAGCAGCCAACAGCTACAGTAAAGGGAAGTGATCATTTTTTACTAACAAGTTTAAAATGAAGACACATTTCTACACACACATAAACACATACACTGATATCTGTTGTGCTATCTGGAATGAAGAAAAAGCTTGCATTTCCTACTGTAATTTTGATCACAGTAATGTTGATGATTTTCCTGATGGAATGGCAGTGTTTATTGATAATGAAGCATTTTTGAATGCGACAAGATATTATATGTTGATTGAGAAAACTTTGATTGAGTTTCTGGCTGATAGTAGAGCCAGCAGATCTTGCATATGACCATGTGACCTGCAGTGTGTAATGCCTTTGACAAACAAATTTCACGAGTCTCTGTCTGCATCTGGTCATACAGTCGTTGAGCGATTTACAGCTCCGCTGACCTGTGAGACAGAGGGGGGCAAAGTTTTTAAACATGAGTTTGTTTGTTTACCAAAATGTCCTGTTCCATTGCTGGGAAGGGATATTTTGTGTAAATTAAACCTAGTTCTAACAGCAGATTCCTCTGGAGTGAGAGTGGAAGAAGGGGAGGAGTTTTGTTGTTTGCTGTTTGATTCACAGACACCACAGTGGGCCTATGAATAGCTGATTAAAAACAAAGAATGGGCTGATTTAATTTTCTAATTGGCTAGAGAATGAGTAAAACCTTTCGACATTGATATAATGTCTCCTGGTGAACTGTATTGCACGTCACATGTCGTAATTGATAAGGAGTTTGAGAAAGCTTGGGTTGAGGCACAGGTGGATGAAACTTTGATTTTAGAAAAGATGTACTGGACAGAAATTTTGTGTGTGATTTCTGTGTCTCTGAGAGAGAAGCAGCGTTCACTTTATCATATGTTAGAACAGGCTGTATCACTTATCAGTCTGTAAGGCCAAACATAAGTCTTGGTCTGACTGTTTCTGTTTTACCAGTTTGTGAAATTGTGTTGAAGAAGCAGACAGGGAGGAAAGAAAGGAGGGGTAGGTTAAAGCGGACACTTGAAAGCGTTTAGGTGTGACTGCATGACTGAAATAGCTGTATTAAGAATTATAACTGCTATTGACAAACTTTGTGTGAAGAATCCTTGCATGGCTGACTTTAACGCAGTAGACATTCTCCTGGCCTTAACAGAAGCGCCAAATGAATTGTGGGCTAAAAGAAAACATAAAATGGGTTTAATTAAAGGTTGTGATCCAGTGATAATTATTCCTTTACTGGAGCAAGGTGTTATTGTCCCATGCAAAAATTCCGCACACCTATTTGTCCTCTGTAAAAAAAATAAAAAAAAAGATAAGGGATAATGAAATTCCAACAGAATGGCATTTCGTACAAGATTTACAAGCAGTAAATGCAGCTGTCAAGCAAAGAGCTCCATTGGTTCCTAACCCATACTTGATTTTGTCACAAATTCCTGAAAAATCACAATTTTATTCTATGGTTGACCTGGCAAATGCATTTTCCAGTGTGCCAGTGGACTAAGATAGCCAGTTTTTGGTTTGCATTTAATTTTTTAATGGCAAAGGCCACACTTTTACATGTTTGTGTCAAGGTTTGCATCCTATTAACTGTTTATAATGAGGCCCTGTTGAAAAGTATGGAACCTTTGACTATGACAGCTGGAACTGTTATTTTGCAATATGTTAACGATTTATTGGTCTTTGATAAAAAACGTGTGTGTGAGACTTGTGTGAGTGGCATTTAGCTGCTGAGGGCCACAAGGTCAGCTAGCCAAAACTGCAATTTGTCAAGAAGAAAGTAACATTTCTGTGACATGTCATTACTCTCACAGCAAATCTCTGTCTGACAAAAGGGTAAAAGGTATCAAAGATGTACCAAAACCACTAACAAAGAAACAAATGTTGTCCTTTTTGGGAATGTGCTCATATTGTGCACATTCATTCTAAATTATGCAATTTGGAACAGCCCCTGAGAGCCCTAACTCTAGGGAAGGGAATGAAATTTACTGACAACCTAGAATGGACAACAGAAGCAGAGCAGGCATTTGTAAACATGAAATTACAAATGGCTGAAGCTTTTGCACTGGGTCTACCTGTCCCAACAAAGCCACTTGTTCAGATGGTAGATTAAAGGTGTGGGTTTATGACATCATTACTCCTACAGGACCATGGTGGTAGACTGTGACCTGTGGCCTACTTTGAGCAAACTTGACCCTGTAGCAGCAGGCCTGCCACGTTGCTTAAAGAGCCGTGGCGGCTGTGGAAAAATCTGTTATGATTTTGTTGGGTATGCTGATTTGATACTGATGGTGCCGCACACAGTGTCCATGATACTGCAAGAACAAAAAACATTGCATTTGTTGACAGCTCGCTGGCTGTGATATCACACTATCTCATTAGATATGCCAAATGTCACATCAGTTGATCAGGAGTGTACATCACGACCTGACCACTCTGACGAGCCACTAGAAAAATGTCCTCTTGGTGAATGGTTCAGCATTTAAAGATCCACAAACAGGCCAGAATAAGGTTGGCTATGCAGTGACAACTGAATTTGATGTGATGGTCTCTGGGAAGCTACCAGGGCACTATTTTGCACAAGCTGTAGAGCTTGTGGATTTGACAGATGTTATAAATTGATGGCAGAAAAAGAGGTCACAATTTATACAGATTAAAGATATACATTTATGGGAAACTCATGATTTTGGGGCTTTGTGAAAACAGCAAAATTTTGATGGTCGACCAGTACATGCTCCTTTAGGTGCACCTACAGTGGCTGCACTTAAATGAATTTTACTACCTAGCAAACTGGCCATTTGCAAATGCGCAGCGCACACTAACAACAAAGATTTTGTATCTGCAGGTAACTCGAGGGCAGACGCAGCAGCGAAAGTCGCAGCGTCCCGAGACGAGGACAGCTGTGAATGTACTTTGCTATCTGCTGACAATAACAACGATATCTGTTCTTCTTTACAGGAGATGTAAACATTTGCGACTGGACTGGAGAAAAACAAGGAGACAGTCTGGCTGAGTGAAATGTGTGGAAGTGTTGAGGGCAAGGCTTGTTTACCAAAACATTTTTTTAAACAGTATGTGAAATTATTTCATGGTAAAGATCATGCGTCAAAAACAGCAAGGGTTGCGCAAATGAAAGAACTGTGGTTCATGAAGGGGTTTACCACATTTGCGGACAATTTCTGTAGACGGTGTGTAATGTGTAATACACAAATTGGCAAAAGCGTTACTGACCGAGATCGTCCCGAGATGGGGAATAAGTTGAGAGACGGTACTCATTTTGTTAATGATGCAATATAACAAGTGGGTCAGTTTTTGGGAATGGATTTGAGAACAAACTGCAGTTACCATCCAGCTTCAGGTGGAGCTGTTGAAAGAGAAAATGGTACACTGAAAAATAAATTGGCAAAATGTTGTGAAGTCAGAGGACTTAAAGCTCTACCAATAGTCTTGATGTATATGAGAATGAGAAAAAGACCAAAAATGAATTAGAGCCAGTTTGAAATTCTCTTTGGGAAACCACCGCGTGTAGGTGTGAATGGGGGGAAACAGCAGTTGCCCTCAACGGATGTGTGTGAAAATGACATGTTGAATTATTGTGTATCAATGTCTTCTCTGTTGTCTGATGTCTGTGTACAGGTTAAAGCTACACGGGAAGGCCGCAGAGAGGCCTCTGCACAATCTGAGGCCTGGCGATTTCGTAATGATGAGGGACCTGAGGAGAAAGAGCTGGAGAGCGGAACATTGGTTGGGTTCGTTCCAAGTGCTACTGACCACTGAAACAGCGGTGAAGGTTGCGGAAAGATCGATGTGGGTGAAAGCTAGCCATCGCAGAAGGGGTTCCATCATCTGAGGAGGATACAATGAGGCAGTAGGAGAGAAAGAGGGGCTCTGAAGCTGTCTGGAGAAAACAGCGAGTTGCTATCTGAGTGAAGCAAGGTCACAGCTGCGGAGAAACAACAGCAAAGTCAAGAGGTGTGTGAAACAGTAACTTCTGAGTTTAACACCAAAGCAAGACACAGACTGGAGGAGAAAGCGACCAAAAGAGAGGTGAACAGCTGTGCTTGACCATCAGGCCCAAACTGAAGATGGATGGAAAGCTTCGTTGGCATCCATTCCAAGTGCCTGAAATGTGTGGATTGAGACAAACCACACTGTTGTTGCTGCTATCACTGAGTGTTCTGTTGTTTTCATTAACCTGATTACAACCAAAATATCACTGACATTGTGGACCACATGAGAATGGCCGTAAAAGTGCCAAAAAGAGCTAGCAGTTCATGGCTAGACTGGTTGTAATTCAAATGGGAAGACTGGATTTGTTGGGCCTGAAATGTAATGTTACCTATACTAGGAATAGGTCTAATGATATTATGTTGTCTGGCATGTTTATTTAGATTTATATCATGATCAGTGAGTAGATTGATTACAGTGTCAACATCACATCAGATGGTGAGGATAACTGTTAATGAAGGGGCAATGAACAAAGACATGGATGGTGATTTTGACTATGACATTGATGATAGTGACAGCTATCTGGATATGGAAAAACTGTAAAACAATTAAGAGGAAAAATTAGGTGACGGCTGTTACTTAATTGGAGTATTTTACAAAGGTTTTGACTTTTTAGGTGTAAAAATGACTATTTGTTTGCTAATGTGTATTTTGGGTCTATCCAAACAAACAAAAAAAAACATGAGTTTTGCATGAGTTAATATGTTCTGTAATTAATCTTAAAAGAGTGATCATTTACATGAAAATCGAGGGAAGAATTTAAATGTGATGAATGTTTAAGAGTGGAGAAACAACAACATGTTCTTATGTTTGTGGATGATGTTATTGATGATGAACTAAAGATTTAGAATATTAGTGATTTGCAATTGATTGAATTAATGTTTAACAGAATTTACTATGTGTATGAAATAACACTAGTGTAAAATTATCAGGCAATTTCTATGATTTGAACCTCTGGGGGTGACTGAGGGTCTGACTTCGGTTGGGAGCGCAATAACAGTGATTATTCGTTTAGCCCGGCTTCCAGGGAAAGGGGGAAATTTTGGAAAGTAAAAACCTCAATGGGGAAGAAGAATGCTTGAATATCTCTAGTGTATATGGTGTGTGCAGAAACCTGTTAAAATGATTAACCTAATGATTATGAACTAAGTGTAGTTTTAGAAGCTAATATAGTATGAATTTAGTGTTATGTTATCAATGAATGATAAAAAGAGAGGAATTGTGGTGGAAATTCATTTATATACATTATAAAGGAATGATATTTTATTCTTCCATGGATGTACTGTTTACATTAGGCTATGTGTGACCACTTTAAAATCTGTTTATTGACAGACAAGATTTGGATACATACATGGTGATTTAACCAGCTATATGTTCAGGTGGTGGTAAAGACTGAAATATAGACAATCAAAGGTTAAATTTGTGCGTTGATGTAACTGTGATTCCTTCTGTATGTCATTCATGACCTTGTGAGCTTAGCAAACTAGATAAAAAGAGAACACACTCTGTTTCGGTGTCTTACACTCTGCAGAAACCTGCGTTGCTGTATGACTGTCTGACCTTCTTGGCAAAGAATAAAACTTTAAAAGACACTTTGGGTAAGAATTTGTCTTCTTGACCACTGAGAGAGCCTCCTTAAAGAAAATAGCCACTACATCAGTAAAAAATATTTTAGGACAAAAGAGCAATAAAAACAGTAATAATCAGTATATTTACAATTATTTAATTTTAATAATCTAGGTGTGTATGTGAGTTGATATTTATCCTGCTGTTAAGAGTATTATAGAGGGGATCCGTCTGATCTAATTCCGTTCGGTGCGAAAAGAAGGAGCAGAACGATCCAACATCACTGGAGGAGTCCACATTACTCCAAGCATATCATGCCCAACATGCTGTACAACATATACACGGATTACAGGCGAGTCTTACGCACATAAGACACCACTTTCTTTCTCTCTCTTTTTCTCTCATACAGACACAGTTGAAAGATGTAAGTAGGGATTTTTGCTACAATTTTGTGATTTTGATAAATACATTTTATATACAGTATGTGAAATCCAAATGTAATTTCCATGTTACCATATATCATGCCATATATCAGCTTTATGGGGATGTGCAGTGAGAAACACTTCAGTTAACTTTACTATTCTGTTCTTTTTATAGTAAACCTACATTATGATTGAATAAAACTTTATTTCGGTGATTCCACTGTCTGTACCGTTCCCTCTACACTTATGTGTAATATCATAAACAGAGCCTGTGTTATCAGTAGTGACTGTTTTGAGTTTTGAAAATTGACATCAGGGTTCTGAAATTTGTGGTTTCAAAACGATTGTAAAACACTAAGTAAACATGGTATTTTGCTTAATGAACTGCATGAGTTTACAACCTTACAATGGGTAAAAATACACAGAAAAACTAATTATTGTTGTTATTATGAGATTTTAGAAAACACAGATGGACAAGCTTCAGAAAAAACACACATTTGGAAAAGGAAGATAAAGAAATCCACACTGGCTTGGAAAAACACAAAAGTGATGAAAAATCGATGACTATTACTTCAAACAAAAAAACGAACATATCTGATGCTAAGTCAAAGACATGAACACTGATGCTGTGCAAATGTCCACACACTCAGAAAATGAAGATAAATCTGAAACGGAAGAAGAACACAACAGAAACAATATAGAGTGGAGGGCCACAACTCCAGGTCCTAAACATTTCTGCATTCAAATCAATTTGGATAGTTGGAAGAAAATCAAGCTGAAGCCTGGTTCACACAATCTCCAGAGACCATGGACAGATCTATTTTATGAGCAATTTAATCAGGTCAGTCCATCTTGTGTGCTTTGCTTCAAATATCAGCACATTAAAAAAGAAAATAGTAGGAAACGAGCAGAGCCTTTTTTTACAGCACACACTACATGCACTTTTAAAAACTGAGCAGCACTTTACAACTTCACAATAAAACAAGCACCAATGAATTTGTAGAAACAAATGTCTCTTTAAATCTTATAAAGGAAACATGCATAAAAAAGTGAGACAAAATTCAGACAAGCTAAACACAAATCGAAGAGGAAAATAGCAAAGACACTTCATCAGGGTGTCAGCAACTACTATTATGACACAATAAAAAAAAACAACACGGGAGGAGATTGTGGTTGGCAATATTTCTAAATCCCTGACTAAAGATGTTTAACAGGTAGTTTCTGGTGAATTAAAAAAAAATCTACTATGGTGCACGACGACATCATGGAGCTAATCACCAATCTTCACCTTTCTTCAGTTATTGAGTTTAAATCTTCAGGTGTTCAAATGGTTTCATTATCAGTAACTTCATATGCATTCAAGAGTTCACACTTGTTTGGCATGCTGTCCCGGGAGAGAGCCCTAAGCTTATAGGATTCTCGAGCCCTGGGCTCCCTCCCGTTATCAGGGGGAGAGGGGAGTTTGAGCTCAGGTAGATCTCGATGAACTCCCCCAACTTGTTTCTGGCTAATGACAGATATAGGGATGGCTAAACAGTGCTAATCACTGGGCCGCCATGTCACCCAATCCAGACAAAAGGGGGAATGGGGTGGGAGGGAGGATTCTTCAAGACAAAGATAACTGAGGTAAGAAACTCTGGTTATTTATAGTGAGGTAGGAATCATCTGACTGGTGAATCATTTGTTAGCTAATGCAGGACCAGCCGTGGACAATTATAAGCATGTGATCCTCTCGAAAGTAGTTTATAAATAAACTTCACGTCAATGAACAGCCAAACTGCATGAACAAGCTGCCGTTTTGAATATACCCGTGTTTGTGTGAACAAGGCCTCAATTTTGAGGACTTTGATGTCCATTGTGAAGCTTCAGGTGAATGTTGAGGCTTCTTTTATATTTAAAGCTCTTTCCACACTCACTGCATCTAAAACGTTCCTCTCCTGAGTGAGTCTTCATGTGTCGCTTAATGGAGTCTTTGCGTGTGAGACTCTTTCCACACTGATCACATGTGAACACTATGGTTCCAGTGTGACCATTCATGTGGCTCATGAGGCTAGCTTTGATTGTGAAGCTCTTTCCACACTGAGCACAAACAAACGGCTTCTCTCTGGTGTGACTTATCATGTGGTGTTTGAGTGTGCCTTTACGTGTGAAACTTTTACCACACTCTGTGCATGTGTAAGGTTTCTCTCCATTGTGAATTCTCATGTGGATGTCAAGGTTTTGTTTTAGAGAAAAACTTCTCCCACACTGTGTGCAAGTAAAACTTCTCTCTCCAGTGTGAGTGCCCATGTGGTTCTTAAGGGTGCCATTTTGCTTAAAACTCTTTCCACACTGAGGGCAAGAGTAAGGCTCCTCTCCAGTGTGAATTCTCATGTGCACTGTCAGGTTTCCTGTAGTATAGAAGCTTTTCCCACACTGTTGGCATGTGTACGGCCGCTCTCCAGTGTGAGTTCTCATGTGGGCTTTAAAATCATAGATTTTAGCAAAATTCTTTCCACACTGTTTGCAGGTGTAAGGTTTCTCCCCTGTGTGAACTCTCATGTGAACATAAAGGTTTGAATTTTGACTGAAACTCTTCCCACACTGTTTACAGCTGAAAGGCTTCTCTCCAGTGTGAATTCTCATGTGGATATGAAGGTTGTGTTTTCGGCTGAAACAGTTTCCACATTGATGACAAGTGAAATTACACCTAGAGTTGGATTTCCGAGGTCTTCCACGTGATGAAGTCTTTTGAGTCAGTGTGGGTTTTTCATCAGTCATTATGTCTTGGGGTTTCTCAAACTGCTGTTTCTCTTCCATTTCATTCTGTTGATGAGTCTCTTCTTTCAGCACCATCAGCTCTTAAAAAAACAAGAAAAAGTTAACTTTAGTATAAGGCACAAAGTGACAAGCATGAAATGGATGTTTCACCCACAAATGAAAATGACCTCACCATTTACTCGCCATCATGCGGTTTCAAACATTTCCTTTCTTCTGGAACACATAGAAAGCCAGCGTTTTTCACAATATCTTCTTTTGTGTTCAACAGAATCAAGAAACTCATAAAGGTTTAAAACCACACAAGGGAGAGTAAATGGTGAGGCTGTTTTCATTTCTGAGTGAACTATCCCTTTAAACCACAGGTCTCAAACTCGACTCCTGGAGGGCCGCAGCTCTGCACAGTTTTGCTCCAACCTTAATCAAACACAGCTGATCAAACTAATCACGGTTTTTAAGAGTACTAGAGACTACTAAGCAGGGGTGAGCTGGAGGTGGTTGAAGCTAAACTTTGCAGAACTGGGACCCTCCAGGAATTGAGTTTCAGACCTTTGCTTTAAAGGGTTCCTATTATCAACCTTTTTTCACAAGATGTAAAATAAGTCTTTGGTGTTCCCAGAATGTGTCTGAGGTTTCAGCTCAAAATCAGATCATATACCTTGCAGAATATTTAATTTTGGGGGTCAGAGCAAAACCAAGCTCTGTTTGTGCCTGTGGCTCTAAATGCAAATGATCAAATGCACTCGCTCTAGATTACTCAGGTTGTGTTCCCTCATGTGTATCTTCCACTCCATTAAAACATTTTTAACCTGCTTGGAAGACCCCATTGAGACAAATCCTGCATGTTGTTACGAGTAGTTGTAGTGATTGTGTGTGGTTTCTCTCCCTCTTTCTTTCTCTTGCTCTCACTCTCTCTCTCTCTCTTTCTATATTATTCGCAGATGCAGCGAATTACGGCAGATCATGATTGGCGCTTGGATCAGCGGCGGCTGTATTGAGTGATCAAATTGAGTGTTTGTTGCTGATGTCTCTTATATGGCGCTTTGTGAAATGCCGATGTGAAGTTGTACATCTAACCGGAGAAACACGGTTTTCTGTCTCCCTGTCTATCTTGGAGCGTGGTAGGAAGGTTTGGTGCCTTTTGTTTATTATTTTGTTTTTCTCCTGTGTTGATAGTATAGGGAGGTCAGTTTTCTGTATTTTATTTTCTTATCTATTTTCCAGGGAAGTATTCTCTAATTTAGTTAGTTTGGTTTATTGTCATTTATTTTGGCTAACCCCCTCCCGATGTTATTTTGCTCCTTATTTTCTGTAAATAAATCATATTTTCTTGTTAATTCTCAGTGGTTTGTGTTTTGGTTTATATTGTGGAGAGAGAGAGAGAGAGAGCGTGGGGGCACCAGGGATTATATTTTTAATCCCTGTTATCTTGTTAGGTTTTGGTTAAACTTCTTTTTGATTAAGGAATTTTTATTTAATTCATTACAATTGGAGGCTCGTCCTTTGTTTTGCTTATAGATTTTGTATAATTAACAATTGAAGGCATGTTCGCTTGTTTTGAGCATATACAATTGTTGTTTATGTATCTATTTTGTGATATGTATCTATTTTTGGTCATAGCAAGTACACATAATTCACGCTTATATTTGTGAGTTTGCATTATTGTATAAAACTTATGCAAATGTTTCCCAGTACTGGGTTGCAGCTGGAAGGGCATCCGCTGTTTAAAACATATGCTGGATAAGTTGGTGGTTCATTCCACTGTGGAGACCCCTGATGGATGAAGGGACTAAGCTGAAGGAAAATGAATGAATGAACTTATGGAAATGCTAAATGCCACGTTTGCTGTAAACTGGAGTGATGAGGAGATGGGAAGGTGACTTACTTTGCTACTTGTTTTCATCATTTACTTGTACTTTTGTCTTTGTTTTCTTGCCTTTGTGCATGTCCTGAGGCTCAGCTGAAGACCTACGTGGTGACATTTTATATAATCGACAAGATGCAGAAATGTCATCTAAAAAGGTTTCCTGCTGTTTGTCCAATCAGGGACAGTGACAACGTAAATATACAAATAATAATGTTAACCCGGGGTTTGCCAATGTGAAACGTCTGTTAATGAACACCCAGGATTATTTTTTAACCCCAGGTAAAGCATGAGCAATGTGGAACATGATTACAGATAACCCAGGATTCTGTTTATCCAGTGTTAGAATGACCCAGGGTTAACAGGTCATAGTAGTGACCTGATCTCATTTGCTGTTGGTTTAGAGCATTGGTGCTCAACGCTATTCCTGGAGAGCCACATTCCTGGAGATTTCAGCTGCAACCTTGATCAAACACACCTGATTTTAATTACCATGTGCTTATTTTCAAGTTGGTTTAGTTGTGTTTGATTAAGGTTGGAGCTAAATTCTGCAGGAAGGTGGCTCTCCAGGAATAGGGTTGAGCACCCCTGGTTTAGAGCTTCCAATTTAGTTGCCTATTGGAGAAATGACCAGGAATAATAAACGGAAGAAAATGGTCACACTACAAAACACTCTACAAACAAGTGTGTTCATGACTATACATACATAGAAAATTATTAAATTAGAAAATATGGCTTTGCAACATCAAGCAGCATTAGACATGGGCCAGTATAAGATTCTGGCGGTATGATAACCTTGGATAAAAATATCACAATTTCATGGTACTGTAATTACTGCTCTAAAATATATTCTTTTTAAATGTCTGAGTTAAAAATCAATCACTTTATTTTCCCTTTAACACAATATATTTTCTTTTGAGAAACTTTTATAATATTTTGGAGCAGTAAACATGTAATCATTGACTTTAGCTGTCTTCATTAGTTTTAAAAACACAGATTTCTTTACAATTTAAAACAGCATCTTTGGACATTTTTTCTGCTGGAGATGCTGTTGTCCTAAAAAAAAAAAAAAAAAAACGTAAAAAAAATAAACTTAAGGGCAATAAAGTTAGTAAATAAAGTAAGAAAAATATAGCAGAAAATATTGGCGGTTTTAAAACTTTGACTTTTCCAAACCGCAATATACCTTGAAAATGGTTATCGTCCCATGTCTAAGCAGCATAACACTGTTTTGGGAAACATATTTTTTTTTTTGTTAATATATTTTAAAGCAAAAACATTTTTTTAAGCAAAAAGATTCCAATGGCGGCGCCTGCTGGTACATGAAGAATATGGTCAATACTGACGAACTTTACACTCAAATGTTTGCATATCATCAGCATGCTGTAATCCATTTCTGAAGCAGCAAAAGTCATTTTAGACTAGTTTGTTGACCAGTTGTAGTCAGTGCAATGCTAAACGTTATTGTTCCACTATAATTTGTTTTGTCTCACGTCGTCCCTCAACAACATCATATAGTTTAGAATACTGTACAATGTTTTTAATTAATTACTTTAGTGTAATTTCATTCAGCATGTTTAATATTAGGGGCATCATCATTTTTTGACATACTTTAAACAAGGGTTTCTGCAGGTTTCACCAAGTTGAGACTTTTTAAGACTATTATGAAAGAAATTTTAGACTCAAGGGAATTTTTCAAATGGCCCAGATGGAAAAGATATTATAATTTAATAATAAATGAGTGATAAAAATAAATATTTTAGATAATTCTTAGCAAAAGATTTTAAATATTGTGTAAAAACAAGCAAGCTCTACTTGTATCCACACACTTTTTTCCAACATAAACTTTCTTTAAAATAAAAAAAGATAAACAAATGTTTTAAAAGTTTCAAAAACTACAATAAACTAAATCTATGCACAACAATCTCTCCAGGTCGATGTCCTCAGCAGTAAATACATGGAGCACGTTTAAACAAATGTTATTGTGAGGAAAATAAATAAACCCTGTTTAAACACAATCGCCCTGGTAATTAGTTATTATAGTAATGATGTAATTCTAACTCAGATACTATCTGTGAGAACTAGTAACAACTACTAGAAACAAGATTAAACCCATGAAGGAGTTGATGAAAAAGGGAATTGTGATCAACGTGACATATGCAAATGAAAAGTACTAAACCAACACTATCACTGTAATAGCAGATATCTTCTGTGAGAATACTGTAGGTCAAATATCGTCAGCTCAGTTTATATAATTTACCTTTATATAATTTATTGTTTTTATTTATTTTATATAGCGCCAGTGCTCAAGGACACTTTACAAACAGTAGGAGAACAAGAGAAGCAATAACCTTAAGAATGACAAGAGACATGAGAACAAGTAACGAAAGAAACTCATTCCTGTCTTTCAGTGAGTGCTGATGTGCGTTTAGGAGAACTAGGCAGCACACTCAGGGCTGCAAGACGGATTTAATTTAGTATTCTTATTATTAAAATATATCTGAATGAGGATCAAATGACTGAGTTGGTCTTTGAGAAAGAAAATCAACCTGTTTGTTCCTGCAGATCTTCCTGTTTGACTGTAAATGTTTCTTCAATCTTCACATCTTCACTCTCCTCTTTAACAAACGCCATCTTTATAACAGTGTGGAGATCAGTCGCTTCAGCAGGAGTTTTTCTCTGCGTTTGGACACTTTATCCTGTTTAAAATGAACAAAGAAATAAAAATCTTCTGTTTAAAATAAATAAAACAATGAACAGAAACAAAATAACTTCTCTTCAACACAGGGACTTGTGGTCAGGGGAGGCAGGGCCTCGTCTTTCATCATCCTCACCTGCCATCTTAAGATGTATACTAACAATATGTAATATATTCCACGTATGTCTATCTCTTATTTAGTGTTAAAATCTGACATAAAGCCGCATCTGAAAAAACATGAGGTGAGGCAGACAGTAGCTCGCCACAATGAAGAGGGCGCTCCAGAGCTCACGTTTGGTTGCTCTTCTTCTATGCAGTAAAGTTCAATAGGAGTCTGTTTTGCTCTGACTGACTGCAAAAATATATCATATCAGCTCAAAAAGTTCTCAAAACTGGACTTTCAATCAAAACGTGAATAAATAATGGACGACCAATGCCGGAGCCAAAGGACTCGCTTCAAAGGACGCGACAGAAGATAACGCGATCTTTTCAAACTAATTCAAGTCATGTCGAGACTTCATTTACAAGTAACGTTACTGTGAAGGTAAGACCAGCGTGTGTATCCTGTGTGTGTGTGTAAGAGAGAGAGAGAGAGAGAGAGAGAGAGAGAGAGAGAGAGAGCATATGCAATGGTGCTGTTTGTGTGTGTGTGAATGAGAAACAGCTGGGTGTTTTTTGGGAGGCATATTTAATCGTTATATATTTTACATTCCTCCTCGGCCCAATATGTACCTGCCATGTGTATAGAAACAATGCTGACATGATATATGAAACACAATCAGTAGTTGGCAAATATACCGGGTGGATTTGTTTGTATAAATACTTTTGACATTAAAAGTGTCAGTGCCTCACCAGCCACAAACCTCACCGCACATCACTGCTTCAACAGTTTCTTTATATGAGAGTAATTAACTAACAGAAATCAGGAAAGTCCGAGCAAGAAACAACTGCCACAAATGACCAGATTAAACTAGTACTCCATATATATAGTGATGTTTACTCAGAATGGAGTGACATTGTGTTGTTTAAACCTTTATTAAACACTTAATCAATCGGGACTTTAATCAATCGGTTTATATCTGTGTAAACGCATTTAAACAAACCTTTTTCCAGTTGAATCACAGCAAAGTTGATCACAGAGCAGGAGCGGCGCAGCCTTATGACGTCACAACGCCACGCCAAAATAAAAGTTAGCTTTTTTTTGCCACCTACTGCAGCAATCATGACTTATTGATGAATTTCTCCCTCGTTTTCTACTTATATCTCCCTCGTTTTCCACTTTTCCCCTATATGGGCGTCTGCAGACTTGGATCCAGAAGTTTTACGACCCGGACAGTTTTATAGCCCTGTTTTTCCTGATGCGTCCAGTAGAAGGATGAAAGAGACATATGGCTAAATAATACATTTAAAGTCAACGCTTCCAGATTATTAAATGTCCTATTTATAAATATACTTAATTTTTTTAGCTAAATATAAAAGCTAAGTCAATGTATCAGAAAGTGAGTTTAAATATACAAACTGATACACTCACCACACTTTTTCAGATATACCAAAGCCCAATTGCAAATTAATTTAGATTCAAGTAGAGAAAATAAAAACACACATAGTTGGATAGTGTAACGATTAACTGTCGCCTAGTTATAAGTTTTCATATAGAGATGTGCTTTTTGTTGTACTGATTATATATAAAGTTGCATTCTGAAAACTGCAAAATTATAACTGAAAATAAGCAGTTTAATATGGAATAATGATATGCTTTGATGAGAATGCAGTGGTATTGATTAAGTTATTTATAAATACTTTGCAAAAATAAAAACACGCATAGTTGGATAGTGTAATGATTAACTGTAGCGTAGTTATACGTTTTCATATAGAGATGTGCTTTTTGTTGTATTGATTATAAATAAAGTTGCATTCTGAAAATTGCTAAATTTTAACAGAAAATATGTAGTTTAATATGGATTAATGATATGCTTTGATGAGAATTCAGTGATATGGATTAAATTATTTAGAAATATTTAGCAAAAATGCTTTTCTCATTTAACAGTTTTTGTCTTGTTCGTATTCCAGATATCTAATCCTTAAAGAGTCTGGAGTGAAAAATGACAAGCAAAAAAATCATTTCATGTAATTTGATATATTATCTGGATCTAAGTAAAAAAAAAAATGAAATATTTGATTCATGATTTAATGATTTTATGAGTTGTATCTCCCAGGAAACATTGACAGTTTAGTGTATAACAAAAGGACTAAGTCATTATTATTTATTTTTTGACATTTGCTGGTACAAATTGTGATTCTGACTTGCCCCTGTTAATCTAAAATATGCCAAACATATTTAAGTACTTTGTGACAAATTATGTTACAATAAAAAATCTAAAACAATAAGCTGTAAACATTCAACCAACCCAGTCTCACTGCGTTTTGTGAAATAGTCACGAAATGTAGTCTATTAATTTGTATTGATGGACACAAATTTCCCTCTTTTTTGCCACAGGGAGCAGACGCTGTATTTTTTAAAAATTCATTAATTTTTTTTTTTTTGCCATAAAGTAGCAGACGCTGTGTTGTATTGTTTATTTATTTTATTTTTGCCACAGGGTACACAGTATTTTTTTATATAAAGTGCTTTATTCAAGCACTATTATAATATATATTTAAATCAGGTGATTTTAGCTGTTTTTATTGCTTTTTGCCAGTAATTGGGGTTGTTTCAGATCTACCTGCCCAGTAAAAAAACAAAACAACAGTAATTTAGGCCTACAAAGTTGTAGAAAAGGAAAAGAAGAGGACAGGATGAGATTTGGACTCAGATAATAATAGGAAGTAATGTGTTTTAGTATGCAGTCATCATGAAGTGGATTAAAAAAGTTTTTCAAAATTGCCTTAAGATAAGATTAAATGTTTTGTATATTGTTGTGTAAAGTGGAAAACGAGGGGGACATTTATCAATAAATCATGACTGCAACAGTAAGTAGCAAAAAAAGCTAAACAAAAAAGACTTTTATTTTGGCGTGGCGATGTGACGTCATACGGCTGCGCTGCAATTCAACTGGAGAAAGGTTTGTTTTAAAGCGTTTAAAAGCGTATAAAAACAGATTAGCTAAATTTTCAGGTTTTTCATCCGATGTTAAATTATGTACCTGCTGTTGACAATATTATTTTAACCCTTATCAGACTCGCCAAGCAATCTTCCATGCAATAATTATTAGAGTTCACAAACATATCAAAATCTCTGGATGCCAAATGTAGAAAGAAAAAGCTATAAAATAATATTTTTTAGTAAGAAGGCTCTAGTTTCAAAGAGGCTACAAAAGTTTGGATAAAAGCATTTTTAGGAGAACTGGAAAAGTCAACGCAAAACGCCTCATATTAAGTACAGTCCCAAAGCAAATGACTTTATATTTCTTCAGACTGAACACAAAAAGAGCATTTGGGGAAATAATATGATTAGATTGAGCACGTTTGTGATTTAGTGGAGAGCAGTTATGAGTAGAGACTTCACCAACTTTATTATATGAGAGGAATTTATGTAAAACTCGAACCATTCTGTCACCTTTAATATATTATTCCAGAAACTCACGCAAACAGGTAAAGAAATCTGAGATCTATTCGTAACTGAGCGAATGTCTTTGTTTGACGTACTGAGAAGATTTGTGCAGTCAAATATAAAATAATGTAAAACACTTTAGGTCCAGGCTTGACTGAAGGTATTATACAACCAGGGATTACACAGAAACAATGTTATATTCCTCTGAAGAGACTGAAAAAGAAGAAAAATTCATCTTCTGTCCACAAATGTTTACCTCTGTTGTCAAGAGAATGATTGAGAAACAGACAGCCAATCAGCTTTCGCCGAATGCCTACAGGCAGCCAGTCAGCTTTCGCTGAGCTCTTACAGTCAATCAGCTTTCTTTGAGACACATACAGGCAGCCAATCAGCTTTCGCTGATCAGCATGCAGACAAACCTCCTGCCGACGGCGCTCAGTCTGAAGCTTAGATGGGAGAGAACAGAGCTTTGCTGTTTGCTGTTTAATTCCTTTAACTCCACTTATGTTACGGGTGTTGTGCGTCTATTCAGAGTAAGTGTATTATATCTGACCTTTGTAGCGTTCGCAGATTTGCTGTTATTATCTTGCGGGTTGAACTGCTTTAACATATGAGCTCAATGCTAATATACTCTCTTGTTTTAAGCTCGATGCTACGCTGTAAACACTTCTGTAATGCGTTACTCGCGGGTTATCTACAGGGTTTCTGCATGGTCTTAAAAAGTCTTTAATCTCAAAATCCAAATTTTAGGTCTTAAAAAGTCTTTAATTTACTGAAATATCATGTTGTAGGTCTTAAATATTTTTAAACAGGTCTGAAATTTCCTGTTTTCATGTATCACTACCAAATTAAACGTAAGCAATCAGAGACAATAAATATTTTAAGGCAAATGTTTAAAAATGTGTTTTCTGGAGGAAAATATGGACAAAATATTCATGTTGCGATTTTTTTTTTTTTTTTTAAACACATTGTATTACACATTGTTAATTGTACAATGTAAATTGTAAATGTATTCAGTGCACAAGAAGTGCATAACAAAACATTTCACAATGAAATAACAGTATTAAGTTTAATAAATAATACTAGTAAAATTGTCTTAAAAACAGACAACATGACAACAATACAGATTAACTAACCTCAATTCCAGCCATAACAATAAGTCAAAACCACCTATTCGGTTCTCCAGCTCAACTTTGTAGTGTGCAGAATGAGCTCTGATTGGTTAACATCTTTCTTCCACTTAGCTTAGCTGTAATAGCCCGGTGTGCTGTGTCAGCTCTGATTTGTTAACATATTAAAATCATGTGCACAAGAACGTGAACATCAATCAAAATAAATTAATAGATGAAATTGCAGCTTTTGCGATTTAGAAATTGCATTTGATTCAATTGCAATCTTTTTCTTTTCTTTTCTTTTTTTCTTGTGATTAATTGCACAGCCCTATTGTCAATTATACATCGAATATTTAATACAAGTGTTGCCATGAATATAGCCAGTGCTGCCGATATGGCATTAAAATATAAATATATGCAAACAGCATGTAATTAAAATAATTGTCTCCTCCTCCAGTAAAGCTTCTCCTCCTCCAGTGAAGCTATAAACACTGGAATATTCCCATCAGCCTCCAGTGAAGAGTTTATTGAAGGACAGCGAGAACATGAGTGGTCCAGAACCCTGCAGAATTAAAGATGAAGACTCTGAACAACAAATAGGTTGGTGTTTATTCCTGATCAGAGGTGGCGTGGGGGGTTGTTGGGCCTCTGGGGCTTCAGCCCCGAATGTTTGTTCCAAAGCCATGAATCTTTTGGGTTTAAGGTTTGTCAAAACGTAGTTCTTCAACACATTATGCAGAAATATTTAAACCGGTTCATTATTGCTTTCCCACAAAATCAGTAAAGCAATATCAGCTGGGCTTTCTCTACCTCTTTTCTTTATTTAAGAGTTGTTGTTTTTTTTATATCAGAGGCAGCCCTACAGCAGTAAGCACTTTCTGTCTCTCCTTTCTGAAAGCGAGTTCACACACACACACACACACACACACTGTGGTCCTGTATAGCCACGCCTCCTGTCAGTTCAGTCACTCGACGCATTAGTCTCATCACTGCACCACAATTGTATTTCATGTTTGTTACCGGCTTTAATTTCGTATTAAAGTAAGCTTGTTGGAAATTCTAAAGGAGAACGTTGGGTTGCTGTTGTAACTACATACGCAAGAGAGTCAGGCAGTCTTGTCTTGCTTCATTTAAGATTTGCTTGACGAGATGCTACACGCACAGGCTGTTCTGATTAGCTGTGAGTTTTTATTGATTCATTCAGGTGTATTTATGTGAAAGTGAAGTCTGACAATAAATATGCTCATCAGGAATAAAACCACCTGTTTTTATACCCGTGCTGACTCTGCCAAGCTGTAGCTATAAAGTTAAGTCTGCTACTGTTATTTTATACTGGGTAGGCTACTTCATTTATTTTATTATAACAATAATTTGCCGAAAATTATGCCTGAATACCCGCGTGAACGGAAATGAGAGGGGAATGGCGAATATGGAGGTGTGGATGTGAAGTTTGAGGGCGTCGATGAATCCAGCGAGTGAGTCGGCAGCTGACTCTATGCCAGCGAGATAAATCAGTAAGTTGCTTTTGTTCAGGACACACTGCACTGAAGTCTGTGGTGACGCACTCGTTCACAGACGTCACGAGCACTTCAGTAACAAGACAGCGGTCTTTGCTCTGTTGCTTCGATACGTACTTTCACTATTTTGTTTCTCACTGCCAGTCGTTAAGTTTACACTGCTCGTCTCGACCCGGTTTCTCTACTCCCCGGACTGCAAGAGTTCAGTCAACTTCTCTTTCTTCCGCACACCACATAATGCTGCCCTCTTCAACTCTTCTCCTCTTTCGTTATATTGCCCCATTTTCTTTTTGCTGTCCCATAGGTGGAGAGCAATTAAACAATGTTGACTGTCGTCACAGAAAACACCAACAATCATAAATGCATGATTATATGCTGTCATGGCTTTGCAATCAAAAAAATGTTGTTAAAATAGAGGCCAATGTAGAAAAAACAGCCATGAATATAAGGAAAAATGAGTAATTTTGCCCAGAGTGTATGGAGTTATTAGTTTTTGTTTATTTCAAAGCATTTTCCCAGAATATGTCAAAATAAGATGTCCCCAAATATCAGTCCGTTTGCTGAAACACAGAGAAAGTGTTCGCCAAATTAAGCCTCAATCACCCCAGAATGGATGACAATGACCCAACTAAACAATATTTATAATTCAGATGCTGGACATCCACTGGCACGAGAACCTCATCAATTTAGGAGTTATTCTCCCTTCTTTACCATGCTCTGATGCGTTTAGGTTTCGCCACTTTTAGTTTTCGCTGTAGAACGTGAAATGCGCACAAAGCGTAACATAAAGAGCCTGACTGATATTCTACCGGAAACACAAAAGAGTTTGTGCATGAAGTCCATTTACTATAACTTCTATGTTAAGAGGCTTTGACGCAATTTACACTGTAAAAGCACTAGATAAATAAAGATGAATTGAATTGAATCTGCTTAAATGTGTACATGTTAATGGACCAAACAAAATATGATCTGATTTATTTTACATTTAATGTGCATCAAAATTACAGTGTGTGTAGCCAATGTTTCCAGTGTCTTTTTAAGACTTAATAAAAACTAATGTTTTATCTATTTCAGACCTAATTGAAGAGAATGAGGGGAGTAAAGAGGAGGAACATCATGTCAAAATTGAGGAAAAAACTCATTTACAGACTGATGGTATTTTGAAAAGGAGAGACAAGAATCGTTTTACCTGCACTCAGTGTGGAAAGAGTTTGGGAAGAAAAGGCGATCTTAAAATTCATATGAGGATCCACACTGGAGAGAAACCATTCACATGCACTCAGTGTGGGAAGAGTTTCAGCCAATCATCACACCTTAATCTACACATGATAAACCACACTGGAGAGAAACCATTCACTTGCACCCAGTGTGGGAAGAGTTTCAGCCAATCATCAAACTTTAATCTACACATGATGATCCACACTGGAGAGAAACCATTCACATGCACTCACTGTGGGAAGACTTTCAGCCAATCATCACACCTTAATGAACACATGAGGATCCACACCGGAGAGAAACCATTCACATGCAGTCAGTGTGGGAAGAGTTTCATCCGCTCATCAAACCTTCATCAACACATGAGGATCCACACTGGAGAGAAACCATTTACATGCACCCAGTGTGGGAAGAGTTTCATGCGCTCATCATACGTTAAAGGGCCACGAAACCCCACTGTCTCAGCCGGGTGTTTTCACACCACTTGTTTGGAAAAGCTCAGGAAAGTGGGTGTGTCCAGCTCTGTTTAGGTGGGAGCATAAGGAGAGGGAAAGAGGGAAGGTTTTGCATAAAAATGGGAGTTTCCATTCAGGCACGCGCTGATTTTTAAACAGGCAACACACACAAACAGACGCAGGGGAGAAAGACAGTGACTGTTTACATTGTTGTCAGTAATCTAATTATTTGCCAAATGATTCATTTGTCGACTTTAACTGCGGTTTGGCACTTTCACTTTTATTCAGGACCATTTCCTGCGTGTCCCTTGTGACAAACATTTCTCTGTAACCATAGATGCACTTGGTAGGTAGTGTCAGAAAGCCGTCTGTGTATAGACTATCCTGTTACAAAATGCAGCGAAAATTCTACATGACAGTAATCGTTTGATTAAGATGTTTACACTTGGAGAGCAGCATTTACAGCGGATCTTTCAGACTATAATATTGTAGTGATGTTAAAGGGCCACGAAACCCCCCCTTTCTCAGCCGGGTGTTTTCACACCTCTAGTTTGGAAAAGCTCAGGAAAGTGGGTGTTTCCAGCTCTGTTTAGGTGGGACTGTCAGGGGAGGGAAAGAGGGAAGGTTTTGCATAAAAGTGGGAGTTTCCATTTGGGCAAGCGCTGATTTTTAAACAGGCAACACACAAACAGACGCAGGGGAGAAAGACAGTGACCGTTTACATCGACGTCAGTAATCTAATTATTTGCCAAATGATTCATTTGTCGACTTTAACTGCAGTTTGGCACTTTCACATTTATTCACAAACATTTCCTGCGTGTCCCCTGTGACAAACGAGATATTAAATTTGAGTTACTGCTGGAGGAGTACAGATTTAATGGAGTATTTGAAACGCACAGCATATGTTAGAAATAAAAAATCCTCCGCATTTCTCGGTAACTAGATGCACTCGGTAGGTAGCGTCAGAAAGTCCTGTGTGTATAGACTATCCTATCACAAAATGCGTCGAAAATTCTACACGACAGTAATCGTTTGATTAAGATGTTTACACTTTACACGGATCTTTCAGTCTATAATATTGTAGTGATATTAGGGTGCTGTAAACTCAGCAACAGTTCTAATCATTTGACTAAGGTCTGTCTTTAAACACTGAAAGAGTATTGCTGACGAAACGAACTAACCATCTTAATAAACAAACAGACCATCGCCTACTTACCAATCAGGTGACAGGACAATGAACACCAACTTGGAGCCATGTATTTTTTAAAAGGAGACGAGCGGCAAATCCGGATTTGCCATTTCCAGATGCAAAAAGCTCTCTGGTAAAAATGTTCCTTACAAACGCATTTCTGTCGCGTGTCGCGTTCACTGTAATCCACCATCAGTCTGCGCTCTCATAGCGGGGAAATGAAAGCAAAACCTTTGTTGGAGCACATTTATAAATGCAACACTGAAGACCTGTGTCTCCAAACAATCCTTATTCTTCTACTTGTTTTTGGCATCCTGGCGTCTCTTTGCCGTCTAAACACCGTAACAGCTACAATCTTCAAAGCTATCATGCATATTGATGAAATAGAGCACGCTGGTTTGAACCAGTCCTTCTCATGACTTAATGCCGCACGCTCAGAGACATCACGATGCACTCGCCGGTACAGACGTCCACTCTCCACGCTGGAATACACGCGTGGATCTCATTGGCGTGACGCAGCTGCAAAAATTTGTTTCAAACTGGAAAAACGAATTTGCTCGAAATAACGCAAAAACAACCAATTTTCACTTTTTAGTAAAATATATGTGTCCTAATAGTTTTGATAACAGCGTGGTACACACATATGACTGTCAACAGCCCCAAAAATGTGTTTCACTAAAAACACAAATCAGTTTCAGCAACTCCTCAGACCTTAATAAGCACATGAAGAACCACATTGGAGAGAAACCATTCACATGCACTCAGTGTGGGAAGAGCGTCAACCGATTAGCAAACCTTAATGAGCACATGAAGATCCACACTGGTGTGAAAGAGTATATGTGCTTTGAGTGTGAGAAGACTTTTATTACAGCTCCAAAAGTGTTCACACTGTGACAAGAGGTTTAATCAGTTAACACATCTGAAAACACAAGGATTCACACTGGAGAGAAACCGTACAGATCTGATCAGTGTCTACAGAGTTTCGCTCATTCGGCGCAGCTTAAGAAACACATGGACAAAAAGTTGCACACATGACATGAATGCAGCAAAACATTTTCTCATGTGCAAAGGATGTTTTATGTCTGAATGTTTGAAAAGGCTGAGTGACGTATACTGTTTTCCAATACTCCTACACTGCAGTAGGTGGGGTTGTAAATATGTTGCGCTCCTTGTGTTTACCACAATGATGGTGGCTTAGAGAAGAACAGTTTCATAAACATCTGGCAAATAGCACATCTGCGGCTTAAAATCTATTGCAAGTTATTATACAGGTGCAGATACATCTGTACTCCACTCTCCAGTGTATTCATGTAGCTAGTGTTGTTTTGGATGATGTTTTCTGTCTGACTCCCTGAATGAGAAACAAATCACTGGGAAGACACCGCACATCAAAGAAGGTGGAGCTCCAGCAGGTTAGTTTGCAGTATACCAGGGCCTCAAGTTTAGAAAACCCATTCAATTGTCCTGTGTTGCAGCTTTTATTAGTAAAGTTTCTTTACTTTTAGGTTCAAGATTCTTTCTAATTTACTACATTTACTTTTTTGAGTAGAATACAAACTTGGTGAATATTTTATGATTTAGGCAGAGCGACAGGTATTAAGTTTACAATATTAATATACTGTGATGATCCCAAGACTCCAGATTGGAGTATGTGGTAAATCCTGATTGGATGCCTGCATTACTCATCAATGGGGATATAAAAGTTGTTGTGCTAGCTACCCCAGGACGCTGTGGCTACTCAGGACTCCTCATGTCAAGACCTGCCATCTCTTTAACCTTATGGTTTTGCATTACTTGTATCATGTAGTTAAAGTGTTGTTGTGATTATATCCTAAGTTCTTTATCTTTATTATTATCCCAAGACATTTGTTAGTTGATTTGATTAATTGTTCTATGAGTTACATTTTATAATAAATCATTTGCATTCAGGCTATTTTGTTGGTTCATCTCTCTTGAGTTGTGACTCAAACAAAATGTGAAAATGTGTCTGGTCGAGATCTTGTCCTTTCTGTCATGACCATAGGTGAAAGTAGGAACCTAGATTGAGCGGTAATTTGAGGAACATTGCCTTTCGTCTCAGCTCCTTCACCACAACAGACAATCAGATCAACTGCATTACTGCTGCCGCTGCACTGATCCATCTTTTAATCTCACATTCCATTCCTCATGAAAAAAAATAGATAGATACTTAAACTCCATTTGGGGCAAGGACTCTCCTCCAAACTGGAGATGGTCACCTTTTTCCAGTCAAGCACCATGGTTTCTGACTTAGAGGTGCTGTTTCTTCCCCTGCCATGTCACACTCAGCAGCAAACCGTCCCACTGCATGTAGAAGGTCCATGTCCTATGAAGCCAAAAGGACATTATCTGCAAATGGCAGAGACAGTCCTAGCCTGCACCTAAAATTCTGTCAGTAGAAATTATTATATTTTTCAGATCAGCCTCAAAAATAACAAATTTACAAAATAAAATGAATAAATAGATGGATAGATAGACATTGTAGTGGTGGAAGGGGAAGTAGGATGGCTTGTTTAACCATAAACCAAGATGGAGCACTCTCAGGAGGGATGGACTAATGCGTGAGATGTCTCAGACTGAAGGCGTAATAATGAAATAAGTGCTTAGAGAGCCACAACCCTTTTTTTATTAACCGGCCGTTGCAATGTACTCCTGTGCAACCTAGGGTGCTTATTGTTCCAGAGAAATTAATTGACTAAATTATCAAACTGTTTTAAATATTGTAAAACATCCTTGGGATTCACTCGCTTGTGAGTGGAAGTTGTCCTGGGTTACCGGGGTGACAGAGTCTGCTGAGAGTCGGTTTGCACAAGTTTTTTTTTTTTTCGGTTTTGGCGTTTCCTAAACTTTAAGAAGTTGCATGGAAAGTTCTTTGCAACCCGATTGTATGGTGGTGCAGTGTCCGAGAGCAAGAGGAGAGGGGTCAGAGAGCAGCAGCGAGCATGAGCGAGCTAATGCAAAAAGCTAAGTTTTACTGTTGCAGTAGTTTTTAAGTGATCTGGTTTGGTCCATCCCAATGGCACTGTCTTCCAATGAGCAG
The DNA here is from genome assembly GCA_903798035.1 of Danio albolineatus. NCBI lineage: Eukaryota > Metazoa > Chordata > Actinopteri > Cypriniformes > Danionidae > Danio > Danio albolineatus. The sequence continues at coordinate 32,619 of CAIGQQ010031514.1, forward strand.
TTGGTGTGGAGGGTGGGCCCACGCCCTGTACCATTATGCTCAGGGTAAGTCATTAAGAGACTGCTTGGTAATTTCATGTGGTAAAATATCTTGTAAGTTTGTTACTATCTTACATCAAATGTTACAAGACAAATACTGTTTCTGATAATAATAGTAATAGTAATGATAATAGTAATGTTTTTCATTTACACCAATGTATTGCAAAATATCACTAGCTTTTGTTTAGTACCAGACATCATACATTTCAGACACATACAGAAGGATTCATCTGCTATAAGTGTTAAAAACCATTGATTAACCTGGTTGCAGTAAACACATGTAGCATTCAAAAAAAGCCACTGCCCCAGAGGGACGAATTTAGTGATTTCCTTAAGTCTCTGGATTTTTTTTGAAGTAGCACACAATTCTTAAATTCACAGATCCATTTTTTGTTAATTCACAATTTGTCTTTTGATTTTATGAATTGGATTTTGTAAATGAATAGTGCTGTGCATGGATTCATGTTATTTAGATTTTTTATTTTATTATTTAATTTTATTATTTTTGAGATTGAGAATCTTACATTTACATTTAGTTGGGAATGGGAAGACATTCCTCCAGCAAGGAACAGTCAATGCAATGAACAGTCGTTCATTAAAACCATGCAGGTTACTATACATGCAGTACACTCAAATACACATGAGCAATACATTTAAATGGTCACTTTTTAAATAGGTTTCATGAGTTGAAGTTAGTTAATATTTACTAACATGAACAAAGAATGAATACTTATACAACATTTATAAATCATTTAATTTAAATATGTCCCAATGCAAACGTTGATCCAACCATAGTCCTAATGTTGATTCACCGTTAAAATTCGGCCTTCCTTTTGGGTTTTTTGTGGCACAGATCTGGCAAACAGGAGCGGACCGACCATGTGCCATCATTCCATGAGGTATGTGGGCCAGTTGAATAACTTAAATGTTGGCCAGATCTGGGCTGTAAGGGATTTTGCTATCTGGGTATATTTATATATTTTTATTATGCAAATAAATAACACTTTTTTTTCTCACAGAAGATACATTATGAATTAGAAAGTTATTACAAAACTTAAATCACAGCATATTATGTAAGTTTATTAGACTCGCCAAGCAAGAGTCATGCAATAATTATTAGAGTTCACATACATATCAAAATCTCTGGATGCCAAATGTAGAAAGAAAAAGCTATAAATTAATACATTTATAGTAAGAAGACTCTAGTTTCAAAGAGTAACTAAAAATACAATTTTAGAGGCTACAAAAAATGGATAAAAGCATTTTTAGGAGAACTGGAAAAGTCAACGCAAAACACTTCATATTAAGTACACTCCTAAAGCAAATGACTTTATATTTCTTCAGACTGAATACAAAAAGAGCATTTGGGGAAATAATATTGTTAGATTGAGCACGTTTGTGATTTAGTGGAGAGCAGTTATGAGTAGAGACTTCACCAACTTTATTATATGAGAGGAATTGATGTAAAACTTCTACCATTCTGTCACTTAAATATATTTATACTTGACCTGAATAATCA
>CAIGQQ010031517.1:0-21823 GCA_903798035.1 Danio albolineatus
CAGCCAATGACTAAGTACAACATTGTTCACAGTCAATTAAATAGTGCCAATATTGTGAAGTCATACTTATGTGGGATTTCGGACCGAATATTAATAAAAATACGAAAAAATGTTTTTAATTATTTTTAATTATTAATTATTTTCATACAATAAACTATAGTCTACGTTTAAAATCCTCAAGAATAAGCAAGTTGCAATTAATAATGATTATAACTATATGATTGTTTTATTATATACACTTTGATCAGGTAATTATTTTTATTTATTATTATTATTATTATTTGTTTTATTATTATTATTTAAAATATATAATCGTTTATTCTATTTTTAATAAGACTACATATAATTATGATGAAAAATATTGTTTCAAATTCTGAATAGAGAAATCATATTCATGTACTTTGATAGCCAATGACTATCACAGTACCACATTGTATACATACAATACATTAATTAATAATTATTTACATACAATAAACTATAGTCTATGTTTAAAAATCCTTAGTAATAAGAAAGTTATTGATTCAAATATGTCAGCGCCATTGATCTGGTCTGGTTATTACCCAAACGAGACCACGGTAAACGAATGCTAACTTTCCTAGAGACTCAGAATTGCGGTTATACAGAAATTACATCCAGAATTGCATTAACGATAATTTCAAAATCCTTATTATTTTACATTTTACATCTTTTCAACTGCAACAACAACAAAAACCAACCACCTAGCCTGGAAGAATTTAACCGTGTCCACCTGAGGGCGCCTCGCCAGACAGAAAGAGTAGGGAACCCGAAACGTTGCCTGATTCATTTTGCAGAAACGCAACAAGTAATTAACTCGTTTAAGATTAAAAATTAAAGTATGCCATTATAAATCTACTTTGAGCTAAGTAAAGTCGTGAATTAACATTAACGTTCCGTTTATTTCAGTCCTTTATTTAATTTCCTCGTTTTACGGCGGCTAAAACACCTCGTCGTAGGACCCCATTTCTTGTGCCACATTTCAAATTTCAAAACAAACTCACCGCGGCTGTCAACAACAGTGAGAATGGATGCGATGGACTGAACGGAAGACTCAACAAACGAATAACGTAACAGTCTGAATACATGTAGCCTTTAAATGCTTTCGTGGTGATCTGTGTGTGATATCCAACACAATAATCACCATTAAAACGTTTTTGTGGGTTTGTGAATGAGGAACGCCTTACCGCACGGAGACACAAACGATCACTGGTGAACTAGTTGGATTAAAGTAATATTTTTTTAGAGATGGAAGCTCGTGGATTGTCATGTGAAAGCTCAAACAGTGCAGTAAAAGCTCCTTCCATCGAGGACTTTGTGCTCGTAAAGCCCATTAGTCGAGGGGCTTTTGGGAAGGTTTACCTCGCCAGAAAAAAATGCAACTCCAAACTCTATGCCATCAAGGTAATTTATACGTTACAGATGATAAGTTATGTTTATTTACATGTTGTTGCAATCAGTAATGATTATAACAATATGCTTGTTTTATTATATACACTTTGATTAGGTAATTATTTTTACATATAATTATTATTATTTGTTTTATTATTGTTATCTATTATTATTTTAAATATATAATAGTTTATTCTATTTTTAATAACACTACCTGTAATTGAGGTGAAACATTTTTTGCAAATTTGAATAGAGAAATCATATTCATGTACTTTGATAGCCAATGACTGTCAAGGTACAACATTGTTCACAGTCAATTAAATAGTGCTAATATTGTGAAGTCATACTTGTGTGGGATTTCAGACCGAGTATTCAAAGTAACGTTAGTGTGGTAAAAGAAAATAATAATATGATATATTGATTAATAATATGATGCATTGAATAATATGATATATTATTAATATATATTTTTAACCTTGTTTGTCTACTACTATTTACTGTGTTGTTGTTTTTGCACCCTTTAAACACAATCAAGCTTTATAAATACACTCTGGATCACCCCATTAAAATTGTTCTTTCTTTTAATTAACATTTTTTTTACAATTTAAGGATTAAAAGTAGTATTAAATTGTGGCAGAGTTAAAAAGTCATGGATTATATTTTGTATGTATTGCGTAATTAAGGATCTTATTTGTTCTAATTATCTTCTACTAAGATACAAATACTTCATGCAAAATCCAAACATTAAATGAAAATAAAAGCAAGTTTATACTTAAAACAACAAATACTTTTGAAATTGTTTATTTATAAGCCATAAGCAGATTTTTGTTATTATTATTATTTTTTTAAAAAGTCGTTTAAAAGCTCTCTTGACTTGCACTTCACTTACAGAAAAGTCGTAACTTTTTAAAAATGTTTTCCCCTAAGTGAAATCTTTAACCTGTTGATATTTGATGGGAAACTACACATTTCTTTATGTTGTGTGATCAGTAATAGTACAGCATAAGTAGTACAAATACTACAGTAGCATATATTAAAAGTAGTTTTATTGCATATTGGTTTGTTCATATAGCATTTTCATGTTTTTTTTTTAAGCTCAAAATGTTCTATTCTGTAAATGTTCAAATTAGTGCCCATTAAATTACATAATAGATAATTTGCCTAATTAGTAAATGTGATACAATACAGGTTATTGCCATTGTCATGTATTCATACAGCAGTGGAAGTATAGTAGTGTATTTCTTCTTTCTATGTATGTTCAACAGGGTCGCCTTCCCTGAGTTGTGTTGACATAACTACTTTTTTTTTTCTGGCAGGTGGTGAAGAAAGCAGAAATGGTGGATAAGAACATGACTGATCAGATGAGAGCTGAGAGAGATGCTCTGGCTCTCAGTAAAAGCCCTTTCATTGTGCATCTGTTTTACTCTCTTCAAACCGCAACTAAAGTCTATCTGGTATGTACTGAGGTGAATTCCTGGGTGTAAAAACACCTTACATACAAAGAAATTGTCAGGGAAATTTAATACAAGAAACATTTGATGACTTATTAAAAGATTCCATTGATATATTACAATCTAACCCCAAGCTATATTGTTATAGCTTAACAGTATCTAAGCTCAAGCTGTTTTTAAACTTTTAAAATATTAAATTTAGAGTTTATTTACAGTTTTAGATAACACATAACAGAGAAAGGCTAAACACTCATGCGAAAACCACAAGCTTAAGAGATTGGAGAGAGTTTGGATGGAAAAATCTGTTGGTTTTTTTTTTTTTATAACAGGAAGTCTGAGCTCTTGTAGGAGACAATGTGAAACCTTAATAGCTAATTATTGTCACATTTATTTGAGGGCTTGGCCAAAATAATGGCCCTTTTGATACAAAATGGCAATTTAAATGAAAAAGATAACTGGAGAAGAATTGGGTTATGCCAGAAATTGTTCCAGCCAATGATAAATGCTTAATACAAATACATTTAGCAAGTAGCAGGAGAGCCAAAACTCGAAAATAGTTCCAGATTATTCCTTCATGAAGGGCTCAGTGGATAGCAATTGTGAAAGATATACACTTTATGGAGAGACTTTGTTCTAAAAAAGTGTAAAAGCAAGTATGGGATGAAAAACAGACTGAGTATGCCATAATTGTGTTGTGATTTATATATTGTAACTTCTTTAATAACTCTCCCCTGTCTTTATATAAAATACAACTGAGACTATACAGCTGTGCTGATTACAGCAGTTATGAATTACATAAGGGATTTTATAGTCTTTATTACAAACATGCACTGTTTTTAATTTTTTAAACTAGGTTGTATTTTTGTAAAGCTCATTCTTGAGGTGCAGCTGATCACAGAGTGTTGGAACAGATCTTTTCATTCCAGTTTCTTTGCAAACACTGTTCTGTGGACATGTTTATATGCATTACTAAATTCCTCCATCAGATATGAGACCTTTTATCAATGTTTACATTTTAAATAAGTGGCAAGAGGAGTGGGATACATTGGAAAATAATTAATTATATGAAATCCAACCTGAAATTTCACATAGAATTTTAAGACTAGATTCGATCAAGTGGTTTTTACCAGATGTCGTATTGGACATACAAGACTAACTCATGTTTTTTTTGCTCCAAGGTGAAAACCCTACTCAGTGTTTATACAGCACATTTCCTCTATCTATAAAACACATTTTACTGGACTGTCCTGCTTTTAATGATGCCAGAAGAGGTTTTTATGAAATGAGCTCTCTTAAGCACATTTTTAACAAAGTGACACCAGAAAAGATTTTAGAATTTTTGTCATGTATTAACACAAAAATCTTATTTAATTTATGTATTCATTTGGTTGTTGATTTTTTAATTGTATATTTATTATTGCCATGAAAATAGCCTTGGTTGCTGACATGGCATTAAATTTAATAAAATTGAATAATATGCATTACTATGTAGACATGTTAAAACGCTCCTGTCAATCAATTCGGTCAGCGGGGAAAACCACACTCCAACGCAACATTGTGGTGGACACACTATACCTACAAACAGTTCCGTCCAACAGCTCGTAAAAGTCAATTTTGCATCATTGGTGCCCTTTAAATAACGTAATTAAGTTTCATGTTTTATGTATATAACATCGCTTATGTAAAGTAACATTTGATGCGACTCTAAAATGGAAAGTGTCATCTTTGATCCTCATGATTTTTACTGGCTTTGTGAAGTTCAGAACAATGTAAATGTTTCAGTGCACGTTTAATACTTTCATAGGTGATGGAGTATCTGATTGGAGGAGATGTGAAATCGCTTCTGCATATCTATGGCTACTTTGATGAGGACATGTCTCTGAAATACATCTCAGAGGTCGCGCTCGCACTGGATTACCTTCACAGACATAGCATTATTCACAGGTATTTCTGAACATTAGGAGTGATTTGTAGTGTCTTGTTTGTCAAACTGACCTTTTTTTGTCATTTGTTTTAGGGATTTAAAACCAGACAACATGCTCATCTCGAATGAGGGCCACATTAAGCTCACAGACTTTGGCCTCTCCAAGGTTAAACTTGACAGGGGTATGTTTAAAGTTAATAACAAGAAATGATAAAAATGTTTATTTTTATTGCAAGTTTTACCATGTCCCTTTCTTACCATCCAGAGCTAAACCTGATGGACATTTTAACCACACCGTCTTTGGTGAAGCCTAAAAAAGATTATTTTCGAACACCTGGTCAAGTTCTGTCACTGATCAGCTCTCTTGGTCTTGTAAGTAGATCTGCAGTTATTGTATAGTGACTTGATATGTTCTTTTCCCCCTGCTGTCCCTGATAAATTTGTCTTTCTCGTTTTTATTAGTCTTTCTAAGTTGTAAATCCAGCTTTAATTCTAATTATTAAATTGGTAACTGATTATTAAATAATTGTTTTATAGCATTTTTACTGTAAAGCATCTCTAAGCTTGATTAAATATAATATAATAATTTATTTTAAATGATGTTATGTATTGTGATTCATCAGTTATTTGTATGTTAACTCATTCTCGACTAATGTTTTTAAAACTGTACAAAAGTCGTTCTTGCAGTTTGGACAAAGCTAATCGAACTACTGCTAAAAACGAATTAGATTATATTACGTTTTACTATTGTGACAATTAAGTGTCATATCTGCAAAACTGCTCTACTGTTGCTCTACTGCAAGATTTTTATTTTTATTATTACTGTCACTGTAAAGACAACTATTATGTCACAAAATGTTACAAAAGATCTAAATAAAAAGCCTGTTCTTATTTTTTTTAGATAGATGATAGATAGATGATAGATAGATAGATAGATAGATAGATAGATAGATAGATAGATAGATAGATAGATAGATAGATCAAATTTCACAAAAAACATATAATAGTAAAATGTTACAAACCTCCTTCCACAAAAAAAAAATATTTTAGTATAAAATATTGTGTTTATTATAAAATAAACATTGACTTTAAATGATGATACAAAGAGCAGAAATTGTTAGCAGAATTTAATAATTCATAATGACCAATGGCAAATAAAATAATAGGCTTTAATAATGTGAAAAATATAAATATAAAATATACATGTGTTTTATATATATTTTTCACTAAATATGAAAAATGTGTAGAGTTGAATTGTGATCAGTCATTTGACATGATTTTATATTATTATTTTGATTTAATTGTTTGGCTTAATATCCGTTGCATAGCTTGGATTACAAATCCATGCCAAAGTTAAAGTGACACACCATTAACAAGTGAATTAGTTGCATTTCCATCAAGTTGTTAAAACGACCTTGTGGAGAAGCACACTGCTTGATACATAGCCTTTTTTTAATAGTTTATGTAACGAAAATGAAAATGACTGGTTATAACATGGGGAAGAATGATGAAAATACATGCTAGTTATGCAATCCAGAATAGCAAATTGAAGTATAAAAATAAAAGTACCTGAGGTATCCAGTGTTAGTTTCAGCGTCTTGTGTTGCAATCCTGAAAATTCTGTGGAAAATAGTTTGTTATTTTATTCTACAACACTGACTATGAACGCTAAATTCGTTTGATTAGAATAATACAGTTTAAATCAAAATTATTAGCATCTTTTTCTTTTTTCAAATATTTTTTCCCATATGATGTTTGACAGAGCATGGAATTTTTCACAGTATTTCCTATAATATTATTTTTTCTTCTGGAGAAAGTCTTATCTGTTTTATTTAGGCTAGAATAAAAGCAGGTTTTTATTTTTTTAAAACCATTTTAAGGTCAATATTATTAGCCCCCTTAAACTATATGTTTTCTTAAATTGTCTATAGAACAAACCACTGTTATACAAAGATTTGAGCCTTTAAATGTCACTTTAAGCTGGAAACTAGTATCTAGAAAAATACCTAGTAAAATATAATGTACTGTCATCATGGCAAAGATAAAATAAATCAGTTATTAGAAGCTAATTATTAAAACCATTAAGTTTAGACATCTGCAGGTAACAAAGTGTAATGCTAAATAAAATCATGAACTAAAACTAATCAGATTTTTATCATTTAATGTGGACAAATATGTTTATTTTTATTGTGCTTGGTGTGAACGGGCCTTAACCTCTCTTTTTTTTTACGTCAAAATTACAGAACACCCCAGTTATAGAGGGTAAGCGTCACAGCAGCACAGTATTGGGCAGCCCAATGTCCTGTGGGAAAATCAAGCAGAGGAACAGGTCTCTGGGTTCACCTCTTATGAAGAGACGGACCGAGTACATGAATTCCCCAGTGTGCACAAGTCGAGCTCTAGGTATGTGGCGGATCACTGTACATCCACAGTCCGTATACCACTTAAGTATACCATTTCTTTCTTGCTGTACTAGAATAATGAAGCCTAACTTGTTGTGTTCTCTAGCATCCAACAGTGTGTTCAGTCCTGTCCTGCTAGCGAGAAGTTTGACACCAAGGCTGTTAAAGTCAGGGAAGAGACTCGAGACCCTGAGTGTTGGGAGCACACACTCATGCATGCTACCATCCACTACTGACTCGGAAAACTGTGTCAGCCCCATGTGGGAAGATGAGCAGGTTGAGTATCAGCATCAGTAGCTTTTGGGTCATTGGGTTTGAACATAACTAGGCTAGCAGCAAAGGAATTACATTAAGAACTATAATCAGATGCTTAGTAAATGTTTCATTGTAATGTACAGTTTACTCACAGATAGATAGATAGATAGATAGATAGATAGATAGATAGATAGATAGACAAACAGACAGACAGACAGACAGATAGAGAGACAGATAGACAGACAGACAGACAGACAGACAGACAGACATATAGATAGTCAGATAGATAAACAGACAGACTTGACAATCAGCTATGACAATCGCGTCAGCCCCAACTTCAGACATGCCCTCTGTTAAGCATTGACGCTGAAGCCCCGTGTGAATCGGGCGTTAGGTGGCACTCATGTCTCATCACAAAGGGGCAAACAAAACTGACTTTTAGCCTACAATCCTTGCACAACCTACACTTTTATCTGTTAGCAATCTTTTTTGATAGTACCCAAATTTAACGTGAGATTTTGGAAACCAGATCTAAATTTAGCAGGAACGGTCGGGTCCGGTAGAAAACAGCGAGTTGGGCAGCGGGTGAACAAAGGCTGAATATAAAGAGGGAGCGGTCGGGTGCGGAATAAAACCTGGCGGGAGAGGGACTAAGAATTCAGTCCTGCGCAGATCTCTAGCTCACGGTGACCCTAGTTTGATTCCCGGCTCGAGGTCCTATGCCGATCCTTCTCCTCTCTCTGCTCCCAATGCTTTCCTGTCTGTCCTCCAGTATCCTATGCCAATAAAAGGTGAAAATCCCTTAAAAATACCTAAAATAATCAGTTAAATGGACTTAAGCATTCATTTAGTTGTTGAAGCATAAAACGAGATGCAAAGCCGTTTGAATGCAAGCGCCGTCAGAAGCAGCAGACTAGCGCAGAAACTCCATTGAAAATACTGGGGTAAAATCAATTTCCATATTTTAAAGACATGGTGCAGGACAACGGAATGCTTGTGCGAATGCAGTGCTTCGATGCTGAGATCCTCTTTATATTGTATATCAATCAGGCAGTAAAGATCATTAATTTTCAAAGAAAACGGACCTTAAAAGTGGGAAGCCCTTGACCTGGTAAAATTAAAAGCCCTTCTGCATATACCCTATGTTTTCTACTACTTACCCTAGATTTTAGAATGGTAATGTGCATACAATGAAGTAAATCGTTATTATTTTGCCATTCATTCTAGAACTTGCATGATGTTGAGAATGGTCCACAACTGAATGGAAGAGAAGTTGACAAAAGAAAATCAAGAAATGTTCCCTTTACTCCTGTGGAAAAGAGGAAGATGCTTTCAGCGCGAGGTCATGATCACAGCAGTGTTTTTACTCCTCTCAGTAACCAAGTTGACAACAGCAGGAATATTAAACCAGACCTTTCTGCAAAGAGGCTCCAGTTCGGTGCTAATGACAACTCTGCCACTCCATTGGGGAAGACTGTTCCTCATCAGTCAGTTGGGAATGGTCTTGTGAAACCAGAGCCTCCAAAAGAGCTCAAATCTTCAGTGAAGAGAGCGTTTGAGGAGGTCGAGAGAAGCCCAGAACAGGCTGAGATTCTATGCAAGAAAAATGATGCAGCGTACAAGAGATCTTTCCAGATTCCTGAGGATACCTCAAGGGCCCGCACAGGCTTGACTGGAATTTTCTCCACTGTAGGGCTTGATGATGTTAAAAGTGCACCTAAATGTCAACAGTTCAATGAGAGAACTGGCCCAAAGCAATCTAGTCCCATAGCCGTGGCCAAAAACCTCTTCTGTGAGCTCGAAGATCAGGGCGAAGATGGGGCTTCGCTTAAAGTAGAGGCCAACTCCAGCTCTCCAACCTCGCCGGGAGATGAGCGAAATATCAGAAGAAGCCTAAGTTTAGACTCTGACGTCTCGGCTCATGAGATGTCACTGGTTGCTAACACTCCACAGAAATCGACGGACCCCAAACAAGAAGTTTTATCTTCGTCTTTTGAGGAGTTGGATGAAAACGAGATTTCTGCAGTGACCCCAATGGCCAAGCCCACAATTGCTACACCTCATGGCCTGTCTGACAGTATGATCAAATCACCAGGCTTCCTCAAACCCAAAAATGTAGTTGCGTTCAGGAGCTACTGCAGCTCAATCAACCGCTCATGTACTTCACATCTCAGCCTGGCCTCTTTTGATGCCATGGAAATGTCGGCGTCCTTTCACAATGCTGTGACTCCAGTTCAGAAGAAAAGGCCCAGTATGAGCAATTCACTTTACCAGGTGAGGAACTCGAATAATACTGGAGAAGTATTTAAAGCGGTAGTTCACTCAAAAATGAAGATTTACTCATCCTCAATCGTTCTTTGAGTTTCTTTTTCTACGTTTTTGAAGAATGTCGAGAACCAGTAACCAATGGCGAGGATAAAATGCCATGGAAGTCAATGGCTAAAGACAGATTTGTACTTGTGCATTGAGTGATCGCCGTACCCCACAGCGTTCTGTGTTTTGCTCGCTAATAAAACATCCAAAATGCTAGTAGGCAGTGAGATTTCTATGTTCCACCATGTCTAGTTTCTTTGCCAGTGTTTTAAGTTTATGCCAGAAATGTATGCGATGCTACTGTAAAAGTAGTTCACACTCATTCAATGAAGAAAGATGTGGAAACCGGTGAATGTTCAATAACGTTATTCATAAAATAAACAAAACAGGTATCCATCAGGAGCTCCTTCTCAGGACTTAACACTTATTAAACAGTTGTGCTATTGATCTCACTTCGCTATTACAGCTTTCCATCCACACTCATCCCAGATCTTGTACTCTGGATCGTTGCGATATGTAGTAACCTTTTTTGAGAGGTGCAAGTTAAGGTATGACGTTGAAGAATTTGCAAATATGAAAGGCTACACTGGATCTACCATGTGCATGCAATCAACACCAGAAGTAAATTTGGCCTTAGTGGATTCCAACAATCTTCAGATTATCTTTTTTTGTCTCAAAGGAAGACATAGAGGGGAAGTAAAGGATGATTTATACTTCTGCACCAAGGGCACACGTATGCTCTGGCGCAGCCTGCGTGTGGTTGCCAACACTGACGCGTACCTCTCAAAAAATGTAACTACACGTCAAAATGACGCGTAGAGCAAGCTCTGTGATTGGTCGGCTCAAGTGTCTAGTCCTGTGAAGTAGCTCTAGATGGAAACTGTTGCTTTGTGTTTACCTTATTATTAAAGTTGTTGCATGTCCGCCGGTTCCTGCCTCAAAATGAACGAGTTTGAGCCACTTGTACGTTAAGGTAGTGTTCAGAAAAAACAAAACACCAGCAAAGAAACTTGACACCAAACTCGACAAGGAACATAAACACCTACTGCCAGTTAGCGATTCGGAAGTGTTATTGCAGAGCAGCACATACAGCGAAGAGAAGTATAAATGCACAACAACGCGCGTGGGATGTGCCGTGGGTCATGCCGATCACTTGATGCAAAAGTATAAACCAGGCTTCAATGATGACAAATCTTTTTTTAGGTTAACTATACATCAGCCATTTGCATAGAATCATTCAACAAGAATGTAAGCCATTAATTAGTTGCGCAAGTACATGCTGGGAAAACAAAGTGTTTGAATTGTAGAGATGTGGTGTGGTAATGTGCTTTGATAAGATGGTGTCTAAACTGGCATATTAAAAACCAGGAAGTGTGCATATAGCTTTTTGGGAATTAAAAATGTTAATTTTTGTTGACTGAGTCATGTTTCCTTCTTTCCTAGACTCCACAGCAGATGGTTGTGTCTCATACTCCCTATAGGACACCTAAAAGTGTCCGCAGAGGTCCTGAACGAGTTGAAGGAGCTCCTATTTTGGGAACTCCTGACTACTTGGCACCAGAACTTTTATTAGGCAAGGCTCATGGTAAGAATTTGAGATTTGAAATATGTGTTTATCTTTTGTAGACATGCGTCTCTGGGTGTCCAATGCCCATAATGTCACTGGGGTTGTATCTTTTTAAAAGGTACACAATTGTAACAATAGTTGATTTTTCCACTGCATGGTATGGCATGGTTTGGTTTAGTTCAGCTCATTTTTGGGAGCTCTGTACCCAGTAACTGGTACTTAGTACCACTTTGGGTGAGGTTCCAAGCAAGCCGTAATCTAAACACAACTCGATGACAAAACTGTCGATTTGTGACACAACACACCAAACCCACTATAATTAACTATTCTGCAGGAGCCACTGCTTCCATTACCTCTGTGCTGTGGGTTGGTTTGTGCCACATTTACAGCATTGCCGTGTCAAACAGTACCATACCATGCAGAAGAAAAGCAGCTAAATGGGACTATATTGGCTATGTTTCCATCAAAGTTGCGAATTAGACTTATGCATAAACTGGAATATTACATAAAACATTTGTGAATAAAGCATCGCTTTCGTCAGATAAGCCAAAGAGAACTAAATCAACACTTCCTGTTTATATTTTTTCCTTATTATTATTATAGTGTATTATTCTAAAATGCACATAAAAATAGGTGGATGGAAACATAGCTTATATTGATGCCTTAAGGCCGGGACAGAACAAGTTGATGTTGGTCCGTTGATCCAGCTAGTTGTTTTGGTGTGTTTGGTGTGGAATATATAAGAGATGCATCAAACCTGTCCCTAACAGTAACCATACACACAAACACACTTCACTCGCAGCAAAGTTTATATAAGAATACAAAACGGCCAGAAAAACTGAACCAGTTTGTACAATCATACAAGCATCTAATATAAAATGGGACCGAATTTTTTCATTAACAGCTGTTATGTTTTAGTTTCAGGGCCTGTACGTTATGGTATGTATGTTTTAAAAGTATTCGGCTCAGATTCTATGCCATGGAGCTGTTGGTGCATGTGCGGGCAGCTTATCTTTGACGCTTTAGATGAGGACGCGGCTGACTAATTCCATTATGGGTTACAGCTTTTGTGATTTGGCAGCTCTTGATTTATCACCCTTAATGCTTCTGTAATGCTGCTGTCTGAACTCTGATGGGATGTTATGACGGTGCTCGGGAATTCTGGGGCATTCAACTTAAGTAAAATAACCAAAATAACTTCAGTCTTGTTTACACCTGGTATGAAGATGCATTTTCATCAGTCCGTTCACAAGTGAAAATATTATAGGTGTAAATGTTTGAGCTTGTCCACAACTTTCTGGATGTAGTCAAAAATGCATTGAAGTGGATTGATTTGTTGTGTAAAGGCTGATTTATACTTCTGCGTCAAGTCTACGCGTATGCTCTGTCTCATAGTCCTCGCTGTGGCTGACGCCGACACCTTTCTAAAAATGTAACTGCACATCGCAACGACGCATAGCACAAGCTCTGTGATTGGTCGGCTTGGTAGCTGTGACCAGTGTGGACGAGGCAGAGAGCCACGCAAACTTGTTGGAGTTATGTTTACAAATGAAGAGTCCCGTGAAGTAGCTCTAGATGGAAACTGTTGTTTTGTGTTTACCTTATGAATGATGTTGTTGCACATTCGCTGGTTTCCGCCTCAAAATGAGCGAGTTTTAGCTACTTGTACAGTAAGGTAGCGTTCCGAAAAAACAAAACACCTACAAAAAAACAAGACACAAAGGAACACCAGCTATCGTTTAGGAAATGTTATTGCAGAGCAACACAACCAGTACACAAAAGTAGTGGTGTAACGATCACAAATCTCACTGTTCGGACCACACTACGGTTTTTGAGTCACGGATCGGATCATTTTTCGGATCAGCAAAAAAGGAGGAGACCAATGTCATTTGAGTTCCATTTATACAAAAATGTTACTGATAAAAAAAATATTACTGCAAAAACCATTGGTTTTAACAAACAGAACTTGTTTGTTGTTGAATGAGGCAGGCTCAATGGGTCACGCCGATCACTCGATGCAGAAGTATAAACCAGCCTTAAAAAACAACTCTTCTCCGTCTACTGACTTAATACTAGATTGTTTCTGCGACATCATGTGAGAGGGCCTCAACAAAGTAGTCATACTCAGAGTTGGTGGTAACTTCTTTCAAGTAATGTGATTTTATGTAAGACGATTGCTTTTTTTTTTTTTAGTAGAAATGACCTTTTTGCAGTCTAAAATGCCTCAGATGAAGTCCATTATCAAAGTGGTTTGGTATTGCTACCTCCTAGAGCTGTTTTAAGCAACTGCAGTCCCAAAGAGCATCTCGCGCCTTAAAAAAAACACCACATGTTCCTTACGTTTCATCTTCCGAGGCGCAAATAATTTATTTTGTAAGAAAAAATGCCCACATTGGCTTCTCCTACTGCAACAAATTCAGTTTTCTTTGTCAGGCCTGATTCATGGTGGCACAGAAGTGTCCCGGTGCTCCCTATGGCCAGTCTGCAGATCCTTAAAGTCTTAAATTCCATAGTAAAAATAAAATAAAAATAGAGATAAGGCCTTAATTACTTTTAAATATCTTAAATCCGCATTTTAAAGGTCCTAAAAGTGCAATCAAATAACCCCATAAACAAGATTTTGTTTCTGTTTTAAAATCGACTTAAATCTTGTTGTCTATCATCACGTAGATTAACATAGGTGGAACTAAAGTCCGTTTTTAGTGTTTGGCGGAACCCAATATATGATTATGTAATAAACAGTCACTGGGATTTTGCTATGTAAATGGAGTTCGCAGAGATTTCACTCTATAATAGCTTATAACAGCTGCATCAACCAGTTCATTCACAAATGAAGAACTAGAGACCAATCGAACGGCCAAGGATCTTAAATATAACTTTTAGAAACCTGCAGATACCCTGTTGTCAGGAAGTGACACTTTTGTTATCTTTGACTAATGAACAGTGCTTTTTCGCTAATGTTTTATGCGATATTCTAATTTCAAACTCAACATTCTTCAGTGTATCTTTCACATTGAACAACAGACTGAATTTTTCCATTCTTGGGTGAACTGTCCCTTTAATACCAGTTGGGGAATTTGTTGTGCTTTCGAAGCATTGCCGCATTTTGTTAGAATGAACTAACATGTTAACTTCAGAATCTGCTGATGGTGTGGGTTTGGGGCAAGATTAGCTGTTTGGCTGAGTAACGGGACACTTGGGGGATGGTATAAGAAAGTTTGTGCCAGTTTATGCACAAAAGCTTAGCATATGAAGTTGAATCCATTGCCTTTACAGTACTCTACATCAGATCTTGCGTAATTGAAGACTTGAAGAAACAATCTTTTTGAGTACCCAGAACACCCTAGCAACAGCATAGCAAAATCCTGGAAACCACCCAGCACACCCCAGCATTAGTGTTTTGTGATTTTTTTAATTTATTTTTTTCCTGGGCAATAGTGTTGTTTAACAGTTATTTATTTATTTTTTTAAATGACTAATTTATGTTAAATTTGATCATTGCCAATGGAAAACCCTCACCCTTAAGGCATCATGTTGATTATCTTTGAAAGTATTAAGGATGTCTTCATTTAATCGTGCTCATTTCAGACTCATGAGATTGTTAGTGTTATTGATTTGGTAAATTATGTATTTTTCCACCAATTAAACCACCTTTAAAGTATATTGCCAGTGCGGGAGTTTTTCATTGTGAATATCAACAGTGACTATTCATATTAAACTGAACTGAATCCATTTCAATACAACTTGAACAACACTATAGTGTTTATACCAGCCTGACATGCTGAATCTGTCCTACTATGTGTAATATTGTTTTGGCTTTTATTTTTTATCATCCTGTTCATGTTAACACACAATCTATATCAGAGATGCCCAAACTAGGGTCTGCGGGCCAAACTTGGCCCTTGGTATCCTTTGATTTGGCCAATCAGAGGGAAAATGATTGAGGAATGCCTTTAACAGAGATTCTCATTTCTATTTTAATGTAAACTTTTATTTGTTTGTTTTATTGTTGAGCTACAAAAAAAGCAAACTAAAATTAGACGTTGTAAAAATAAAAAAAAATCACATACAGTCACTTAACGAATCAAGGACAAAGCAGAAGACAACAGCATGCAAATCAAGGCAAAGGCAGGTTTAGCATGACTAGTGTATTCAGCATTAAACTCCATTGTTTGGATATTTAGTTTTTTTTTTTTTTTTAAGGTTTTATTGTAATAAGTTTGATAAAATAACATGCACTTTAAAAAAACAAATTAGAATGCATTATTAAATACGGTTGAAGTAGTTATTTCTGTTTATTTATAGATATTATGAATTTAATTAGGAAACTAGGCAACTTTAATGTAATTCAGTTTGCTATATTTACTTTCGGGCTCACAGCTCTCAATCAAGCTTGGACTTTGGCCCTTCATAAGAAAATGTTTGGGCACCCCTGATCTATATTGTATAAAGTTTGGAGAACAACTGACTTTAACATTGCTTTTCAGATAAACAAGTATCTACAAACATATTATGGTATTTTATTCTTTAGAAGAGTCAGAAACTTGCATGAAGCACCTTTAAATACAATGAGTTGTCTACTGTTTGTTTGCATTTGTTTTTGTGGTAGGGCTCAGAAACTAATTCACATCAAGATTTTTATTTGTTGGCCATATATTAGTTATTGGCCTCCAAATATGGTCCAAAATATCCATAGTAGGGCATCCAAATAGAACGTTGGGCTGTTTACTGACTCTTCTTCTATTTTCATAATGTAACATCATCTATTATGATACCAGAGTTCATGTCAAGCTGGTTTTGTGTGTTCTGCTGTCTCCCTTTCCCCTAAAAATCAACTTACCACTGCTGCTGTCACCGCTGTGGTCACTTTCTAACGTCTTCTAGCATGTCGTGCGTTCACTAGTCTGAGCCTGAGTGAGTTTGTTTGGCTTCCGACAGACTTCATGGTGGACTGGTGGGCATTGGGCGTTTGTCTGTTCGAGTTCCTCACGGGAGTCCCACCTTTCAACGATGAGACCCCTCAGCTGGTGTTCCAGAACATTCTCAACAGAGGTAAGAAGGATAATGATGTCAAGTTAGTCATTTTGGTTGCATTTCTTCAGGTTTATTATTTAGTATATGTGGTGACTGTTTCCGCTCTCCGTTTGCCTTATGAACGATTGTCTTCAGATATACCGTGGCCAGACGGTGAAGAGGAGTTGACCGCCAACGCAAGAAATGCCATTGAGATACTGCTCGCCATGGACACGCTCAAACGGGCCGGCTTTAAAGGTGAATCACACTTGATGTACTTTTATCATACTTGTTTATTCTGTAGGGATTAGGGGTGTGATGAGATCATAGACTGAAAAAGGACGTATGGACGTAGTATCCGTGACATCACACATATGTTTCTGAAACGCGCAATCGAAGCTACGAGTAGCCGTGGCTAAAACGGCGACCATTGCGCGTCATCGTACTGACCGAGCGGGATGTTAAACCACACTGAACTGAACTGAGCTGCTTTGACACAATCTCCATTGTAAAAGCGCTATAGAAATAAAGGTGAATTGAATTGAACGTTGCCGCTCGGACGAGATCTGGTGTTTTAAGATCTTGCGAGATTAAATCACAATGTCTGTTCGCTTCAAACTCGCATCAAACAGCTCAGAGTTTGTCACAGGCAGCACGACATGTTGCTTAAGGTAAAACTGCTGAAAAATTCTAAACGAAATACCAAAAAGTATATAAATATCTTTTTAATATTAATAAAAATGTAATTTAATATGAATAGTTTGATCAATTTGTGGAAAGGAGTTTGATTTCTCATGCATGTATTTTGCAGTGTTTACATGTCCTTTTCTGCATAGAATTCATGAAAATATAGGTAAAATACCATTCATTACTGGTTGATTTTTAAAAAAAGCACTAAAATCGTTTATTAAATTCTTCATTATATTCATATTTTAGCACATATTTTATATATTAGCTATTACAAATAGTGTTTGCATGTCATTTACCGCACAAAATTCATTAATATAAGGCTATTTCCCATCTATATACATTTCATCTTTGAAGAACGTTTCGTCACTCATCTAGTAGGGATGTAACAGTAAATGTATTTTAAATTGTATTATTTTAATTGGTCTGTTTAAACAATACAATTAAAGCTGTTTTGATGCTTTTTGATGACCCATTGAAACGGTTTAATCACATTAAACATCTTTAACGTTGTTAATAAGCTACTGAGTGCCTGACTTTGTTGGAGTTGCAGATCTGACTTTCATTTTCAAACCGTCTGCTAGTTATTTTATTGTCAAGATCGGAGTTGAACGACCTGCTTTCAGCATTATCCCAATGAAAGTAACGTAAAACGCTGTTCAAACTCAAACTGGTAGCATTTACAGTAACCAGCTACACTAACTAGTTGCTTTGTAACTGCAAGCTGGTGGATTAGTTTATCTCAAGCTAACGCGTGTTCTTGTGTGTCGTGTTTGTGCAGAGTTGAAGGATCACGCGTTTTTTGATGGTGTGGACTGGGAAAACCTTCACCATCAGGCGATGCCCTTCATCCCGCAGCCTGACAACGAGACTGACACCTCGTACTTTGATGCCAGGAATACAGCACAACATCTGACCGTTTCCGGCTTCAGTCTCTAAGCACAACATGGTGACGCGGTTTGTTCAGAACTGAGGATCCCGTAACGCTCGTCTTCCATTCTTTGTTTTGTCTTCGGGTTGTTATGTCAGATATTTTATGTGTCTTTTTGATTGTTTGAAATATTCTGGATTGCAGTCAGGTGGGTTTTTATTTACCTATAGTACACGCACATACATGCTGCAAGATTTGTAAAATAATATATTATGTAACACTACTGGAGATACCGACTCCTTCATGCACATTTAGATTGAAGACACTGCTGTTTTAACTCGTTTTCATGAAAACTCTACACGTCGGGCTGAAATTTTAACGTGCTAAATGTTTTAACTAGTCTTAAAGCAAGTACGATTGCTGCTTCAAAAACAATTTGTTTTCTTGATTCATTAATCATTTAGAGCGTACACAACACCTCTGAGGTTTATAAAGTTGTTTTTAAATTATTCTTAAAGGGTTTTGTGTTTAATAAAATAAATTACAACTATTGTATTAGTTTTTCTTGATTACTAAAATGCTATAACAGCCTTTTGAACTAAAGTTTAAACACTATAATGCCATTTTTCAATAAAAGCACACCCATTTCTCTAAACTTTAGGCACCATTCCTTGCTTTACACATGAGTTATATTTGGTGAACTGCAAAACTCTACACCCAAATCCCTACAGTTTTCAGTGTTTAGATAAATGGTGTTCTGGAGGGCCGGTGGAGAGTTTAGCGCCAACCCTAATCCCTTACTAGATTCAGGCTGAGTCCAAAACCACATACTTCCATCCTACAGAGTACGCTAAAAACAGTATGCAAGCTGAGTAGTATGTTCTACTTTAGTTTAGAAGTACCTGAATGACCTACTACTACTGGTGAGGTTGTGAAGTGTGCATCCAATGCATGCTAGGCTATCCCACGATGCCCTGTGAGAGAATTCATGATTGGGAGTGAAGCGACGCAACTGACGTGGGTAGGTTACAGGATCATGACAAAATGGCGGATGTAGTACGTCAGAGTTCCATTCATATTTGTCACAATCATACTGTATAGAACGTACTTTTCTAACGGTCGAGTAGTCAATTTAAAGCACCTATTGTGTAGCAGGCGATTTCGGATGTAGCCTTATTAGATTAACAAGAAACTTCCAGACAGGTGTGTTTGAAGCAAGTTGGAGCTCAATTCAGCAGGACACAGGCCCTCCAGGACTGATTTTTAGACTATGTGGTGATTTAGAAAGCTTCTAGTATTCAATAATGTTAACTCAAGTCAGCACAGCTTGAGCTCAGTTAGCATACAATTAACCAAGTGGAAACTCTAGCAGTCTAAATTGATCACACACCAATCAGAAACTTGGATAAAAGGGCCAAAGTCAACTCTTTCAGGTTTGAAACAACAAATCCAACTGAACGCAATTGACACCATCTTCTCAATGAAAACTTTGGGTTTGGAGGAACCCATCTGTCTTGCAGGGACATTCGCGGCTGGATATGTCAAATGTCCCTGGAGGATATTAAAGATATGTATTCGGAACTTTGATCACAGGGTTTCTGCTGATGGGCTTAGGCGGAGCCCAAGGGTATCGAGAACTGATGAAAGCGTTCAGTGCGGCTCAAAACCCAACCAAGCTGGCTGGCTGGATTGAAACGCTGGTGAGCAGAGTTGTTACGAACCAGACTGTGGCCTTAGACCCCAAATTGGAAAACATTGGGGTGAAACTAGCGGCTTTGCAACAAAATTTGGTCAGACCTGAAGACCAGTGACGGACATTAAATATCGGCGCAATTGGTAGATATTGACCTAAATTTTCATTCTTCTCTTTCGGCTTCCTTGTGCCTCTCCTGCCAGGCCGCCTCGGCTGGACACAAACAACTTCCCCTGGAGAACAAGATAAGGAGGCACTCTGAATTCCTGCTCCCTGTTCCAAAGACACTCATTGAAACTCTACAGGCATACACACACACATAAACAGCTACAGATAGATGATCACTACCGCATCCCACGCCTTTGTGTGCTTTCACCCACGGATGTGGGTAGGCAGGTCAATTTCGCTGCATGTAAAAGTGTATGTCTATCTGATCATGACGCGAAGATGACGATCACTGACAGATGGAGAGTAGGCTGCGGGGAATAAAGGGTTAAAGTTCATTTTCACAACAATACCACAATAAAGCCAACCTAGTGCTGTGTTTGCTCCTGTCTTGTTTCTGATGATTGATACAATAACCTATGCCGCAACGCGAGATTTGCAAGCCGTTTGCTACTGAAGGAGCAGCAGAGACTGTGGGACTTTGTCAGTTAACTTTTACAGTTCAAATGGACCAGTTTCTTCTTCCTCCGGATCAGAACATGTAAGTGTGATTAAAATTGTTGCCTCGTTTTGTGTAGTTATGTGCAAAATATGTTATAGATCTGTGCTTGTAATGTATCTCTCAGGTTAATTCTTTATGGGGCTGTTCACATATCACATCCAAAACCATGTTAAAAACGTGACGCGTGCTTCTTCCTTTATCGATTTCAATGCGTTTCTGAACTCGATATCCTCTGCTGTTTGCCTTTGCTATGGCCACCATTGGCATTGCTATGGCCATATGCGCATAACCGTGTGGATTAATACTTAATGTGTGTCGTTATTACTTGGGGTTAGGTTTATGAGTAGAGTATATTCTGGTGTTTAACTGCATTGCTTTATTGCATTGGGCTCTCACCTACTTTCTGCTACTTCATTCTGTAGCCGTGGTGGGCGTTTCTCTCTGTCCCGCGATGAACGCAGTCGACCTATCACAACAGACTGGGTCATCGGTCCAATCAGCGCAGATTAGCATCGCGCTATGGAGGGGTTTGGGAACACATGAATCGCTGAACAAATCATATAGGAGTCGCTGGGATAATGAGGTAAAAATAAATGCATATTATAAGACAATGAAAGTGTTTTGACCTTACATACATGTCAGACTGTTGTTAAAGACCCCCAAAACCAACATACCACCTTTTTTAATGCAAAATAGGGGCTCTTTAAAATGATTGAGTAGCTTAACCTATACATCAAATGAAAGAAATACACTGGATAAGTGATAATTCCAACGTGAGATTTTCAAAAGCTTTAATGATGCTTAAGTCTCACATACTGCATGATGTGTATTATGACAATGGCGAAACATGCACTGATCATATTTACGCAGAATCTGCTATGGTGATTTTAATAGGAACATATTGTGTTTAATCCGAACAAAAGCATTAAAATCAACAACCTCTCCGAATCAAAGCAGTATTACGGACATGAATAATATGCTACATTATAGTTTAGTACAATTAAAATAGACCTTTTCATGTATATATATATTAGCGCATCTAGAATATACAATTATTAAAGAAATTATCGACTAATTTACACAAACTACAATGAAACAAAACGCTCACATTTATCGGTTTAGTAAAAAAAACGTAAGTTATTCGTTAGATTTCAGCCTTTGAACGTTACCTATATTATTTCACCTTCTTCATGTTCATCCAAAGTGCTTTTCCATTCAACCGCGTGGTTTCGATCTCAAACATTGATCAACAGGTTTTGGATTTCACATGCAAACAACTCTTACACTAGCGTTCGAATTATTCACCGCAGCCATAAATTAAAATTTGTAACAATGCAACCCTATTGAGAAACCTCGACCCCAAAAATATTAGCACACTTCAGTCACACTATTGTTCGTTAAAAGGGATAAATCACCCAAAATTGATCATTTCCTCACACTCAAGTGGTTCGAAGCGCAAATGTTGGGTGGAAAACGTCATTGACAGCCATAGTAGGAGCTAAAATTACTACGTCAAAGGCTGTTTTTTTTTGTAATATTCTTTATTATATCTTCCTTCATGTTCAACAGA
>CAIGQQ010031522.1:0-10703 GCA_903798035.1 Danio albolineatus
AGGCGGTTTTGGCAACAGCTGATCTGTGACTGGAGAGTGCAAGGTAGGCGGTAGCTTAGATTCCAGAAGCGTTCCGGAAATGGAGGAAGAAATGTCGGACGCGGATGAAGGGGGAAATTCGAAAAATGAATGGATCACAGTAGAAAATAGGAAAAGAAACAGAAGCTGGAGTAATACATCTGAAAGCGATAGTGAGAATGGAATGCATCAGACAAGGAGAAGGAAAGAAGAATTTAAGGTAGTGATGAAACTCGATTCTGGCTCTTTTAGCATCATTAATCCGCTGAAGATATCTAAAACAATCAAGGAAGAGATAGGACTGGTAGAAAGTGTTAAAAAGTTGAGAGACGGAAGGCTGCTAATATACTGTAAGGATAGCAGGCAACAAAAAAAGGCTGTAGAAATTAAATCAATCATGGGACAAAAAGTAACTTGTACTGTACAGGAAGAAAAGAAATGGGTTAAAGGAGTAATCACTGGGATTCCTACTGATGTAACGGTCGAAAAAATCAAAAAAGGCATTACTGGTGCTGCGGTTATTGACGTGAAAAGACTTAAATGCAACAGAAATGGTGAAAGAGGAGATAGTCTTTCTGTCATGATTCACTTTAACGAAGACAAACTGCCAAGTAAAGTGTATCTGGGGTTTATGAGTTTCTCTGTGAGGCTTTATGTACCTCCCCCTTTAAGATGTTATAAATGCCAAAAGTTTGGACATGTAGCGGCAGTATGCAGAGGCAAGCAGAGATGTGCTAAATGTGGAGGAGAGCATGAATATGGTAAATGTGGTCAAGGGGTTAGTCCCAAATGTTGTAACTGTGGAGGAGAACACAGCGCAGTATATGGAGGATGCAAAGTAAGGAAGCATGCGGCTCAAGTACAAAATGTTAGAATTCAAGAAGGAATGTCATACTCCGAGGCCTTAAAAAAAGTCGGAAAGAGTGGGGAGACAGGTAACAAAAGCAAAGGAATTATTCAAGAGAAGTCGGAAATGATCAAAGAAACTAATAAAGAGAGGTTTGAGATCAAAAGCAATCTTGCGTTTATTACATTTATGGCTGAAGTAGTGAACTGTTCAGCACAGACAGAAAGTCGGACTGAGAGAATCAGAATAATAATTAAAGCAGCAGAAAAGTATCTAGAGATCGAGGGTATCACAGTGGATTTGATAAATGAGAAATTAAAGATGCAGATTTCATCCTCTCAACAAGTATGTGGTGGCTTTTAATAATGTTACTAATTCTACAGTGGAATGCGAGAAGCTTAATAGCTAATGGGCAAGAATTTAAAAAAGTAATTTCTAATTTAGAAAATAAACCTGATATTATATGTATCCAAGAGACATGGCTTAAACCACAATTAGATTTTGTTCTACAGGGTTATAAGGTTATTCGGAAGGACAGGAAACAAGGTAATGGAGGAGGAGTTGCTACTTTTATAAAACAAGGTGTAGGGTATAGGAATGTTGAGGTGGTGGTGGACCAGGAGGTGATTTCAATAGAAGTTTGGGAAGGGTGTTGTAGTATTAAGGTAATTAATTTATACAATCCATGTGAAAAATTATGTAAAGAAAAATTGGAAGTCATAAGAGGTAATATTAGTCAGAAAGTAGTATGGTGTGGTGACTTCAATGCTCACAATACTTTATGGGGGAGTGATAAATCGGACAGTAACGGATTGATTGTGGAAGAAATGTTAGATTGGGGACAATTAGTATGTATGAATAATGGATGCTACACAAGAGTTGATTTGTCTCAAGGACGTAAATCTGTTTTAGATATCACCCTAGTGACAGGAGAATTAGCAAGAAAATGTGAATGGAAAATACATAAACACAGTACCTTGGGAAGTGATCACTACCCAATATGGTGTAAAATTGGGGTGGACATCATCAATACCCCGGTGGAGAGAATTCCAAGATGGAAATTTAATGAAGCTAATTGGGAACTTTTTAGAGATGTATGTCATGGAAAAATGTGGGAAATCGTCAATGAAAATTATAGCATAGAAGAGTTAAATGAGAAAATAAGTGCTATAGTAAGAAATTCAGCAGAGGAAGTTATAGGGAAAAAAAAAAGAAAAAGTAGATAATAAAAAAGCAGTTCCATGGTGGAACAAAGAATGTAGCAATGTAGTTAGGGAAAGAAATAAAGCGATGAAGAAAGCCAGGAAGTCCGTATTCTTCAATGATTTTATAAATTATAAGAAAGCCCAGGCAAAAGTTAGGAGAGAAATTAGAAAAGCAAAAGTAATTTACTGGAGAGAATTCTGTAATAGAATAGGGGAAGAAATTGAAATTAATGAAGTTTGGAATATGATCAGAAGGATGGGAGGAATTCAGAAAAATAATAATATGCCAGTTTTAGTTCATAATGGAAAAATAGCAGTTAATAACATAGATAAAGCAGAAATGTTAGTGAAAACATTTGAAAAAATCCATAGTAATGAGAATATTTCAGATGAAATGAGGATAATCAGGGAACAGAAAATTAGGGAAAAATCTCTTATTTATGAAAAGAAGAAAACATCAGGTAGTACGTTAGACTCAGAATTCACATTATACGAGTTAAAAAGAGCTATATCAGGGATTAAACATACATCTCCAGGAAAAGACGACATATGTTATGAGATGATTAAAAACCTGTCTGATGTTTCTTTAAATATCATATTGAGTTTATTTAACAAAATTTGGGTGAAAGGAAGCTTACCAGCAGATTGGAAGCATGGGGTTATAGTGCCAATAGCCAAACCTGGAAAAGATCATTCTCAGCCAACTAGCTATAGACCTATTGCGCTGACATCAAATTTATGCAAAATTATGGAAAGGATGGTTATGAGTAGATTGGTTTTCGTAATAGAAAGTAGAAACATTTTTTCAGAACATCAAAGTGGATTTAGAAAAGGGAGAAACACAACAGACTCAATCTTGGGTTTAGAAAATGAAATTAGAAAGGCTCAAATTGGGAAAGAAGTACTAATGGGAGTATTTTTCGATGTGGAAAAAGCCTATGATATGTTGTGGAAAGATGGTCTTCTTATAAAATTGGAAAACATGGGAATAGATGGGAGAATGTACAATTGGATTCTGAGTTTTTTATTTGGTAGAACGATCCAAGTAAGAGTAGGGACTGCATTCTCTAAGATTCTTCCAATTGAGAACGGTACACCCCAGGGAAGTGTGAGTAGCCCAATTTTGTTTAATCTAATGATAAATGACATCTTTCATAATGTTGAATTAGGAATAGGAAGATCATTGTATGCGGATGATGGAGCGTTATGGAAAAGGGGACGAAATGTTACATTTGTAGAAAATAAAATACAAACAGCAGTAAAAAAAGTTGAGAGCTGGGCTAATAAATGGGGTTTTCGGTTTTCTGTGGCAAAAACGCAAGTAATATGCTTCTCGAAAAAGAAAAGCAATCCAGTATTAAACATCAAAATGTATGGAACTCAGCTGGAACAAGTAAATGTAGTCAGATTTTTAGGTTTATGGATGGATTCAAAATTAACATTTAAAATGCATATTGAGAAATTAATTGAAAAATGTAAAAAAGGAATAAATGTTTTAAGGTGTTTGGCTGGAGTTGAATGGGGAGCCAGTAGAATAGCATTAAAAAGAATTTATAATGCTGTGATAAGGTCAAATATTGATTATGGATGTATGGTTTATAGTTCTGCTAATAAAACTCTACTTAAAAAGATAGAGGTCATACAAAATCAAGCTTTGAGAATCTGTTGTGGTGCATTTAGATCTTCTCCAGTGGCATCATTACAAGTCGAAATGGGAGAGATGCCATTAGAACATCGTATGGCACAGTTGAGAATGAGATATTGGATTGGAGTAAAAGGATATCTGGAAAACCATCCAGTTAGAAGTCTGTTAAAAGATTGCTGGGAGTATGAATACAAAGAAGTGGAAAGTTTCGGTTGGGTAGTAAGGAAGGAGATAAACAGTTTAGAATGGAAAGATCTGGAAGTTGCTCCTTCTGTTGTTATACCATCAATTCCCCTATGGTTATTCCCTATGCCATTAGTAGATATACAAGTTCATGAAAGAATTCAAAACATGAAGAACATTATTCCAACTAATTTATTAGTACAAGAATATATGAGACAAGAATATTATTCTGTATTACAGATTTTTACGGACGGGTCTAAGGAGCCAAAGTGTGGAAGAACTGCTGCAGCTGTATATATTCCACAATTTAACATAAAAATTGCAAAGAGACTATCAGATCATGTGTCAGTGTTTACATCAGAACTATTGGCTATTATTATAGCGTTACAATGGATTGAAGAAATTCAACCAAGACAAACAGTAATTTGCACAGACTCTATGGCTGCACTTAATAGTCTACAAAGTGCCAAATCTGAAGCTAGACAAGATTTAGTATTTGAAATTTTACAAAGTTTATTCAAAATCATGCAGTTAAGAATAATAGTTTCATTTCTCTGGGTTCCGGCACATGTGGGTGTAGATGGAAATGAGGAGGCAGATTCGCTAGCAAAAAAAGCTTTAAATAAATCTCAAATAGAAATTAAATTAGCTTTAAGTAAAACAGAATTTAAAAGAATAATAGCAGATGAGACATATAAGAAGTGGCAACAAATGTGGAGTAATGAGACCAAAGGAAGACATCTGTATCAGATTCAGGAATATGTTGGACATGAGAGGAAAAGATATGGATATAGGAAGAAAGATGTCATCATAACAAGATTAAGGATTGTAAGGATTAAGATGTAAGGATTAAATTACAGCCTGTATAAAATAGGAAAGCACGAATCAGGAAAGTGTGATAGTTGCGGAGAAATGGAAACAGTGAAGCATATCATATTAGAATGTCCTGCTTACAAAAGAGAAAGGTTTCAGTTAATAAATGAATTACGACAGCTGGAAGTTGAGACAATTTCTTTAAAAGGTGTGCTAGGAAATGGGCCAAGACAATCAAGAATTCAAGAAATGTTAATGAAATATTTGGGAAACATAGGAATAATGGATAGGATATAATCCTTTTTTTTTTTTTTTGAACGTGATTATATTTATATATATGTATAAATATACATATATGTTTGTACATGTATAAATATAATTAAGTTTAAATTAGAGTGATTTCGTCCTTCCAAAAAATATGCACAATCCACACTCCAGATCAGTAGGTGGCGGATATGCACCTATTCGTTGGTTTGCCAAACCGCCATAAAACACGAGAAGAAGAAGAAGAAGAAGATATAACACGATTGATTAAAGTTTCAGGTTTTTCACCCGACGCAAAATTATGTACCTGCTGTTGACAATATTATTTCAACCCTTTATACAACGTAGTACTATTTTACTTACAGTAATGAGGGCTATTGTTAAACTTTATTTGTCCCCGAGAGGAAATTTGTCTTGAGCAAAAAAGTGCGACAACGTTGTTGTAAGCAG
Organism: Danio albolineatus; assembly: GCA_903798035.1. Classification (NCBI taxonomy): domain Eukaryota; kingdom Metazoa; phylum Chordata; class Actinopteri; order Cypriniformes; family Danionidae; genus Danio; species Danio albolineatus. Next base: position 5,426 of record CAIGQQ010031522.1, read on the forward strand.
ACAATAAAATAAATAAAACAAACAAAACAATTAAGAGGACACCTGAATAACGTTTGAAAAAAGTGACAGAAATGTGTGTAATAAGTGTTTTAATGAAGGTTTAATTTATTAAACAGCATAATGTCATTCCATTCTAAGTAAACATCACTATATATAATTAATGCAGTACTAGTTTTAATCAGGTCATTTGTGTCAGTTGTTTCTTGCTCAGACTTACCTGATTTCTGTTTGTTAATTACTGTCATATAAAGAAACTGTTGAAGCAAGTGTTGAAGAGAAGTTATTCTGTTTCTGTTCATTGTTTTATTTATTTTAAACAGAACATTTTCATTGTTTTGTTCATTTTAAACAGGATAAAGTGTCCAAACGCAGAGAAAAACTCCTGCTGAAGCGACTGATCTCCACACTGTTATAAAGATGGCGTTTATTAAAGAGGAGAGTGAAGATGTGAAGATTGAAGAAACATTCACAGTCAAACATGAAGATCCGCAGGAACAAACAGGTTGATTTTGCTTGTTTTTACACAATATTTAAAATCTTTTGCTAATATCTAAAATATCGTACTTTTTTGTTATTGTATTATTAAATGTATTAAATTAATATTTTTTGATAGGGCAAAAAAAATCTAAATAAAAATCATCTGGGCCATTTGAAAAATTCCTTAGCCTTTAGCCCTTTATGAGTCTAAAATTTCAGTCATAATGGTCTTAAAAATGTCTTAAAGTCTTACATTTAACTTGGTGAAACCTGCAGAAACCCTGGTTTAAAGTATGTCAAAAAACGATGATGCCCCCAATATTAAACATGCTGAATGAAATGGACACTAAAATAATTAATTGATTAAAAACATTGTACAGTATTCGAAACTATATGATGTTGTTGTGGGACGACGTGAGACAAAACAAATTCTAGTGGAACAATAACGTTTAGCATTGCACTGACTACAACTGGCCAACAAACTAGTCTAAAAATGACTTTTGCTGCTTCAGAAATGGATTACAGCATGCTGATGATATGCAAACATTTGAGTGTAAAGTTGGTCAGTATTGACCATATTCTTCACGTACCAGCAGGCGCCGCCATTGGAATCTTTTTGGCTTGAGACTTTAAGTCTCTTTTTTAATAACCATTTTCAAGGTATACTGCAATTTGGAAAAGTCAAGGTTTTAAAACCTCTGAAATGTTCTGCTATACTGTTCCTTCAGTATATGAAAGTTTTTTTTTTTTTTTTTTTTTTTTTTTAAATTTATAAGTTTCTTAGGACAACAGTATCCAGCAGAAAAACTTTTTAAATAGTAAAGAAATCTGTGTTTTTGAAACAAATGAAGACAGCAGAAGTCAATGATTCACTTGAATGATTCAGCCTAACATGTTTACTGCTCCAATATATTATAAAAGTTTCTCAAAAGAAAATATATTGTGTTCAAAGGGGGAAAAACTGTTTGTTATTTACCCAGACATTTAAAAAGAATATATTTTAGAGCTGTAATCACAGTACAGTGAAAGCGTGATGTTTTTATTCAAGGATATCATACCGTCAGAATCTTATACTGGCCCATGCCTAATGCTAATTGATGTTGCAAAGCCATAATTTCTATTAAACAATTAATAAATAAACAAATGTATGAGTGTATTGAGGTAAAAGATCCCTAAATATCAGTTCGTTTGCTGAAACACAAAGTTTTTGCCAAATTAAGCCTCAAAATCACCCCAGAATGGATGAAAATGAACCAATAGCACATAAAGGGAAAGGTGCACATTCCAGCCTTTATGCAGATGCTGTACAGGTATGTCTCATGTCTGCAAGGCAAATATTCAGCTGTTACCCCAGAACTTTTTTTCTGATGTGTTTACCAGTCAGGCACAGAATGAACAAGTGTTCCCTGTCTGCTTTATACATTTTAGAAAAACATTTTGTTGTAATTATGAATGTATATGAATAGAAATAGGCCATTTTCAGCTTTTGTAAAGATGGCTTAATCTCTGCAGAATATCAGACCCTGAGAACTGTTATGGAATTTAATGAGATGCAATAAAACAATAAACATTCTGATCTGAAATGAAGCTGGAAACCGGCTGTTCAACTGTTTTATTCAAATCAACCTGAGACAGTTGACAACAGGCTGAAACACAGAGCTACACCTCACCAGGGGGGACTGCGAGAGATCATGCATCTCCTTTCATCTCAAGCCTTCCTTCTCGACCCTTAAGTTACCGTCTGATCAGAGCAGATCCTTTACATTTTAACATAAAATGTCCAAGGTTTTAATATGGTGTATCTTGTAGCACTATATTCATGTATAATATAAGTAATATAATATAAGTAATAATAATAAGTTTTATTTATATAGTGCCTTTCCATAGCTCAAGGCACTTTACAAAAAAATGTAACAAAATAAATAATACAAGCAGACATTGAGAGAAACAGTAAACAGGTAGGGACAACATTAGACAGATAGAGACACCATTAGGCTTACAAACATACAAGGAATCAAAAATAATAAACTGGAATTACAAAACAAGACCAATGAGACAAATATGTAAAGTTGGGTCCAAAAACGTGGTCAGTTTAGCAATCAGAAGAGTGACATTCAGAGAACAAGTGAGTTTTAAGTAATGATTTGAATTCTGAGATATTATTTACAGAGCGGAGTGAATGTGGTACAGAGTTCCAGAGTTTGGGTGCAATGACACTAAATGATCTGCCCCCCATAGAAGAGAGGCGGTACCGAGGGACAGCAAGAAGGCCAGAGTCAGAGGAGCGTAGTGAGCGAGTAGGAATGTAGGGGACAAGCTTGTTGCAAAGGTAAGAGGGGGCTAGGCCATTTAAGGATTTAAATACAAGCAGGAGAATTTTGAATTTAATGCGGTAAGCGACTGGGAGCCAATGGAGGTCGTGCAAGATTGGGGTTCTGTGAGCAGAGCGTTTGGTATGAGTGAGTATTCTAGCCGCGGAGTTTTGAATATATTGTAATCTTGAGATGAGGCAGGCAGGCAGACCAATGAAAAGGGCATTACAGTAGTCAATGCGTGATGTGACAAATGCATGGACAACAGTCTCAGCATCCTTGCTACTGATGAAGCGACGCAGTTGGGCAATTCGGCGTCAATGAAAGAATGCAGATTTAGTAACAGATTTAACATGAGACTGAAAGGAGAGTGTGGAGTCAAAAATTACACCAAGATTTTTTTACAGAAGTAGATGTTTTGATGTGGGAGCCGGCAATCTCGCAAAGGAAACTATTTGAAATATTGCTGGTAAGCGCTGCGGTGCCAATAAACATGATCTCAGTTTTGTCCGTATTGAGTTTCAAAGAATTTGAGTTGAGCCAATCATTAATGTCCTTCACACAAGCAGAGATATTATCAATTTGAGCGGATGGAGTTTGGGTGCAATGACACTAAATGATCTGCCCCCCATAGAAGAGAGGCGGTACCGAGGGACAGCAAGAAGGAGCGTAGTGAGCGAGTAGGAATGTAGGGGACAAGCATGTTGCAAAGGTAAGAGGGGGCTAGGCCATTTAAGGATTTAAATACAAGCAGGAGTATTTTGAATTTAATGCGGTAATCGACTGGGAGCCAATGGAGGTCGTGCAAGATTGGGGTTCTGTGAGCAGAGCGTTTGGTATGAGTGAGTATTCTAGCCGTGGAGTTTTGAATATATTGTAATCTGGAGATGAGGCAGGCAGGCAGACCAATGAAAAGGGCATTAAAGTAGTCAATGTGTGATGTGACAAACGCATGGACGACAGTCTCAGCATCCTTGCTACTGATGAAGGGACGCAATTGGGCAATTCGGCGTAAATGAAAGAATGCAGATTTAGTAACAGATTTAACATGAGACTGAAAGGAGAGTGTGGAGTCAAAGATTACAGAAGTAGATGTTTTGATGTGGGAGCCGGCAATCTCGCTGGGGAAACTATTTGAAATATTGCTGGTAAGCGCTGGGGGGCCAATAAAAATGATCTGTTTTGTCCGTATTGAGTTTCAAAGAATTTGAGTCAACCATTAATGTCCTTCACACAAGCAGAGATATTATCAATTTGAGCGGATGGAGTAGGTGTACAGACAGAATAAAGTTGAATATCATCTGCATAAAAGTGATCGTTTAAACCATGACGTTGTAATATCAGACCAAGTGGAATAAGGTAAATTGTGAATAATAGTGGGCCTAGAACAGATCCCTGGGGAACGCCTCGCTTCAGGGGGACAGTGGGTGACCGAAAATCCTTAACAGAGACGAAGAATTGTCTTTCTGAGAGATATGAAGAAAACCAAGAGAGAGCGGTACCAGAAATACCCAGGTCTGAGAGACGTGAAATAAGTAAAGCATGAGAGACAGTATCGAAGGCAGAGCTGAGATCGAGTAGAAGTAATATAGACAAGGAGCCAGCATCACCGGAAAGCAGTAATTTCAGAAATTATAGAGTGATAATTAGATAATATCACAGACGGAGAAGAGACATCAGTGAGGATTGAGGAGACAATAGAAGTAGAAAAGGATACAGATCAATAGCTTTCAGATTACGAAATGAGATAACAGTCTTTGGGCAACTAGAATGCAAAGGAAGATTAAGAGTAAAGTCGATAAGTTTGTGGTCGGAGCTTGCCAGGTTTCAGTGAGAAGAAAAATATCAAGATTATTGTCAGTGACTATTTCATTAAGATAAGAGACCATGCTGTTAGTTTCGTCATTGGGCTAATAGATGGACTTCTACACTTTCAAATCTGGGTTTTATCAATATGACTAAAATTATTTAATGATCAATTATGTAAGAAACTCTAAAAACTGGACTGACACCGTTTCAATTTACTATAACTTCTATGTTAAGTGTCTTTGACACATTTTACATTGTAATAGCACTAGATGAGTAAAGATTAATTAAATTGAATCTGCTTAAATGTGTACACGTTAATGGACCAAACAAAATATATTCTGATTTATTTTATATTTAATGTGCACCAAAAAAACAGTGTGTGTAGCCAATGTTTCCAGTGTCTTTTCACTTTTCAGCTTTTGATGAGAGTTTTTAAGGCTTAATGAAAACTAATGTTTTTTTTTTTCAGACCTTATTGAAGAGAATGAGGGGAGTAAAGAGGAGGAACATCATGTCAAAATTGAGGAAAAAACTCATTTACAGACTGATGGTATTTTGAAAAGGAGAGACAAGAATAGTTTCACCTGCACTCAGTGTGCAAAGAGTTTTGGAAGAAAAGGCCATCTTAAGATTCACATGAGGATCCACACTGGAGAGAAACCATTCACATGCACTCAGTG
>CAIGQQ010031525.1:19903-31104 GCA_903798035.1 Danio albolineatus
GATAACGCTTCATGTCATAAAGCGTGAATCATCTCAGACTGGTTTCTAAAACATGACAATGAGTTATATGTACAAAATTTTTATATTTACAAAATATATAATATATTATGTATTTTACAAAATCTGTTTAAGCCTTAATTTGTAAATCAAAGCTAAATATATGAACAGTTTATATTCCAAATTTAAAGTTGAAATCTCAAAAAATGAGCTATCAGTATTATTTTGTTTGGCCGCAGTACCAAACATGGCCACTAGTCAGTTTCCATTGGTGGCCATATAAGGGCACTTTTTATTCGTGTATGTTTTGATAGATATGAACCATATTTTTCATACTTTCACAATATTTGTCACACAATATTCGAGCCTCGGCTGGGTCAGTTGGCGTTTCTGTGTGGAGTTTGCATGTTCTCCTCGTGTTGGTGTGGGTTTCCTCCGGGTGCTCCGGTTTCAGTCCAAACACATGCGCTACAGGGCAATTGATGAACTAAATTGTCCGTAGTGTATGATTGTGTGTGTGAGAACGAGTGTGTATTGGTGTTTTCCAGTACTGGGTTGCAGCTGGAGGGGCATCCACTACATAAAACAAATGCTGGATAAGTTGGTGGTTCATTCTGCTGTGGTGACCCCTAGTAAATAAGAGACTAAGCCGAAAGAAAACGAACGAATGAAATATGAATGCCGATGTTTGCATTTATTATAGTTCATATGTGTGTTGTGTATGCTTGTTTGATTTTTTAACAGTATCTGATGGGTTATTATGTGTTTTGGCTCATAATCAGTTGGCAGGAGTTTGAGGAATTTCATCTTTGTCTAGTTGGATGGTTCTCTACTGAATTGACAGGAAAAGTTTCATACTTTGTGAGGAAGGAAAGATTCACATTTAACACTGCCGATTGATTCATGTACTGGGCTTACAGTTATAAAACACTCCCCAATTGTCTTCGGAGACTATATTTAAACAAATTTCCACAGAAGTGAGTTGTTTGTAAAATGTTTCACACCTTTTTTTGTGCACACACTGGAAATGTGCATGGTTTTCAGAAGTTTAGAAGCGCAATTTATTTGTAAATTTACATTTTTCTGCATCGCAATTTCACACGCATCTTAGTGTTGACTTTTATTTGTAATTATTAGAGATACTCCGATCAGGATTTTTGCCACCGAGTACCAATTTTTTGTCATGCTGATCGGCCGATACCAATGCCGATTCTGATGCTTCAAGTTTATATAACTGATATGTAAGCTCTCTGATCACCATTAACTTTTTTCAGATAAAGTAATACTATTGTTGTTGCCTTTGTTTTATTTTTGTTACATTTTAACACTAAATGTAATAAAACTATTGTTTTAACAGAGCACTAAATAATCACTAATAAGTATTTATTATACAGTGAATATTTTAATATGCTTTTACAATGGGGTTAATGCATAACACTATGCACATCAGGATACTGAATAAGAGACAAAAATACTAAAAATAAATAAGTAGTTAAACTCACAGCGGTCACATTTTCGTGAAGTAGACTGTTTATTTGGCTGTAGACGATTTGGCATAACTCTGGGAGAGCAACATCAGTAAAATATTTGCGCCGTGGCAGTTGATATCGTGGTTCAAGATGTTCAATGAGGCGTTTAAATCCAATGTCTTCTGTGACTGACAGAGGCTGGTTGTCAATGCGTATAAATTCCATTATCTTCGCGGTTATATCCTTAGCTTTCTTGCTGTCTGGTGCAGTGGCGCCTGCAGCTGTACGGCGGTACGCACTGTGCGTACCTACCACGAGAGGCCGGGAATTGATGCCGATTATTTCTTCATTTATTTATTTATTTATTACATAATTTAAATTGATTATTAACCAGTATATATTACGATGTATTGACAAAACAAGAAAGCATAACAACAAATAAAGGTGTGTGTTTGTGTGTAGAACAAGGCATAGCAGCTTCAAATGTCGGTAAGAGTGAACTACAGCCTTAATATTTAAAAAAAAAAATTGATCCATTTTATATTTAATTTGTTTATTAGAGTGGTAGTTCATTCCGATTGACATTTGAAGCTGACAAAATTCGCTACCCCTGTTTTCTCACCCTTCTTTAAGGAGGTAGTTCAATCTGATTGACATTTGAAGCTAACAAGATGTGCTTACCCTTTTTTTAGATGAAATATGACAGATTGAGACATTTGAAGCTGCTACGCCTTTTTCTACATTGTTTAATAAAGTAGTAGTTAATTTCGATAGATATTTGAAGCTGACAATATATGCTACCCCTGTTTTTACATCCTTATTTAATGTGGTAGTTCATTCTGATAGACATTTGAAGCTGACAAGATGTGCTAACCCTGTTTTGGTAGATGAAACATGACAGATTAAGCTAGCGGTAGCACATTCTGAGAAGGTAGCACATACCGTCAGAACACCGGCGCAACAGGAAAAACAGTTTAATACAGGCTTTTCTGTAACTGTGAATATTTCACTTTAATTTTATCTAGGCTAGATTATTATTTTATTTGACAATCCAGTTCGTGTTTTGGCATTGTTGAAGCAGCGGACTTGTTTTGAAGCAATGTTATTCAAATGTTATTCGTTCTTCTGTTTTATGTAATAAATGACTGACCGACAAAAATTATTAACCTATGAGACAAACTATTCGAAATTCGTAAAAAAAAAAAATTCCCCATAAAATATACGAATTACATTTTTGATTGAGTCCGTCCACTACTCAACTGTGCGGGTGGATGATTTTCGGTCAGTGGAAATAAGGGTTTAATGCTTCACTAATGGTTGTATCATAATCTTCTGTAATATGCAAATTTATAATTTAATATGACTAAATTTTAAAGATGAGCGAAATTTTAATATTATAAGAAATATTAATATTAAAAAAGGAAACGAATTATGTCGTAAAGAATGCCCTTAATTATTGTAGCCTTTGACAGTGAGCATCAGTGATGATTGGGGGAAAGGGGGCGGGGCGGTGTTGGATTTGTACGTACCTTGGAATAAAATCCTGCAGGCGCCCCTGGTCTGGTGTGTACAGTTCGTGTTTTTTCAGAATGTCTGTAATGGATGGCTGAGTGAGAGTCGCATTACTAGTTACCGTTGCCTTTTTTGCAGTCGACAGTTTTTCGTATTCACCATAGGACTCGCGGTGGCTCGTTCTTAAGTGCCGAATCAGGTTCGTTGTATTAAATGTTTTGGATGATGCTCCTCCATGTGAGATTTCTTTGGAACATAAACAGCAATTAGCGAATTTTTCATTGTTTCTCGAAACGTCATAATAATTCCACACCGGTGATGACATGACTGCGGCGCCAAAACATTTACGTCCCCACTCATCGTAAGTAAGTAAAGATTTATTTATATAGCACCTTTCCCAGACATTGAGTCACAAAGTGCTTTACAATAAGTGAAAACAAGTAAAAGAACACATATCAATAAAAGAAACATGCTAAAACATATTAAAAAACAAGTTAAAAATCCTAATAAAAAATACGTCCTCACGCATTGACGTCATCAATTTTGATCGGTTCGTAAGATCCGAGTACCGATCGAGTCATAAAATGTGATTATCGGCCGATACCGATCTTCGGACGATCGATCGGAGCATCCCTAGTAATTATCTGTGATATTTGTGAGTTATTTCTGGATGAAGATCAGATCTGAATGAAAATGTTGTAGATGTAATCAGAATATATAGGAACAAGTGTGTAATCAGATTGTAGAGGGCAATAAAAGTGTAACGCTTGGTGTGTGCGATCAGAATATAGACAGGAATAAAACAGTGAAGTTTGGTGTGTGTAAGTGCTGTACACAGCAAAAAAATCAGTGTACATTTAACTCAATTTGAGTTTAACTGAACACTCCTTGGGTGTACATATGACTCCCTCCATTTTGGAGTTAAAATAACACTTTCTAAAGTTTGTGTTTCCCTTCAAAGTGTCAATATAATACCTTTTTTCCTATATTATCAACTGGCGTGACAGATAACAGTGATCAAATATGTTGAAAATAGTTTTAACTTATTAATTGCTCATTAATCACTAATTTCAATACATTCAACTCTTTGCATTTTAAAAAGCAACAAGACATGTTTGGGTTAAAAGTTTAACACTTAAAAAAAACTTTAAACTTAAATATAAACTTTAAAGGGCACCTTTGATGAAAAATCTACTTTTTAAGCTGTTTGGACAGTCATGTGTAGGTATAGTGTACAGACCGTCATTTTGGGGTGATTTAAACACACCCAGTCCTTTTTTTTCAATTTAACAGCATAAAAACGGTGGACCAATTGGAGCGGTTTTGAGATCGACCGCAACTCTACGTAGGAGTGCGGTCCCCCCGCCCACCGAAGTGATTGACAGCTGCGTATTAACATGTCTCCGTAGTAACATGTGTAATCATATCAACAAGACAGGACGTGCGCAAAACAACCGGGAATAAAAGGTCTGTTCAGTTCGCGAAGGTCATTAATCATCATCAGATGTGATCAAGAGTGAGTTTCACAAGTTTAACACGTGTTTAAAACAGTGCATGTTTGTAATGAACTACAGCGATTCACTTCAGCTTTACTTCATCACCACAGCCGCGTGTCAGCAAAAAAGACGCTTCAATCTCGGTTTGTTGACATTAAATCAGGTTTATTGTGTACATTAACATACAGATATCCATACAGCAGTGGAGATTAAACCCGTATCCTTTCACATTTGCTTGCAAATCAGTGCGAAGCTCAACGCGCGCTGTGTGTGTGTGTGTGTGTGTGTGTGTGCGCGTGTGCGCGCGTGCGCGAACGAACTCTGTTACTGCATTGAGTGTGTCTCATCGTTGCAACTCCTTAACAAACACATTAAACAGTCTTTGGTAAAGTTCTTACTGTTGTATTTCTCTAACGTAGTGAGATCTGCTTCTTTCAGATCTGTTCCTGTTGTGTGTCTGTGTGTCTGACGCAGCCGAGGGCGGAGATTGAGGCACGCTGACGGGAACGGTGGGCGGGGAGGACTATTCTTAAAGGGCTAGCGCCAAAAACAGCAAAAATTAGTTTAGGGCTATAATGGAAGGACTTGAAACAGCTATAATTAATAATCTGATGGGTATTTTGAGCTGAAACTTTACAGACAAATTCTGCTGACACAAAAGACTTATATTAAATATAAAAAAAGGGGTCATGTATGTGCCCTTTAAACTCTTAAATATACGCTCTTTCAAACTCGTGGATTAAAAAAGTACTTTGGTTTTAACACTGAACAACGGCAAAAAAAATCAGACTGTATATTTAACACTGGAATTTTTGCTGTGTAGAGATGGAGATTCTGACTCCAACTCACTTCCTTCAAATATATGTATTGGAATTTATATGGATATATGGAAACAAAGTGCAATAAAACAAGTACTGACGTATATCGAAAGGTTTACTTTCTATTTTGAATGCAGACATGTTCAGCCAAACTAAAATCCCCCAAACTGATGAGTGTGTAAAACGTATCACTGTTGTTCGTGTGCACTTTGACACTGAAGGAGTCCGCTGTAGGATTTTCCCAGTAAAGATCTTCAAGCTTGGTTTATATTTGATTTTAATCTGTCAAAACATCTTGTTCCTAATTTGATGAAATGCACTTAAAGTGTGTCATTGATCTTGTTTTGAGCAAGTGTTCATGGAAATGTGCTTTCTGACTGCGGAAAGGTCAGGGTTTGTGAAGTAAAGCAGACTGATAAGCCGGCGGTGGCTGAGTTGACACTGATGTAATTGAGAAGAAACATCTGTCTGCAGGTCCTGTGAATTTCTTGCTCTCCAGTGCTCGTAAATCAGAAGCAGAGAGAACGGGACTGTAGGGACCGTGAGCGATGTTTTCTCGTCCTCAGACTCGCGGTGTGATCGTACTGTATCTTTACAGGATTAGCGACTGTGGGATATCAAGCAGAGCGTAAGACCAGATGTGGAGCCACTGGAGTTTGTTTTAAAGGGGAGCTGTTATGCAAAAATCAATTCAATTCAATTCATCTGTATTTCTCTAGCGCTTTTACAATGTAGATTGTGTCAAAGCAGCTTCACGTAGAAGATTATAGTAAACTGAAACAGTGTCAGTCCAGTTTTCAGTGTTGGAGTTCAGTTCAGTTCAGTTCAGTGTGGTTTAATATTCACTACTGAGAGTCCAAACACTGAAGAGTAATCCATCGATGCGCAGCTCTACAGGTCCCGAACCATGCGAGCCAGAGGCGACAGCGGAGAAACAAACTTCACCAATTGGCGAAAGTGAAGAATTAATAAATCTGGAGAGAAACCAGGCTCAGTTGGGCATGACCATTTCTCCTATGGCCAGACGTCTTGTGCAGAGCTGCAGTCTAGGCGCCGGAGGCTGGAGAACGCTGGACGTCCATCACAGAGAAACCACATGTGGGGGTGGTCACCGGCTGGTGAACAGGCTGGCCCTTCAGGAACAATGCGAGGACTCGTCTGTCACTGAGGTCTTACAGGGATCGGTCTCGTGCTCTTCACTCCTCCATGACCACCACAGCAGCTGCTCAGGATACGGCCTGGTCCAGGATTATGGAAACCTCGGGAATAATAAAAAACAGACTAACATAAGTGCAGATGCCGTTCAAATTATAATGTCTTTTGGGAAGTGTTCCCGGCTCCGGTTGCCCTAAATAATGCTGAGTAACAATCCTTTAGAGCAGTGGTTCTTAACTGGTTTGGCCACGGGACCCACATTTTTAAATGGTCATCAAGCTGCGACCCAAATTTTTAGGAACTGTAAAATAATTTTAGGAATTATAATTAATTTGTATTTATTTGTTAACATACACAAGCAGTGACAGAAAAATCATGAGAAAATCAGCAAGACTTAAAAAATAAACAATATTTTATTGCTGACATTTAACAAAATGTATCAAATTAGAGAAATATTACATAGTAAAAACGACAAACACTGTAAACAGTGGTTCGGGTAAGGAAAGGTTGTTACCATAAACAAAACTGAACTGTTAATAAAACATGAACACTGATCCTGTTGAACAGAACAAACCAGCAAATTGTAAAATGATTAAAACATCCATAACCATTTCTACATCTAATATGACCGCAATTATAAACATCTGTTTCACTTAACAGTAATTTGGGAAGATAATGAGATAACTGAGGATGTGCTTTACTGATGTGATACGAGTTTCAAAGTCAGGGGTGATGGTAGACAGTGCTACCCGAAGATCCTGCTCTATGTACAACCTGTTTCTCTGCTTTGACTCAAGCTGCACCAAGGAAGAGAAGCCACTTTCATACAAATACGCAGTTCTGAATGGGATGGGTTTGATCGCACTCTCAGATCGTGAAAACTGGGAGAGGCTTACTTCACTGAATTTCTTTATCAGCGTCTTATCACATAAATGCTCCACGAGCTGACTCTCTGTGTTGCTCGGCAATGTGACGCTTTCCACGTCGATTCCAAAGGGAACGGTTGTCGTGCACGCATTTCAAAATAAAACTCCGGTATACGCAAAACAAGGTAAAAATTAAACCTTTGTTGTTTTTTTGACCACACACTCTGCGACCCACTGAAAATGTTCCTGCGACCCACTTATGGGTCGCGACCCACCAGTTAAGAAACACTGCTTTAGAGGATTTGGATTTCTTGAGGATTTATGTTTTATGTGTATGCTAATGTAAAGAGATGTGTCTTTAATCTAGTTTTAAACTGACAGAGCGTGTCTGCGTCCCGAACTGTGCTAGGAAGGCTGTTCCAGAGTTTAGGTGCCATGGGCTATAATAAACCAGGAGCTCCCTCAGATACTGGGCAGCTCAGCTGTTCAGGGCTTTGTAGGTAGTCAGTAAAATTTTAAAATGTATACGATATTTAATAGGGAGCCAATGAAGTGATGACAGAACTGAAGTAATATGATCATATCTCTGTGCTCTAGACACACTCCAGCAGCTGCATGCTGAACTAGCTGAAGTTTGTTAATTAGGCCAACAGGGCAGCCGCCTAGTAATGCATTACAATAATCTAATCAAGACGTCATGAAAGCATGAATGAGCTTTTCCGCATCAGACATTGATAGCATGTGTCGAAGTTTGACAACATTTATAAGATGAACAAATGCAGTTTTACAGATGCTGAGATCTGGCCTTCAAATGAAAGGCTGCTATCAAATATCACTTCCAAAGGTTTGACTGAAGATGAGGACTGAACTAAGAATCCATCAAGGGTTAGACAGTGTTCTAGGTTTTTGCGTGTGAGGTTTTTGTGTCCAATAAGAACGTTTTCAATAAAATATTCACAGTAATATTACAGTAATTTAATAGGCTGACTATTGAGCACCCGGAGGAAACCCACACCAACACGGGGAGAACATGCCAACTCCACACAAAAATGCCAACTAACCCAGCCAAGGCTTGAACCACCAACCTTCTTGCTGTGAGGCGATCGTGCTACTGACCGCACCATCGTGGCGCTAATTCTATTTTTTATTTTTTTTTTAAGACTGCGAGTGACAAACAATTTATTTCCACTTTATTTTGTGATTAATGGCAAAATGTACTGTATTTAATCTTATAATAGTGTTTGGTGCAATGCATTTCATGACAAGCCGCTTCAATAATGATCAAGTAAACGTAAAAAAGTTACAAGTCTTCATTATTAATTAATTAATTATTTTATTTTTAATTGCTTTTTTATTCATTCATTCATTCATTCATTCATTTTCTTTTCAGCTTAGTCCCTTTATCAATCCAGGATCGCCACAGCGGAATGAACCGCCAACTTATCCAGCATTTGGTTTAAGGAGCGGATGCCCTTCCAGCCGCAACCCATCTCTGGGAAACATCCACACATTCTCATTCACACTCATACACTACGGACAATTTAGCTCCCCCAATTCACCTGTACCGCATGTGTTTGGACTGTGGGGGAAACCAGAGCACCCGGAGGAAACCCGCGCGAACACGGGGAGAACATGCAACCTCCACACAGAAATGCCAACTGACCCAGCCGAGGCTCAAACCAACGACCTTCTTGCTGTGAGGTGACAGCACTACCTACTGCGCCACCATGTCACCTGCTTTATTATATTTTATGTAAAATATTCAAAATCTATATTCTTTTCATGTAGACGTTCAGATTTCCCAGCAGCATAGCAGCGAACATACTCATATATTTTCTCAGTTTTTCATTGTGAACTCAGCGTGTCTCTCTGTTATCAGTGTGGGACAAAGACTGTGTCCATCCCACAGACTCTGCAAATAAATACAATAAAATAATTAGAGCCTATTTCAACATCCAAAAAACAACAGTGCTGCAGTGAGAATATCTCCATCTGTATTTGCATTGGAACTGAATATCTCCTGGAGGTTTCTCCATTGCGTCTCTGTGTCGGACCAAACGCAGATGGGATTTCATAACTCATGTTGGTTTTCCTGACGCCACAGGACAGGGATTTGAGTCCCGAGGCTTCCTCTCAAGAGCTCACATTAGTTCGTCTTCTGTTAAATCACATGTTTAAGTTACAATGTTATTAAAATGATGACGTTGTTTTAATGATGTTCTGCGAATTTTGCTTAGGCTCTCAAGGTAGACAGTTGTACTGTAAGTCAGATGTTTGTTCATGATAATATATGCTTATTTCACTCGGCCGCCATTTTAAAGCATGAAAACGAGGCTGCGGTGGGAAGAAATCCGGAAGTATAGGATCAGCACTGTAAATATTGCAACAACATGCTGTGTATTACAAACCTCCAGCTGCTGCTGCGATTTCACAATGCAGAAATGGTGTAAACATCACTTTAATATCATTCTGTTCAGTTTAATTTAAACAATTAAAAGCATATTAGGCATCAAACAACGTCACTTTAAGAGTAATACGCTGAAGTGTCCTCCTAGACTTCAGTTCATGGCAGCAGGTAAACACCGCTGGGGCTTCCCTGCTTCAGCCCACGTAACCCGGTGAGAGATAAAACACTGCAATACCCTGTAGCACACCCCTGTGTTGTCTGTAATAGTGTTGTCCCAGTACTGAAGTTTTAAAAATTGTCCATTTCCCGCTAACATTTAAGCGCCGCTGAGCGCATTCTTAAGCAGCTGATTTGCCACAGTATTCACCAGTGCTCAACACAAATGACTGTGATTGGCTGTGAAGGTCATTATTTAACCGCTTCACACCGAGTGCAAACACAGTTAGACGAACACTGGGTCGTTTTAAAGCCAAGAAGATCAGTCGACTCATCAAGCGGATCACTCGTCTGTGATTGCACTCAGTAAACATCAGCGAAGTGCCGCAAATGCGGTTAACTGATGACCATCACGGCCAATCACAGTCATTTCTGTTGAACACTGGTGAACACAACAGCAAATCAGCGGTGTTTAAAAACATCATCAACAGTGCCTTAAATGTTAACGGAATATAAGCGTTTTTTTTACATTTCAGAGACGAAATTTTGTATGGTGACGAGTCTAATATAGGGACAGAAGCAGTTCATTAACTTGAGTTTGATAAATGGCATCTAAAACGTGTGCTTGGGAAAGAAAACGTTAGCTAACTAGCGTCATTTCCCTTAACTTGGCTGAAAATGAGATCCGATATCCCTTTTTATTTTCACTATTCATTCAGAACGGACCTTTGGGTCAGTCGAAAGACGGTGAAAGTATAAATATGTGTCACTTTCTCTTTGCTGATAAGATACAGCCAGGTACACAACATTACTGTGTGACTCAGGTGATACTTTATGGCTATCTTCCCACCGCAGCCTCGATTTCGCTGTCTAAAATGGCGGTCGCGTGAAATCAGTCTTTATGCTGTGTTAAGCAAATTTATGTGTTGTTTTTATGTCGATTGAATATCTCAGAAAATTTAATCATAAAGGTTTTGCAACCTTTGTAAGTGATACTAAGTACCGCTCTGGGGTGCGTTTCCGAAAACCATCGTTAGCCAACTAAAGTCGCAAGATCCGTTGTTACAAACATAGTTAATTCATCTGACGTTTCCCAAATCAGTCGTTCCAACGAACATTCGCAAACTGCATTGCAAACTTGTGCACTTGCAACTACACCTCTGGAGCTGTAGTTAGAAACATAGTTCCTGGCTGTGTTTTATTCCCCGTTATCCCCCCTATGCCCTATTCGTTCAGAACATTCTAACATTAAAATTTGGAATTATTAGTGTAATAAGTGTGTGTGTGTGTGTGTGTGTGTGCATACTGTAGAATTCTACTTCACT
>CAIGQQ010031526.1:19903-31102 GCA_903798035.1 Danio albolineatus
GATAACGCTTCATGTCATAAAGCGTGAATCATCTCAGACTGGTTTCTAAAACATGACAATGAGTTATATGTACAAAATTTTTATATTTACAAAATATATAATATATTATGTATTTTACAAAATCTGTTTAAGCCTTAATTTGTAAATCAAAGCTAAATATATGAACAGTTTATATTCCAAATTTAAAGTTGAAATCTCAAAAAATGAGCTATCAGTATTATTTTGTTTGGCCGCAGTACCAAACATGGCCACTAGTCAGTTTCCATTGGTGGCCATATAAGGGCACTTTTTATTCGTGTATGTTTTGATAGATATGAACCATATTTTTCATACTTTCACAATATTTGTCACACAATATTCGAGCCTCGGCTGGGTCAGTTGGCGTTTCTGTGTGGAGTTTGCATGTTCTCCTCGTGTTGGTGTGGGTTTCCTCCGGGTGCTCCGGTTTCAGTCCAAACACATGCGCTACAGGGCAATTGATGAACTAAATTGTCCGTAGTGTATGATTGTGTGTGTGAGAACGAGTGTGTATTGGTGTTTTCCAGTACTGGGTTGCAGCTGGAGGGGCATCCACTACATAAAACAAATGCTGGATAAGTTGGTGGTTCATTCTGCTGTGGTGACCCCTAGTAAATAAGAGACTAAGCCGAAAGAAAACGAACGAATGAAATATGAATGCCGATGTTTGCATTTATTATAGTTCATATGTGTGTTGTGTATGCTTGTTTGATTTTTTAACAGTATCTGATGGGTTATTATGTGTTTTGGCTCATAATCAGTTGGCAGGAGTTTGAGGAATTTCATCTTTGTCTAGTTGGATGGTTCTCTACTGAATTGACAGGAAAAGTTTCATACTTTGTGAGGAAGGAAAGATTCACATTTAACACTGCCGATTGATTCATGTACTGGGCTTACAGTTATAAAACACTCCCCAATTGTCTTCGGAGACTATATTTAAACAAATTTCCACAGAAGTGAGTTGTTTGTAAAATGTTTCACACCTTTTTTTGTGCACACACTGGAAATGTGCATGGTTTTCAGAAGTTTAGAAGCGCAATTTATTTGTAAATTTACATTTTTCTGCATCGCAATTTCACACGCATCTTAGTGTTGACTTTTATTTGTAATTATTAGAGATACTCCGATCAGGATTTTTGCCACCGAGTACCAATTTTTTGTCATGCTGATCGGCCGATACCAATGCCGATTCTGATGCTTCAAGTTTATATAACTGATATGTAAGCTCTCTGATCACCATTAACTTTTTTCAGATAAAGTAATACTATTGTTGTTGCCTTTGTTTTATTTTTGTTACATTTTAACACTAAATGTAATAAAACTATTGTTTTAACAGAGCACTAAATAATCACTAATAAGTATTTATTATACAGTGAATATTTTAATATGCTTTTACAATGGGGTTAATGCATAACACTATGCACATCAGGATACTGAATAAGAGACAAAAATACTAAAAATAAATAAGTAGTTAAACTCACAGCGGTCACATTTTCGTGAAGTAGACTGTTTATTTGGCTGTAGACGATTTGGCATAACTCTGGGAGAGCAACATCAGTAAAATATTTGCGCCGTGGCAGTTGATATCGTGGTTCAAGATGTTCAATGAGGCGTTTAAATCCAATGTCTTCTGTGACTGACAGAGGCTGGTTGTCAATGCGTATAAATTCCATTATCTTCGCGGTTATATCCTTAGCTTTCTTGCTGTCTGGTGCAGTGGCGCCTGCAGCTGTACGGCGGTACGCACTGTGCGTACCTACCACGAGAGGCCGGGAATTGATGCCGATTATTTCTTCATTTATTTATTTATTTATTACATAATTTAAATTGATTATTAACCAGTATATATTACGATGTATTGACAAAACAAGAAAGCATAACAACAAATAAAGGTGTGTGTTTGTGTGTAGAACAAGGCATAGCAGCTTCAAATGTCGGTAAGAGTGAACTACAGCCTTAATATTTAAAAAAAAAAATTGATCCATTTTATATTTAATTTGTTTATTAGAGTGGTAGTTCATTCCGATTGACATTTGAAGCTGACAAAATTCGCTACCCCTGTTTTCTCACCCTTCTTTAAGGAGGTAGTTCAATCTGATTGACATTTGAAGCTAACAAGATGTGCTTACCCTTTTTTTAGATGAAATATGACAGATTGAGACATTTGAAGCTGCTACGCCTTTTTCTACATTGTTTAATAAAGTAGTAGTTAATTTCGATAGATATTTGAAGCTGACAATATATGCTACCCCTGTTTTTACATCCTTATTTAATGTGGTAGTTCATTCTGATAGACATTTGAAGCTGACAAGATGTGCTAACCCTGTTTTGGTAGATGAAACATGACAGATTAAGCTAGCGGTAGCACATTCTGAGAAGGTAGCACATACCGTCAGAACACCGGCGCAACAGGAAAAACAGTTTAATACAGGCTTTTCTGTAACTGTGAATATTTCACTTTAATTTTATCTAGGCTAGATTATTATTTTATTTGACAATCCAGTTCGTGTTTTGGCATTGTTGAAGCAGCGGACTTGTTTTGAAGCAATGTTATTCAAATGTTATTCGTTCTTCTGTTTTATGTAATAAATGACTGACCGACAAAAATTATTAACCTATGAGACAAACTATTCGAAATTCGTAAAAAAAAAAAATTCCCCATAAAATATACGAATTACATTTTTGATTGAGTCCGTCCACTACTCAACTGTGCGGGTGGATGATTTTCGGTCAGTGGAAATAAGGGTTTAATGCTTCACTAATGGTTGTATCATAATCTTCTGTAATATGCAAATTTATAATTTAATATGACTAAATTTTAAAGATGAGCGAAATTTTAATATTATAAGAAATATTAATATTAAAAAAGGAAACGAATTATGTCGTAAAGAATGCCCTTAATTATTGTAGCCTTTGACAGTGAGCATCAGTGATGATTGGGGGAAAGGGGGCGGGGCGGTGTTGGATTTGTACGTACCTTGGAATAAAATCCTGCAGGCGCCCCTGGTCTGGTGTGTACAGTTCGTGTTTTTTCAGAATGTCTGTAATGGATGGCTGAGTGAGAGTCGCATTACTAGTTACCGTTGCCTTTTTTGCAGTCGACAGTTTTTCGTATTCACCATAGGACTCGCGGTGGCTCGTTCTTAAGTGCCGAATCAGGTTCGTTGTATTAAATGTTTTGGATGATGCTCCTCCATGTGAGATTTCTTTGGAACATAAACAGCAATTAGCGAATTTTTCATTGTTTCTCGAAACGTCATAATAATTCCACACCGGTGATGACATGACTGCGGCGCCAAAACATTTACGTCCCCACTCATCGTAAGTAAGTAAAGATTTATTTATATAGCACCTTTCCCAGACATTGAGTCACAAAGTGCTTTACAATAAGTGAAAACAAGTAAAAGAACACATATCAATAAAAGAAACATGCTAAAACATATTAAAAAACAAGTTAAAAATCCTAATAAAAAATACGTCCTCACGCATTGACGTCATCAATTTTGATCGGTTCGTAAGATCCGAGTACCGATCGAGTCATAAAATGTGATTATCGGCCGATACCGATCTTCGGACGATCGATCGGAGCATCCCTAGTAATTATCTGTGATATTTGTGAGTTATTTCTGGATGAAGATCAGATCTGAATGAAAATGTTGTAGATGTAATCAGAATATATAGGAACAAGTGTGTAATCAGATTGTAGAGGGCAATAAAAGTGTAACGCTTGGTGTGTGCGATCAGAATATAGACAGGAATAAAACAGTGAAGTTTGGTGTGTGTAAGTGCTGTACACAGCAAAAAAATCAGTGTACATTTAACTCAATTTGAGTTTAACTGAACACTCCTTGGGTGTACATATGACTCCCTCCATTTTGGAGTTAAAATAACACTTTCTAAAGTTTGTGTTTCCCTTCAAAGTGTCAATATAATACCTTTTTTCCTATATTATCAACTGGCGTGACAGATAACAGTGATCAAATATGTTGAAAATAGTTTTAACTTATTAATTGCTCATTAATCACTAATTTCAATACATTCAACTCTTTGCATTTTAAAAAGCAACAAGACATGTTTGGGTTAAAAGTTTAACACTTAAAAAAAACTTTAAACTTAAATATAAACTTTAAAGGGCACCTTTGATGAAAAATCTACTTTTTAAGCTGTTTGGACAGTCATGTGTAGGTATAGTGTACAGACCGTCATTTTGGGGTGATTTAAACACACCCAGTCCTTTTTTTTCAATTTAACAGCATAAAAACGGTGGACCAATTGGAGCGGTTTTGAGATCGACCGCAACTCTACGTAGGAGTGCGGTCCCCCCGCCCACCGAAGTGATTGACAGCTGCGTATTAACATGTCTCCGTAGTAACATGTGTAATCATATCAACAAGACAGGACGTGCGCAAAACAACCGGGAATAAAAGGTCTGTTCAGTTCGCGAAGGTCATTAATCATCATCAGATGTGATCAAGAGTGAGTTTCACAAGTTTAACACGTGTTTAAAACAGTGCATGTTTGTAATGAACTACAGCGATTCACTTCAGCTTTACTTCATCACCACAGCCGCGTGTCAGCAAAAAAGACGCTTCAATCTCGGTTTGTTGACATTAAATCAGGTTTATTGTGTACATTAACATACAGATATCCATACAGCAGTGGAGATTAAACCCGTATCCTTTCACATTTGCTTGCAAATCAGTGCGAAGCTCAACGCGCGCTGTGTGTGTGTGTGTGTGTGTGTGTGTGCGCGTGTGCGCGCGTGCGCGAACGAACTCTGTTACTGCATTGAGTGTGTCTCATCGTTGCAACTCCTTAACAAACACATTAAACAGTCTTTGGTAAAGTTCTTACTGTTGTATTTCTCTAACGTAGTGAGATCTGCTTCTTTCAGATCTGTTCCTGTTGTGTGTCTGTGTGTCTGACGCAGCCGAGGGCGGAGATTGAGGCACGCTGACGGGAACGGTGGGCGGGGAGGACTATTCTTAAAGGGCTAGCGCCAAAAACAGCAAAAATTAGTTTAGGGCTATAATGGAAGGACTTGAAACAGCTATAATTAATAATCTGATGGGTATTTTGAGCTGAAACTTTACAGACAAATTCTGCTGACACAAAAGACTTATATTAAATATAAAAAAAGGGGTCATGTATGTGCCCTTTAAACTCTTAAATATACGCTCTTTCAAACTCGTGGATTAAAAAAGTACTTTGGTTTTAACACTGAACAACGGCAAAAAAAATCAGACTGTATATTTAACACTGGAATTTTTGCTGTGTAGAGATGGAGATTCTGACTCCAACTCACTTCCTTCAAATATATGTATTGGAATTTATATGGATATATGGAAACAAAGTGCAATAAAACAAGTACTGACGTATATCGAAAGGTTTACTTTCTATTTTGAATGCAGACATGTTCAGCCAAACTAAAATCCCCCAAACTGATGAGTGTGTAAAACGTATCACTGTTGTTCGTGTGCACTTTGACACTGAAGGAGTCCGCTGTAGGATTTTCCCAGTAAAGATCTTCAAGCTTGGTTTATATTTGATTTTAATCTGTCAAAACATCTTGTTCCTAATTTGATGAAATGCACTTAAAGTGTGTCATTGATCTTGTTTTGAGCAAGTGTTCATGGAAATGTGCTTTCTGACTGCGGAAAGGTCAGGGTTTGTGAAGTAAAGCAGACTGATAAGCCGGCGGTGGCTGAGTTGACACTGATGTAATTGAGAAGAAACATCTGTCTGCAGGTCCTGTGAATTTCTTGCTCTCCAGTGCTCGTAAATCAGAAGCAGAGAGAACGGGACTGTAGGGACCGTGAGCGATGTTTTCTCGTCCTCAGACTCGCGGTGTGATCGTACTGTATCTTTACAGGATTAGCGACTGTGGGATATCAAGCAGAGCGTAAGACCAGATGTGGAGCCACTGGAGTTTGTTTTAAAGGGGAGCTGTTATGCAAAAATCAATTCAATTCAATTCATCTGTATTTCTCTAGCGCTTTTACAATGTAGATTGTGTCAAAGCAGCTTCACGTAGAAGATTATAGTAAACTGAAACAGTGTCAGTCCAGTTTTCAGTGTTGGAGTTCAGTTCAGTTCAGTTCAGTGTGGTTTAATATTCACTACTGAGAGTCCAAACACTGAAGAGTAATCCATCGATGCGCAGCTCTACAGGTCCCGAACCATGCGAGCCAGAGGCGACAGCGGAGAAACAAACTTCACCAATTGGCGAAAGTGAAGAATTAATAAATCTGGAGAGAAACCAGGCTCAGTTGGGCATGACCATTTCTCCTATGGCCAGACGTCTTGTGCAGAGCTGCAGTCTAGGCGCCGGAGGCTGGAGAACGCTGGACGTCCATCACAGAGAAACCACATGTGGGGGTGGTCACCGGCTGGTGAACAGGCTGGCCCTTCAGGAACAATGCGAGGACTCGTCTGTCACTGAGGTCTTACAGGGATCGGTCTCGTGCTCTTCACTCCTCCATGACCACCACAGCAGCTGCTCAGGATACGGCCTGGTCCAGGATTATGGAAACCTCGGGAATAATAAAAAACAGACTAACATAAGTGCAGATGCCGTTCAAATTATAATGTCTTTTGGGAAGTGTTCCCGGCTCCGGTTGCCCTAAATAATGCTGAGTAACAATCCTTTAGAGCAGTGGTTCTTAACTGGTTTGGCCACGGGACCCACATTTTTAAATGGTCATCAAGCTGCGACCCAAATTTTTAGGAACTGTAAAATAATTTTAGGAATTATAATTAATTTGTATTTATTTGTTAACATACACAAGCAGTGACAGAAAAATCATGAGAAAATCAGCAAGACTTAAAAAATAAACAATATTTTATTGCTGACATTTAACAAAATGTATCAAATTAGAGAAATATTACATAGTAAAAACGACAAACACTGTAAACAGTGGTTCGGGTAAGGAAAGGTTGTTACCATAAACAAAACTGAACTGTTAATAAAACATGAACACTGATCCTGTTGAACAGAACAAACCAGCAAATTGTAAAATGATTAAAACATCCATAACCATTTCTACATCTAATATGACCGCAATTATAAACATCTGTTTCACTTAACAGTAATTTGGGAAGATAATGAGATAACTGAGGATGTGCTTTACTGATGTGATACGAGTTTCAAAGTCAGGGGTGATGGTAGACAGTGCTACCCGAAGATCCTGCTCTATGTACAACCTGTTTCTCTGCTTTGACTCAAGCTGCACCAAGGAAGAGAAGCCACTTTCATACAAATACGCAGTTCTGAATGGGATGGGTTTGATCGCACTCTCAGATCGTGAAAACTGGGAGAGGCTTACTTCACTGAATTTCTTTATCAGCGTCTTATCACATAAATGCTCCACGAGCTGACTCTCTGTGTTGCTCGGCAATGTGACGCTTTCCACGTCGATTCCAAAGGGAACGGTTGTCGTGCACGCATTTCAAAATAAAACTCCGGTATACGCAAAACAAGGTAAAAATTAAACCTTTGTTGTTTTTTTGACCACACACTCTGCGACCCACTGAAAATGTTCCTGCGACCCACTTATGGGTCGCGACCCACCAGTTAAGAAACACTGCTTTAGAGGATTTGGATTTCTTGAGGATTTATGTTTTATGTGTATGCTAATGTAAAGAGATGTGTCTTTAATCTAGTTTTAAACTGACAGAGCGTGTCTGCGTCCCGAACTGTGCTAGGAAGGCTGTTCCAGAGTTTAGGTGCCATGGGCTATAATAAACCAGGAGCTCCCTCAGATACTGGGCAGCTCAGCTGTTCAGGGCTTTGTAGGTAGTCAGTAAAATTTTAAAATGTATACGATATTTAATAGGGAGCCAATGAAGTGATGACAGAACTGAAGTAATATGATCATATCTCTGTGCTCTAGACACACTCCAGCAGCTGCATGCTGAACTAGCTGAAGTTTGTTAATTAGGCCAACAGGGCAGCCGCCTAGTAATGCATTACAATAATCTAATCAAGACGTCATGAAAGCATGAATGAGCTTTTCCGCATCAGACATTGATAGCATGTGTCGAAGTTTGACAACATTTATAAGATGAACAAATGCAGTTTTACAGATGCTGAGATCTGGCCTTCAAATGAAAGGCTGCTATCAAATATCACTTCCAAAGGTTTGACTGAAGATGAGGACTGAACTAAGAATCCATCAAGGGTTAGACAGTGTTCTAGGTTTTTGCGTGTGAGGTTTTTGTGTCCAATAAGAACGTTTTCAATAAAATATTCACAGTAATATTACAGTAATTTAATAGGCTGACTATTGAGCACCCGGAGGAAACCCACACCAACACGGGGAGAACATGCCAACTCCACACAAAAATGCCAACTAACCCAGCCAAGGCTTGAACCACCAACCTTCTTGCTGTGAGGCGATCGTGCTACTGACCGCACCATCGTGGCGCTAATTCTATTTTTTATTTTTTTTTTAAGACTGCGAGTGACAAACAATTTATTTCCACTTTATTTTGTGATTAATGGCAAAATGTACTGTATTTAATCTTATAATAGTGTTTGGTGCAATGCATTTCATGACAAGCCGCTTCAATAATGATCAAGTAAACGTAAAAAAGTTACAAGTCTTCATTATTAATTAATTAATTATTTTATTTTTAATTGCTTTTTTATTCATTCATTCATTCATTCATTCATTTTCTTTTCAGCTTAGTCCCTTTATCAATCCAGGATCGCCACAGCGGAATGAACCGCCAACTTATCCAGCATTTGGTTTAAGGAGCGGATGCCCTTCCAGCCGCAACCCATCTCTGGGAAACATCCACACATTCTCATTCACACTCATACACTACGGACAATTTAGCTCCCCCAATTCACCTGTACCGCATGTGTTTGGACTGTGGGGGAAACCAGAGCACCCGGAGGAAACCCGCGCGAACACGGGGAGAACATGCAACCTCCACACAGAAATGCCAACTGACCCAGCCGAGGCTCAAACCAACGACCTTCTTGCTGTGAGGTGACAGCACTACCTACTGCGCCACCATGTCACCTGCTTTATTATATTTTATGTAAAATATTCAAAATCTATATTCTTTTCATGTAGACGTTCAGATTTCCCAGCAGCATAGCAGCGAACATACTCATATATTTTCTCAGTTTTTCATTGTGAACTCAGCGTGTCTCTCTGTTATCAGTGTGGGACAAAGACTGTGTCCATCCCACAGACTCTGCAAATAAATACAATAAAATAATTAGAGCCTATTTCAACATCCAAAAAACAACAGTGCTGCAGTGAGAATATCTCCATCTGTATTTGCATTGGAACTGAATATCTCCTGGAGGTTTCTCCATTGCGTCTCTGTGTCGGACCAAACGCAGATGGGATTTCATAACTCATGTTGGTTTTCCTGACGCCACAGGACAGGGATTTGAGTCCCGAGGCTTCCTCTCAAGAGCTCACATTAGTTCGTCTTCTGTTAAATCACATGTTTAAGTTACAATGTTATTAAAATGATGACGTTGTTTTAATGATGTTCTGCGAATTTTGCTTAGGCTCTCAAGGTAGACAGTTGTACTGTAAGTCAGATGTTTGTTCATGATAATATATGCTTATTTCACTCGGCCGCCATTTTAAAGCATGAAAACGAGGCTGCGGTGGGAAGAAATCCGGAAGTATAGGATCAGCACTGTAAATATTGCAACAACATGCTGTGTATTACAAACCTCCAGCTGCTGCTGCGATTTCACAATGCAGAAATGGTGTAAACATCACTTTAATATCATTCTGTTCAGTTTAATTTAAACAATTAAAAGCATATTAGGCATCAAACAACGTCACTTTAAGAGTAATACGCTGAAGTGTCCTCCTAGACTTCAGTTCATGGCAGCAGGTAAACACCGCTGGGGCTTCCCTGCTTCAGCCCACGTAACCCGGTGAGAGATAAAACACTGCAATACCCTGTAGCACACCCCTGTGTTGTCTGTAATAGTGTTGTCCCAGTACTGAAGTTTTAAAAATTGTCCATTTCCCGCTAACATTTAAGCGCCGCTGAGCGCATTCTTAAGCAGCTGATTTGCCACAGTATTCACCAGTGCTCAACACAAATGACTGTGATTGGCTGTGAAGGTCATTATTTAACCGCTTCACACCGAGTGCAAACACAGTTAGACGAACACTGGGTCGTTTTAAAGCCAAGAAGATCAGTCGACTCATCAAGCGGATCACTCGTCTGTGATTGCACTCAGTAAACATCAGCGAAGTGCCGCAAATGCGGTTAACTGATGACCATCACGGCCAATCACAGTCATTTCTGTTGAACACTGGTGAACACAACAGCAAATCAGCGGTGTTTAAAAACATCATCAACAGTGCCTTAAATGTTAACGGAATATAAGCGTTTTTTTTACATTTCAGAGACGAAATTTTGTATGGTGACGAGTCTAATATAGGGACAGAAGCAGTTCATTAACTTGAGTTTGATAAATGGCATCTAAAACGTGTGCTTGGGAAAGAAAACGTTAGCTAACTAGCGTCATTTCCCTTAACTTGGCTGAAAATGAGATCCGATATCCCTTTTTATTTTCACTATTCATTCAGAACGGACCTTTGGGTCAGTCGAAAGACGGTGAAAGTATAAATATGTGTCACTTTCTCTTTGCTGATAAGATACAGCCAGGTACACAACATTACTGTGTGACTCAGGTGATACTTTATGGCTATCTTCCCACCGCAGCCTCGATTTCGCTGTCTAAAATGGCGGTCGCGTGAAATCAGTCTTTATGCTGTGTTAAGCAAATTTATGTGTTGTTTTTATGTCGATTGAATATCTCAGAAAATTTAATCATAAAGGTTTTGCAACCTTTGTAAGTGATACTAAGTACCGCTCTGGGGTGCGTTTCCGAAAACCATCGTTAGCCAACTAAAGTCGCAAGATCCGTTGTTACAAACATAGTTAATTCATCTGACGTTTCCCAAATCAGTCGTTCCAACGAACATTCGCAAACTGCATTGCAAACTTGTGCACTTGCAACTACACCTCTGGAGCTGTAGTTAGAAACATAGTTCCTGGCTGTGTTTTATTCCCCGTTATCCCCCCTATGCCCTATTCGTTCAGAACATTCTAACATTAAAATTTGGAATTATTAGTGTAATAAGTGTGTGTGTGTGTGTGTGTGTGCATACTGTAGAATTCTACTTCACT
>CAIGQQ010031529.1:0-21890 GCA_903798035.1 Danio albolineatus
GTCCTCCTGCTCATCAGCTCAGATCACTAACTGTCCTGCCTGCCTGCCGATTGGAGGACAGGAGATTGGATTAAAGAGACTGGGTGTAGAAGAAAAAGAGTCAAGTAGGATGGGAGGGGGAAAGGGGAAGCTGGCCTGGTTCATTCATACAAAAAGGAAGAGAGAGGAAAAAACACACACACACACCAGCCATCTTATTTCTGAGCCGCAACAGAAGCCGTAACCATGGCGACGTTGCTTGATGAGCTCATAGGCTCTGCAGTAGGACATCAAGAAAAGGTGAACGGCGGAGAGCAGATGCACAGGGGTAAAAGAGGAGCTCCACGCTTTTTTTGGAGGCTTTTAGGTTATGGGGAAAATCTAATTTGATAAAATTATTGTTATTATTATTATTGTTTGTGTCAATTACCTTGAAATAAAATGTCAAAATATTGATGAAAAATTTCGATTGTCGTCAAGTATATTTATGTAAATATAAACAAGATACTTATTCTGACCTGCGTGTATTAACATTTATAAAAAGAACAAGTTATCCTACAAAATTTTGCTTATATTTTCAAATTTTTCCTACTAAACATGCCTGTACACTCACCGGCCACTTTATTAGGTACACCTTACTAGTACCGGGTTGGACCCACTTTTGCCTTCAGAACTGCCTTAATCCTTTATGGCATAGAATCAACAAGGTACTGGGAATATTCCTCAGAGATTTTGGTCCATATTGACATGATAGCATTACGCCGTTGCTGCAGATTTTTTGGCTGCACATCCATAATGCGAATCTCTCGTTTTACCACATTCTAAAGGTGCTCTATTGGATTGAGTTCTGGTGACTGTGGAGGCCATTTAAAGTGTACCAAGAAAATATCCTCTACACCATTACACAACCAGCAGCAGCCTGAACCATTGATACGAGGCAGGATGGATCCATGCTTTCATGTTGTTGATGCCAAATTCTGACCCTACCATCCAAAAGTCGCAGCAGAAATCGAGACTCATCAGACCAGGCAACATTTTTCCAATCTTCTAATGTCCAATTTTGGTGAGCCTTGGTGCCTCAGTTTCCTGTTCTGAGCTGACAGGAGTGGCACCTGGTGTGGTCTTATGCTGCTGTAGCCCATCCGCCTCATGGTTGGATGTGTTGTGCGTTCAGAGATGCTCTTCTGCATACCCCAGTTGTAACGAGTGGTTATTTGAGTTACTGTTGCCTTTCTATCAGCTTGAACCAGTCTGGTTATTCTCCTCTGTCCTTTGGTATCAACAAGGCATTTGTGCCCACAGAACTGCCGCTCACTGGATATTTTCTCTTTTTCTGACTTTTCTCTGTAAGCCCTAGAGATGGTTGTGCGTGAAAACCTCAGTAGATCAGCAATTTCTGAAATACTCAGACCAGCCTGTCTGGCACCAATAACCCTGCCACTTAAATCACCTTTCTTCCCCATTCTGACGCTCAGTTTGAACTGCAGCTGATCATCTTAACCATGTCTACATGCCTAATGCATTGAAAATTGCATTAACGAACAGTTGAACAGGTGTACCTATTAAAGTGGCCTGTGTGTATATACTTGTTCATATGTAAACTATTGTTTCACTGAATGACATTGTAGTGGGTATCGTTAGTAAATCATTTTTAACATGTATGACGGTCGGAATATTTATATAAAGATCATGTTATGTTTCACTTTTGCAATTTTCATTTCTCTAACTGGATTACTTGTTCAGTGTAAACTTGTAATATGAAAATAGCTTTGATCCAGGATACTCCACTAGAAAAAAAACTCCACTAGAGCATCATAATACTGTATAGAGCTGTATTATACTGCATTATATAAATGTGAAACCATTAAAGGGATAGTTCACACAGATATTATCCTCACCATTTAAAGTGCTTCTAAAATTGTATGAATTTCCTTCTTCTGTTAAACACACCAATAAAAGATTTTCTGAAAAATCTTGGGGAAAAGCAGCCACTGACATCCATAGCAGAAACAAAAATACTATGGAAGTCAATGGTTGTGTTTTCCAGCATTCTTCAGAATATATACCCTTGTATTAAGCAGAAACAAAATGAAACGGGTTTGGAACAAGTGGAGGATGGCTAAATCATGACAGAGTTTTCATTTTGAGGGAACTTTCTCTTTAAATCAATCACTAATAATTCATTAAAATGTTTTTTTCTTATAATTCACATTTACTTGCTATATAACAAATGTTCAACCTGAAGCTCACAAAGCAAAATGCCTAAGATTTACATTGAATTGCTACCAGATGGCTGTTATACTCCACACCTCTAGATGGCAGCAATTCATCAATCCACATTAGGACAGTCATTCCATCATATTTCTTTCAGACAAGCTGTTTTGTCTTTTGTTTTTGTAAAATGTACAAGTTTTTACTTAATTGTTTTAAGTTTTTTGACAGAGGTTTGTGAACATACTGCATTGTGACAAAGTTTTATATAAATTACTGCACAAATTAAAACCAAATATTTTCACAAACACTAAACTAGCAAGACCACATTTCCCACCCTTGGACATGACAGACTCTATAATACAGGGCACAGGCAGGTCCAATAAACCTCTCTAATCCAAGTTAAAATTCTCTTAAAGCAGTGTGACCTCAACTGTTTTAAAAAGGTCTAAAATGAAACAGCTCACAAATGTCTTGCCTCCATTTAAAAAGAGAATAAGACAAGCCTTGATTACCACCGGCTAAAAAGTGTAAGAAAAAAGAAGGAATCCAGAAAATGTTGGTGAACCGCCATGATGTCCAACTGTTTTTAAGCCCCAAAAGAATGTAGGCTTGCTGAAAGATCATTTACAGTTCTTCAATAAAAGCTTTGTGAGTAGATTGACTGAGCCCTATTAAGCAGACGTTTAAATAGAAAGCATTAAGTCTTAATTCACTTCATGTACACACTAGGCCTGTGCAATATGGACAAAATAATCGTACTGCGATTTTTGGAATGAATATTGCGATTGTGATTGTATTTGCGATTTTGGCAGCTGTTTTTGCTTTTTCAAACGCGCTACATACACACATTCTACATGTATTCAGTGCACAAGAAGTGCTTAACAAAACATTTCAAATTGAAATAACATAGTATTAAGTTTAACAAATAAAACTGTAGTAAAATTGTCTTTAAAACAGACAACATAAAATAAATGAAGATTAACTAACCTCAACTCTAGTTAAACACATACTGTACACAGTAGCACTCACTGCTGGATCAACAAAACTGTAATAAATTGTCTTAAAACAGACAACATGAAGAAATAAAGATGAACTAACCTCAATTCCAGTCATAACAAGAAATAAAAAGTAACGTAAATCAAAACCACCTATTCGGTTCTCCCGCTCAACTTGGTCATGCGCGGAGTGAGCTCTGATTGGTGAACATCTTTCTCACGCTCAGCTTAGCTGTAATTGCCCAGTGTGCTGCGTCAGCTCTGATTGGTTAACATATTAAAATCATCCGCACAAGAACGTGAACAAAAATCAAAATAAATTAATAGATAAAATTGCAGCCTTACGCGATTTAGAAATTGCATGTGCATAAATCGCGATTTTTTTTTGTAATTGCGATTAATTGCACAGCCCTACTACACAGTGTCATATTTAAGAACAAACCTAAAGATACAGAAAAAAATATAATGTAAATTTTGCGACAGAATTTACGGAACATCAAAAACACTGCTATGAGTTTGGTTTAATAAACTCATGTACAAATATGTTATTTCATCAGTTGAGAACTTGTGGATCTTTATTTTTAAAGGGGTCTTTTACCACAAAAATGAAAATGTTCGCACTATTTACTGACCCTAAAGTGTGCCCAAATTTGTATGAGTTTCTACTTGCTGAAAACCGGTAGCCTACTTTGGATGTCAATGGTCAATGTCAATGGATGTCAAGCTTTCTTCAAAATATTTTTGTGCTCAACAGAATAAAGAAACTCATAAAGGTTTGGAACCACTTTGGTTTGGTCAGTAGATAGTAGCCAATACACTTCCTTTAAAAGTAAAGGCTCATGAGATGTACAAGAGACGGGTTAGTAAATGATGACAGAATTTTCAGTTGTGGGGGAATTATCCTTTTAAGTGTGTTTGTATATGACAAGATAAAGATATGCTTGTCCATTGTTATATCCATAAAGACGACTCGTAACGTACTTGAACTTTTTATACCTTATTTTTGTGATTCACTTTCATGTCACACAACGCTCACATTCTGACAAACTCATGATCACCTTCTAACATCAACATGTGATGCCGGGGTTAAAGCCTCTTTTTTTTAAAGGACATTATGGGATTTTTCAGGACCACCAGAGGGTCAGGATCTCGCTTTAACAACTCATCAGAAAGACGGTGCTCACTGAGCAGTAGAGTCCCAGTCAATATACTGGGGCTTTAGGACCCGCACAGACCACATGTCGAGCGCCCTCTGCTGGCCTCCCTAACACCACTTCCAGCAGCAACATGTGGTCTCCCATCCAAGTACTGACCAGATGCAGCCCTGCTTAGCTTCAGCAGACGA
Organism: Danio albolineatus; assembly: GCA_903798035.1. Classification (NCBI taxonomy): domain Eukaryota; kingdom Metazoa; phylum Chordata; class Actinopteri; order Cypriniformes; family Danionidae; genus Danio; species Danio albolineatus. The sequence goes on from CAIGQQ010031529.1 coordinate 4,534, forward strand.
CCAAGTGAGAGTTGCAAAGAGCGAGAATTGAACTCTAAATAATGATTAACTAAATATGCCACAATCATTATGTCTTTTATACAGTCACATCTTTTAACATCTTGTCCTATTGTTAATTATTTAGTTTAGAGGTCTTTGTTCGGGCTTTATTTGGAAGATCCATCTTTCAGTCCACTTGTTTGGTGTGCACCAGAGTTCAGCTGTCAGCGTTTACACTTACTCAAGTAACAAACACTAACAATCACACAAAGAGCAGCCACACCTTAGTTTGTTTTAATCCAACCAAACCTGCCTAGTGTGAACACACCCTAAGATAAGGCTAATGTAAAGCTTAAACCAATTTGAGAACAAGTAAAACACAAACTAGAAATCTATCCCTGCAGTGAGTGCAAAAAAGAGAACGAATTTTGTATTAAAAATAAATGCATATAATAAAAGTAATTGATATTAAAAGATTTTAATATTATATATTATCTTAAATGCGCAGGAGGTTAAACGGCTTTATTTTATTTTGAGCAAATACTGAGGACAATGGTTACAGGTTTACGACACTTTCTAGATATTTGTTTAAAAGAGGAAAATAACTCAAGGAGGTTTGAAACGAGTAAATGATGACAGAATTTTCATTTTAAGGTGAACTATCTATAACTATTTATAACTATCTATAACTAGTTATATGGATGTTCATGGAACTGTCAATGCCGCACAAAAGTATAAAACAAAAATACGTATATGATGTACAGCACTCCAATAAAGGTGCTGTATGTAAGTTTTTGAGCATATAAATACCATAATATGTTTGCAGATATCCAAGAAACATGCCAAGTGAACATGTTTATCTGAAAAACAATGCTGAAGTCAGATATTCTGTTTTGAAAATGTGTTTTCCGTGCTGGAACGCTGTCTTTGTTTTGGTCATTTTAACCTGCTCAATGGCAGTTTAGCCAATTATATTACAGCACCATGGGTTGCATTGATTTAAAACCACATATTTCATTCATTCATTCAGAAAGGCTCTGAATGCATGTGTCTGTGACTGAAATGTGACCTCCGGTGGACAGTAGCAGACTCTGATATGAGACGCACATTCAGTTCCAAATGAGGTTATTAATTAGCAAATCATATAAATATTACGAATGTAAACATTAGGTGAGCAGGTTACGTTGTGACCGCGTGTCTTAACAACACGCTTCGTGACGATATACGCTGTGATGAGCAATTTGGCTGTTTGCACCAAAATAAACACAACAAAAAGTTAAATGCAGCCATTCAGAAGCACCGAATATGCACTTACTCACAAACTATCTGCTGCTGCTTTCATTATATGGCAATAAATGTCATGTAAAATGGCATTCAAACTCACATTGTTAGCATTTAACACAGAATAAGACACATGAGGTTTACCTGTGGTGATAATTGTTATGGCTTTCTGTTGTTCACCTGTGAGAAATAGAAGTTGTTTCTAATATATCAATTCGAGGTGTTGGTTAAAACGAAAACTCCTTTTAATATGAAGAATATACCTTCTATCGCGTGCTGTTGCTTTTATTTTGAACACGTTTTAAATCACTCACTCCTGTCCTCAATCTGGCAACCTGCGCTTGCATTTGTTTTGATCCAGGAGTGCAATACCTTGTTCAACCACTGGGTGTCAAACTTACATACAGCACCTTTAAAGCCTTAAGACTTTCCAAAAATCAAAGAGCCAAACTGACAGAAGAGTTGCTGACGATTGTCTTTATCACAGTAATTTTCCCCTTTAAAAGCACTCTATAAATGTCAGAAAAACACTTCAAGTGGGAACTTGCCAGGTTGTAGAATTTCCACAGGCAGTCTTTCATTAAAGAGTACAGGTCTGACTGAATGGCATGGCTATAAAATGCTCTTTCTTTTCACTAGAGTAGAGAACACAAATTTAAGAAAGCAAGAAGGCAGTGTTCAAAACAATGACGTTCAAATCATGAATGAGCTACAGAGGGAAAAACTATCAAAGACATTAGCACATTTATAATATGTTGGCTGGAACTTTAGAGAATGACTGAGGCCCAAATGCTAGACCAAGCAAACAACTGTGAAATGAACTGAGATGGATTTGTGCACAAACTTCTCAGAGTCTCATGTGAATCGCCACACACACCCCCACACAGAAGATTGATAAGAGTGTGCAAGAATGGCAGATAGTGAGACAACACTCAGCAAAGTTCTACACACGAGTGAAGTGGGAGAAGGTGAAGAGTGCAGGTTAAGCTTCAGGCTAAAGGAGCAACAGATCACACAGATCACTCTCAGATCTCCTTACAGACCAAAGATCAAAGCCACCGCTGCGCTTTCCACCGCAAAATTAACCAAAAGTCTATTTGCCCAAAGTAGAAGCTCAGATATGGACTGACAGACTAGCATGAATAGTTAATGAGCGCAGGCAGAACTTCAAATCATATAACGTAATGCTGTTTGGCTGTTTTAAGACCATGCGTCAAGTTTATGTTATTAAGTGTAATCAACATCAAACAATCAATTCAGCAGTTGAATGGAAAAAAGTAATCGGATATTTTGCTGGAATGTGTGACCTGTGTGACTTGAATTTTAAAATGATACTGAAATGATCAAATGACATTTTAATATAGAACTCAAAACTAAGCAGCATAAGGGCTTTGTTCACGAATCCTGTTCTATATCTTACTTTGTGACCTGTCTATATATTTAATTTCATTTTTCTTGTCATAGTTACTCAATATTTTTACTCAGGTGATTGTGCTCACCTGCTCCTTATTTAGTTCAGTGGTTACTCTGTACAGTGGCAGATTTAGGCACGGCTACATCTTGCAGGTGTGGGGTACTGGGAGTCTGCGTTGGATGCCCTCACCCCTTCCCGCTCTCCATCTCCAAACCCTGCAACTACATATATACAGTGGTGGAAAGAGTACTGAAAAATCATACTCAATTTAAAGTCCCATTACTTGTCTAAAAATGTGGTGCAAGTAGAGTTAGTGATGGGTCGTTCTTGAACGATTCGTTCATTTTGAACAAATCTCTAATATTACTCGGGAACGACGAGTCATCTCAGGGTGTGATTCGTTCATCCGCGCATGAGCACATTTGTGTTGGTGGTTTCGTTCATTTTTGAAGTCTTTTGAGTCATTCATCAGGCGAAAGACTGAAGCCAATCATAGTATTTAGAGCCGGAAAAGGATTTGATTCATTCATCTCTCGAGTCCTCTGGTTTGAGTCTTTCTTACTTGACTGAACACTACAGCATAATTGGGTGTAGAAATTGGTAAATGGTTCCAAATCCTCTTTAGAGACGGGTGCATTATCATCATTAATTATATTATTATCATTATTATGTGTATTTCTGTTCTTAAACTGTAGCTCCACTGTACACTGCAATGAGAACCTTAGTCAGTAATAATTATGTAAAACTGGATTTTTGTTGCATCATGGATCATATTTTAGACTTTTCACAAAATTATCAAACAATGTTTTAAAGCTTACTTGTTTTTATTTATTAAAAAACCTAGCTTGATGTGCACTATTATTTTATATTGTGATTTTAAAGTAATCTGTTTTGTTGTAAATCTTTTCTGGTAAAAATAATAAAAATAATAAAACTATAAACAACAATTAAACAGTGTTTACAGTGTTTCTAATGCCTGCAGCATCATATGTTACAAATGGCTCACAAAGACTATTTGATTTATTAAATCACTTATCTCTTATGCTTTCTTTCACGTTATGTCACAAAAGAATGAATGACTCGAATAAACTAAGTGATTCATTCATTCGTGCATGCACACGTTAGTTCATCTCTCGTGTCCTCTATCGGGTTTGAGTCTGTTCGTTCATCACATGAAAGGCAGAATCCAATCATATGCATTTAGAGCCGGAAAGAGATTTGATTCGTTCATATCTCGAGTACTCGGGTTTGAGTCATCACGTGAAAGGCAGAAGCCAATCATATGCATTTAGAGCCGGAAAGAGAATTGATCCGTTTATATCTCGAGTCCTCTATCAGGTTTGAGTCATCACGTGAAAGACAGAACCCAATCATATGCATTTAGAGCCGGAGATCCGTTCATATCTTGAGTCCTTGGCTGTGAGTCATCTGGCTTTACATGCTGTCACGGACTGAACAAACAAACGACTAATAAATGAACGACTCATAAACCTGAAGACTTGAAAGATGAACAAATCATGGCTCCTTTCGGCTCAGACTGTGTACATTAGTTAAAAGTATATATGACTGTCCGTGTGACGAGAACGAGCTGAGCAGACAAAAATATCTTCATAGACAAAAGACCAGGTAAACCATGAATTATTATTTTTTCTTCCCTATAGCATTATATTTATGACATGTTTGTAGTGTGATCAACCTTTGGGCTAGTTGTAGATGTGTTTGGAAGCCACTCCTAACATTTTAATAATATTTTTGGCAAATTGAACGAAATGGACGAAATGACTTGAAAAAAGATTAGTTCGTCTCGATGAACGAGACTCAAAGATCCGAGTCAGTAAAATGATCCGAACTTCCCATCACTAGTAAATAATACTCAAAGTATGAGTAAAAAGCAGACCTTTCAAAAGTACTCAAGAGTAGTGAGGATTATGCTGTAAAAAGCTGATGCATTTACAATTTGTGTGTGTGTGTGTGTGTGTGTGTGTGTGTGTGTGTGTGTGTGAGTGTAAACGTAACATTCTGTAGTGCATCTAGTCCTGCCACGTTTGCTGTGTAAAAACAGTGCAAAGTTAAACACGCGCACTGTGTGTTTGTATCTGCTGTGTGTGTGTGTGTGTGTGTGTGTGAACTGTGTAACAACATTGTGTTTGACTCATTGTTGCAGAAAGGCTCCACATCAAACTTCAAATAATAATCATTGTGAAGTTCTTACTGTATTATTTCTCACAACGTTACGAGATATCTGCTTCCTTCGTGTCTGTCACTGTGCTGTTTATCTGACGCAGCCGGAGGTTGACGCACATTCTGACAGGCATGTGGGAAAGGTGGGTAGGGAGAACCAGCATGAAGGCACAGGCAACAAAAATGTAATCTGATGGGGGTTTGGAGCTGAAACTTTACATACACATTCTAGAGACACAAAAGACTTATCTTAAATCTTGAAAAAGGGGTCAAATAGGTGCCATTTAAAGCATGAATAATATTAATATTAATAATATGTTATTATTTTAAAGGACGGTAATGTAACGAAAAGTCAGCCCAGTTTTCATTTAGGACTGGACAGGCTAGTAAAATTTCTCTTATCACCGACAACTGTCAAGTTAAGTCCTGGTTTGGTTTAGGTATGTTTTGCAGCAGTTGCTGAACATGCCGCATGAAATTAAACATGCATGACAACCTATATGCATCTGTACTTGCCTCTTGTGTGAGATTTTTAAAGGCCAGATTTACAGTGGTTGATTTACAAGGAGGTGTTGAAATTGAACCTGCACAGGCATCACCGTCCCAAACACCACATCAGCCAAATATGTAGCGAGACACCACAGAGAGAGCACAACTCAACATGACTTACTGCTGACCTCTTTGACAGACACACACTTGATGATTTACTCTCTGTGGATGATCAGGTGTTATAAACACACCTGATGACACATAGAAAAAACGTCAACCCTTCAGGCCAACGGGGGATCAAGGAGCAAGTGGAGGCACACTCAGCTCAACAAGACTCCATTCTTCTTAAATTCATCTATTATAGCAATGAGTATTTCTTGAGAAAAGAAAAGGACCCAAACACAACTTTGTTGTTATTTACCCTTGCATTGCAAACAAGGAGAGATGGTGGAAACTGTGTTTGGTGCGTCATTCAAAATGGAGGCAAGGCTTAGACAAGGTATGACAGTTTGTTGAGAATCTAATTATCTTTTCAAATTGTATTGAAATCAGTTAGATATTTGTTAAACCCCACATACAAACATTTATTCATATTAAGTAAAAGCACAGATTTTTGAAAACAAAAACACAAAGAAGCCAAAACACGGCTATAATTACATAAAAACACTACAAAAACACGTCTTTTTTATTAATAAAGGAATTCACACTTCTGTCTGACTGCAACTATATGAATATATATTTGTTCCTAGTATTTAATTTTCTCTAGTATCTTGTTAGTGAATTAACAGTGAATTAGTGAGGATTTTTATCATTTTCATTGCTTGTGTTGGCTTTTTTGTTTTCTTCTGTGCCATCAAATGCTTATGAGACAGATGCTATATATACAGCGAGGAACTGCATTTGTTTCCTATTGTTAACTCATCTATCCTACTTCCACCAGTACCGTACAGCCCACTCTCACTGTTTATATGTATTTCTTTTTCCATTAAATTTATCTTTTATTTTGAATTATGTGAACACAGAAAAAAACATGTTGTAGATGATCAGCATATAGCAGTGTGCATAAAAAAGTGTAATAACCAAGATACAGTTTGTTGAGTAATAAATATGTAAGTATTTCTATGTGACATTTTACAGGTTAAAAATCTTGTTTGGACAGATGCTGTTGGTATGGAAATATTTAAGTGTCTAAAATGTAAGCAGTATCAAACATTTACAGTCACAGAAATATTAAGTAAGGGATAATCAGCGGCTTGCCTCCGCAAAGTGCATTAAAATCCTTTAACGCACGGCAAGCCGTTGATTATCCCGCTTATTCCATGGTCATTTGCCAAGGTAGGCCTATATTTAAGCTAGTTTTTCTCTTTGATGGGCATTATTTGTCAGAATTTTTGTCCGTTTTTAGATGTTAGATTTTCTAGTCCCTCCACTGAATCAGCTGTGACAGACTGAAAGGCAGACAGAGAGAGAGAGAGCATCTGCGTGCTGAGGGGATGAGAGAGGATCTGTATATCTCTTAACATTAATATTGCGAAAGCTGGGCTACGATTTACATTTCATAATGAACATACAATATTAATATTATTATACTTATAAAAAGAACCATATCAATTAAATATGCTTTAGGAATACGCATTATGAAGAGAAAGCAGCCAGAGCCTATTTCAGAAATCTCTGCTGTTAAATATGTAGGAAAATTTGGAAAAAAGAAACACATATTTGGACAAGTAGGAAAACATTCTGCTTTATTTATTTAAAACAAAAACAATCAGCCAAACACGCAGTATCAGTGTAATATTTCATTATTTACGCTCATAGATTAATTATGAAACTTATTTTTGTGATCCGAGATTAGATCAACGGCGTAGAACCGGAGATTCTCTGGCCGACATAAAGCTTCACTCGGCGGGAGCCGTTCGCGGAGCTGCCGCTGACCGCCTGGAGCTTCCAACATTTTTAAAATGCGCTTTTCTTACACACAAACTGCCGATTTGACTTTAAAATAACTTTATTCTCGCTTGAAAAACTCTTAAAACTTGATTTTGTGGCATAGTTTATAAATATTTTCCAAATTTTGCGGATTTCCCGTCCGCCATTTATAGCCCTCATCGGTTTCATGCGCAGCACATGCGAGTTGCTATAGTAACTGTAAACGTCTGGGAGAAGCGCATTTATTTTGAACTGTGATAAAAACTGACTGGAACTACCTGTGCATTTCAACGAAATATACCACACCCTCCAGCCAATCAGAATCAAGAATTTCAACAGACCATGGAATAGATATTTATAAATCCCTTATATTAATGATATTTATGCACTTTACACACTGTAGATCCTATCCCCAAACTACCTTTAAACAACAATCAGACTAAGGACAAGCAGAACTATGACAATAAACTGACAATATGACAACGAGTCATCTACATTTTTATGGTGCCCCCTTCTTTTTAGGGGTTTTTCACCTTTTATTAGAATAGGACAGTGGAGGACAGACAGGAAAGTATTTTAAGCTGAGAGAGGGGAAGGGTCGACATAGGACCTTGAGCCGGGAATTAAACTCGGGTCACCGCAAGCACCATACTGCTATATGTCGGCGCAATTAAGGTAACCACTAGGCTATTGGCGCCAACTATTGTGCCCCTTTTTACAAGATGTAAAATAAGTCTCTGATGTCCCTAGAGTGTGTATGTGAAGTTTCAGCTTAAAATAGCCCACACATAATGTTTTATAATTCTTTGAAACCTCCCCTTTTAGGCTTTGGTCCAAATTGTGCCATTTTGGTGACTATCACTTTGAATTTATATGAGATTGTGCTCCAGCCCTGGGGGTGGAGCTGTAAACACATGTGTCACCATAGCGGAAGATTCAAAACTTTAATGATGGACGGCTGCTTCTCACTCAGGGCTCCTTATGCTAATGAGAGACAGGTGGGAAGGGCTTTCAACTTCAAATGATGTACAAAGGGAGAATATCAATCAAAGTGTTTCTACAGGCTGTTTTTATGAAGTGTAATTATAAAAAATTAGGGCTGTCAAAATTAGTGCGTTAACGCACGCCTATTAATTTGAAATATTTAAATTGTTAAAAAAATTAACGCATTTATCGCAGTGGCAGTTTTTTTTTATTTCCTGTTGTGGCCAACGTGTGTTTAGGACCGGCGCTTCCACAGAGGCGGCCGACAAGGGCGGCAGAATAGTGAGCGAACCCCCCGGTCCTCACTTTAATCCGCGACACCTACTCCCTCCCTCCCGGTCCTCACGTTCATCCGAGAACCGGTCACTTTCTTTTTCACTTTCGGGTTTTGAGGGCGGCGTGATCACCGTTCGTCTAGAGCACCAGTTCAGCTTGCTCCCGCCCTGCGTGTGTTTAATGAGCAAAGGAATATGGATAAAGGATCACATGGATAATATGGATCAATGTAAATGTACTCAGTGAAAGAGCCAGATGATGTCGCAAACTGTCAAAGACAGTCCATTCCTCTCTAAGTTGATTCCAAGCACCCTTAAATGTTTCATTAAGTTTGACGTGTTTCCCCCCTACACGCAACTTTTGTAAAGCGTCTGCTTCGCGTTGCTGTATCAGAATCCTTGCTTGAGAAATACAGCCATACTTTAAGAACCGTAGTGGTGCGTGGTGATGATCTGAAGGGAGTGCGCTGTACTGCGCTCTCGCTCTCTCTCTCTCTCTTTGTCTGTGTGTGTGTGTGTGTGTGTGTGTGTGTGTGTGTGTGTGTGCGAGCGTGTGTGTTGTCACCCGATAATGTCAATAGACTGGATTGTCTTATAGCAACTGGCTAATGTTAAGGAGGACTAAGCAAAATTGTTTCTACTTTATAATTAATGTTCTCAACTCGCAAAACAATTTTTGAATACAATTGTTTGTATTCAATACTTTATTTATTTATTTATTTTCTTCCAATTTCCATATTTGCAATGCTTGTATTTTGGAATTTTTTTTGTAGTTCACTTAGAATCCAACAAGGAAATAATTTTTGTTAGTGATGGGAAGTTCGGATCATTTTACTGACTCGGATCTTTAAGTCTCGTTCATCGAGATGAACGAATCTTTTTTCGAGTCATTTCGTTAATTTCGTTCAATTTGCCAATATATTATTAAACTGTTACGAATTGCTTCCAAACACATGTACAACTAGCCCAAATGTTGATCACACTACAAACAAGTCATAAATAGAATGCTATAAGAGAAAATAATGCTTCACTGTTTTCCTGCTCTTTTGTCTATGAAGATATTTTTGCCTCTTTGCTCAGCTCACCTCTTCATGTCTTCAAATTTCAGTGGTTCGTTCATGTCACACGGACAGTCCATATAATCTCAACCAATGTACACAGTCTGAGCCGAAAGGAGCCATGACTAGTTCACCTTTCGAGTCTTCTGGTTCATTCATCACGTGACAAAATGTAAAGAGACATGACTCAGACCGAGGACTCGGGGGATGAACGGTTCAATTCTGTTTCCGGCTCTAAATGCATACGATTGGCTTCTGTGTCTTTCACGTGTTGAACGACTCGGACAGAGGACTCGGGAGGTGAACAGTTCAAATCTGTTTCCGGCTCTAAACGCATATGATTGGCTTTTGTCTTTCGCGTGATGAATGAATTAAAAGACTTGATAAATGAACGAAACCTGCACATCTGTGCGCAATCTGCGCATGCGCGGATGAACGAATCACTCCCTGAGAGGACTCGTCGTTCCCGAGTCATATTAAAGATTCGTTCAAAATGAACGAATCGTTCAAGAACGACCCATCACTAATTTTTGTTTGTTATTGGCATTGATTGTTTTAAAATTCAAATGGCACTTACATGCCTGTGTTTTTATTTCTGTAATAAATACGTCTTTTCGTGATTAATCATGATTAATCACAAACAAAAGTGTGATTAATTAGTTAATTTTTTAATCAATTGACAGCCCTCTAAAAAATAGAAATAATGAATTTTCACCATTAGTGGCTGGTTATATTCACACACCGCTGCTACACAACTGTGTTGATTACAAAAATTCAGAATTTCAGTTTGTTTATAAAATGGAGACATGGCTGTCCACCATCGCTCTATTCTGGAATATTGAGGATCGCTTTCTGGTTTGTCAAACCAATTACCATTACACAAGCGGTTGACTGCAAGTCATGATGGCGGCAAAATAAGCTCATACCCAGTGAGTAGGAATGGTTGCGTAATAACATGCAGTTTAGGGCGTACTCACACTGTGTACAGTTGCCTTGAACCGGGCCGAAGCATGCTTGTCCGCCCTCCCGTCTCCCCCAACGGCCCGCACTCACATTACATTCGGGCCTGAGTACACTTGTGTCATCGATGATGCGCTGTTCAGTTTAAGAGAAGCGCTCTCGCTCAGCACAGTGGACATTTCTTTATATCATTATATCGTTTTAGCCGAACAGATCTGCCACTTTTGACGCTCATAAACAAACATAAAATCCTTGTGCTGCGGGAATTAGAAGGTTTGCTAAAGGTGCAGCTGTCGTGCAGTGAGGAGTTTGCGTTCATTAAACAGTAAGAATGATTAATATATCCATATGAAACAGTCCCCAAAAGTCACATCTCCTCATCAGTTTCGGGCTCAGGCACGCTTTGCACTCACACTACAAGCGCACCACGCCAAAGCCCAAGTGAACCTTGTTTAGGTACACCTGTTCCAACCGGGCCAGGGCCGGCCAACTGAACCATGCTTGAGCCCGTTTCAGAGCACTCACACTTCTCAAACGATCAGGGGCCTGGTCACGGTTCGGATAGCATAGTGTGAGTACACTCTTAAGCAGTATAGTGTGGACAGAGATTCTTTTTCTTCTACGGAAGTCTGGACAATAATCGTTTTCATTCTAAGACATCATTTTAACACAAAATCCCAATAGTGTACTGTAAATGACACCTAAAAATACATACTTTTACTAATAACTTAAGCAAAACAATAAGCAAGTAATATGCATGCACACGAAATACAAGCAAATTATGCATTCTCAAAAACGTGCGAAAGAAGAACTGGAGCGCTACATTTGCAAAAACCATTTAGTATCCAAAGTTGTTTACATTCACACTTTCAAGTGGACTGTATTCGTGGACTAATCTAAAGAAAGGTGAACAAGGGTACGAGGCAATTTTTAACTCAAATACAGAATAATCAATAAACTAAATAAGGAGCAGGTGAGCACAATCACTAAACTAAAGTTTCAATCATAGTATATAGGAAGTAAATACAAAATCAGGTATAGGATAGGATTTGTGAACAAAGCCATTTTGCTCCTAAGTTTGAGTTCTACAAAGTTAGGTTCAAAAAAGGTTATTCAGTAAAGTATTTAATCGGTGTTGCTGTCAAACAAAAACACACACAAAAAACAGGCTATCAACACATGCTGCTGATTTGCTGATCCATTGGCTATTTCCGCTCATTCTGTTCTGCACTCCTCCCTTTCCTCCAATTGAAGAAAGTTCTTGTATAGGGATTGCCACAGAGATCCTTTTCCTGTCCTGTAGCCTTCCTTCCTACACGCACCAAATGCAGACATGCCACCACAACCCGTGTGTATACAAGACCTTCAGGGACATTGTACTGTCATGGTCCTTGTACATTTCCGGCCCGTGACAAGTTGATCTATGGACTATCATCCTCATTCCATTACTGGCTTAACAGTGGACACTGAGGGATTCTCACTTTTCAGCAAATGATTACTATTCTGCAGACGCCACCAGGAATCTCCTTAAGAGTGTGGTTACCAATAAGGTCTAAGTGGTTAGTGAAATTGTGAAATGTGAAACTTCACGGTCTCTGGGCGACCTCCAAGTTATACACAAACCTCAGAGGTAGCCATCCCAATCTGCCCAGAGTATAAATCTTCAGACCGCTTTATACTGACGTCCAGGAGAAAATATGGGGCTTTGAGTTGCACATCTCAATTTTCAAATAATTTAGAACAAATAATTGTAGGTTCTGTTTTTCACACTTTTAAAAAAAATCATGATGGAAACGTCTCCACAGACAGATTCTCAAAGTTAAAACAGATTGGTTTACTTTTATGAGAAAAAAAAGATAAAGCAGAACAACACCATTAAACAGTAGTATTATTACTTAGCTGCTATACTCCATTTACTTTTCTGTTTGATTCTGGCCATTCACAGTTACTCTTTCCTTCAGTAGAACATCAAAAAAGATTTAACCTGAAACTGTGGTCCTTGTCAGTTAATACGACAAAACAATGCTACAGACAAAACTAGATTAATACCATGGCTCCTGCCAATGTACTGAGGTCTAAATACAATATACTGACATTCTCAAGACTGCTCACAGAGGCTGTGAATTTAACCCTTTGCCACTCTACCAAACGGTTGACCATGTTTTTACCGTTTTAAATAACGACTGTTAAAGTCATTTAACGAATGACTGTTTATAATAACGGTTTACACACACAGCATTGTTGGTTTACAAAGAAAACCAAACAAGCATAATCCTGTTGCACTACTACACTTGATTTTTTTTTATTGTTAAAGAAAAAGATGAATGTAAAAAATGTTAAATGAGAATCTGAAATATTTTATGGCATACATCAAAAAATAAAGGGGATTTAGTATTCAAAAACGTTTTATTTTGATTTTTTTTTTTAATTGCTCTTATACTTCATATTTTCAGATTTTTCATAGTATTTGTATTAATTCCGGTACTTTTACCATAAACCGATACATAAACCATTTGGTAGAGGCTGATATTTTAGAAATTATGGCATGTGTTGAAACAAAATGCATTGAGTGTGTTTAGACATTAGGAGTTAAGAAATGCAATCCAAACATTTTGTTCTTGATGTTGGAAGTTAAAGGGGTAAGGTAATAATGTGGTATAAAATGAATAGTGTCTTGCAAAGACCAATCATTCCTCTACCTTAAGGATGACCCCATTCAATTCTTAATCTTTCTTTGATTGTATTTGTTTTTTTGTTTTTTTTAAGTGCTGGTAGATGCATGAATTACCAAAGACCAATTTTAGCTAAATAAAAAAATACTTTTTTAATGCTCTATTGAAGAAAAATGAGAGATGACCCCATATTGCTTGGATGACCCCAAAACGAGTAAATTCAAGTTAATTTATGGGTGAACTGTCAGTTTAAGCCCAATATACTGTTTTTGCACTACTGATTTTGTCCATAAGCACTGAAAAAATGAGAAGGGAAAGAAAAGTAAAAAAGGGAGCGTGTTCACAAATGTATGTGTGAAAGGATTAAATGATGCCTCTGTTCTGAAAAAGTATTAAAATATTTAGCATAACTTTCACAGAGAAAAAGCACAGACATTGGATGGGGATAGATCTTTCTAATGTGCACATTTCACATTTTAACAAAAAGATGCCCAGGCTGATATATGTAAAAAAAAAAATGCAAATATTTTGTTTAACATCACATTTTATGAGAAAGGTGGTAATCAAATTACAACACAGAAATCCATTCGCAAAGTGCAACCCCTCTCGTGGAAAAATCTGAAAAAGACCGTTACCTACAACAAAACTTTTATCAGCAACAAGGATTCAACATCCAATCAAAAAACAATATTGAGGTATTTCTTGATCTTTGAAAAATATTTATCCAATAACTTTTTTTCTTAATTTTTTTTTTAATTTGAAGGTTGAATGATTATCATAACGTTTTATATTTCTAACAAATTGAATTGAAAAAGACATGAATTCTCCTAGAGTTCACTGTGCATTCAGTTTGAAGATTCATACGAATCATTAGCTTAGCAAGTTAGCTTTGTATGCTTTACAGATGAAGTCTTGCGAGTTTGTGATCCAATTCGTCATGAACACATGATTCTTTTGAGTCAAGCTTAAATTAATCACTTCTATTTTTTAACAAAACTAATGTGAACGATTTACAAATTGAATAGAACTGGAGTGTGTTTCCCTAATGCATCAGTATCTGCATTAGCTGTGCTTGTTAAATTGCATTAAACAGACATGATATTACTTGCAACTCTAGTTGCTTTGCACTTCAATTTTGACTCATCGATTCTTTTGTCTCGATCACTTCCCTGTCGGTTTTGACTCAGAGACTCTTTTGTGCTGTTCTCTTCTTCATAGAGAGGATTATCAGTGAGGTAATCACTTAAAGCTTGTGCCATTCATTAAACAAATCTATTGTAGAAACCCTTTGAGATCTTTTGACTGCTTTTATGATATGTTTGGTGTGTTTGGATTAGTTTTGAAGCTGCATGAAACATTACTGAATCTAATTCATTTGTGTTTCAAAGTACAACCCCAAATCAGAAAAAGTTGCGAAAGTATGGAAAATGCAAATAAAAAATAAAGTTATTCTGTCTTTCTCTGAGGAACATTGTTTTTTAACATTTCAATATGTTTTCCATGTATTTGTTTGCAAACTGGCAATACTCGGCCCATCTTTGCTCCTAGAGGACTACACCTTGCTTGGATGCTGCTTTTGTTCAAATCATATAATAATTACAATCACCTGTTGACATCACCTGTCTCAAATCACATCATTATTTAACCAATTTACCAGGGGTGCATTTCCGAAAACCATCATTAGCCAACTAAGGCCGCAAGTTCCGTTGTTACAAACATGGTTTATTGATCTGAGGTTTCCCAAATCCGTTGTTTCAACAAACATTTGCAAACTTCGTCGCAAACTTGGGCACGTGCAACTACATCTCTTGAGTTGTAGTTAGAAACATAGTTCCTGGCTGTGTTCTATTCCCAGTTATCCCTCAATGCCCTATTCATTCAGAACATTCTAACATTTAAACTTGGAATTATTATTTTTTAAAAAGCATTAAAGTCGTTATTCTTAAGTGTTATTTGCATTCAACGCATTTTTACAGTTCAGTTATAGTGATCTTCATGTTTACATTTGCGCTCCCTTCACAGTGCACTTTGAAAAATTTATGCCATTTTGAACACAGCCGAGCGTTTCCAAATGTTACGTTTCCAAAGCTAGTATAATTTTTACACTCATTGCTCCAAAGCTAGTGAAAACAAAAAAAAACATAGCATACGTTAATGCTTTTATTTTATAGTTGGTTATTTATTAGGAAATGTAGCCTACTGTATAGGACATGGACCTGTTTGTTTGAACATTTCTGCAGTGGTTTGCATATGTCAAATTGTAAAAGTAGAAAAATTTAAAATAAATAAACTTATTATTATTATTATTATTATTATTATTATTGTGTTATTATTAATAATAATAATAATAATAATAATAATAATAATAATAATCATTATTATTAAAGTAGGATTTTTTCCTAATAAATAATAAATGTTACATTTAATTTCTTATTAAATAGCCTCATTATTTATTTATTTATTTATATGATATTACAAGACGTGATAGCTTTTCGTAAGTGTTTAGAATACAATTATTATTAATGTTTTAGAATAGGATCTGTAATGTTCTCAATAATATTTGTAAAGGAAACATAGGCCCTGTATGTGCCGTTTACATATATTTCAGTTAATATAGAAAATGAGTGCACGTTTTTACCAAAACTAATATTGGATTTCTTTTTAATGCATGTGCGTGTAAAACAATATCATTTGCACAAAGAAATTACGGGGTTCTTCTCTAAAGAAGTAGTTATTCCATTTTTACTCCGTTTTACGTTCAAACGACGGATCTGCGACAGAGAAACTACGGGTTTTGGGAAACACTAGTCACTACATCGTTCTTTTCCCAAACTATGTATGGTGCTATGATAGTTACGTCATTGTTTGGGAAACGCACCCCTGATTTCTAGCCCTAAACTGCTCCTGTGACAACTTTTTTTGAATTGTGTTGCAAGTCTGAATAATAGGAAAGAATGTATATTCACAAATGAAATGGAGCCGACCAGACAAAACATGAAATATTTAGTGTTCATATTGTCTGCAATGAAATACAAGTCAAAATAAATTTGAAAGTCACTTTTTATTTGCGTTTTCCATACTGTCCCAACTTTTTGGGGTTGTATTTTAATCATAAAGTATTTAGATTGTGCTGCAAAACCTGAAAAATCTAACAAAATACACTACTAATTACTTTCTAAAGCACATATTTTGTAATCTTTAGTAAAATACTTTTTAAAAGTAACCTTCCCCAACTGATATGTCTAAACATCTTCCATTTTGAATGTAAAATATCTCAGGCTTTTTCTTTCAAAAGCTTTGATATAACCTTCAGTCAAACTCCGTGCTTGCAATTAAGTTTTACCAGACATGCTTCAAAGATTTAAGAACAGACTCTTTACTTAAGGCAAGTTAATGTCACCTCTGCGCAGATACATCGCCTAACACAAATAACTTCCCCACTACACAGACACACAGGTATGAACTCTACTTGACACTACTTGTTTGTCATGCTTATGATAATCTCACACCTGAGGGGGCCTGTGCTGTGTCAAGACAGTTTTAGAACTAATAGAATCTTTTATAACTGTCTAGATAGCAGGGGTGAAGTCTGGGTCATACATCTGCGGAAATACATTTGTAACTTTTGAGTCTTCACTTTTTTCGGTGCTGCATGGGAGGAAGCAACTAGAATAGAAGGAAAATAATTGAATAGCTATAACTCTGCCAACAACCCGGGCTTCTTTTATATTTAATAACAGCACATAGGGACTTCTGATTGAAGTTACATGAAGATTGTGAAAACTAAAGATGCTGTATATTAAAAAAATCCTTTAATTCAGTTTTTACCTGAGCAAAAGCAAACAGGTTTTACCGTTTTATTTCAATCTTGTTTATTGTGTAACATGTAATACCAGTATATAGCGTACTATCATGGTACCACCATGTTAAACAGACCTTGAACAAGATGCTTTGTTTATATTTCATGATTAATGTGCTGTTTTTTTGTTCGTTTTGGAAGATTTTTGAAAAAACAAACATAAGTGGAAAAATTAATAGAGATCACTTGAAAGACCAAGTTATTTATTATTGGTTCTCTGGATTTGCCATTGTTTTGTTTTGTTTTGTTTTGTTTTGTTTTGTTTTGTTTTGTTTT
>CAIGQQ010031529.1:21900-87740 GCA_903798035.1 Danio albolineatus
TGTTTTGTTTTGTTTTGTTTTGTTTTGTTTTGTTTTGTTTTGTTTTGGGTACTGAAAAGATGTATTCTAAAATATAACCGGGATCATTAAATGTATTTATTTATTAATATTTTAGATATTTATAGCTAAAGTCAAATGACTAGCCCCTATGATATTTAATTCTTTTAAAATATTGTTTACTATATTCAGGGTTCATACACATTTTTACCTCTAAAACTCCTGACTTTTCCGTGATTTTTCCAAGACTTTCAAGTAAATTTTCATGACCTAATGTTTCATGCAATGTCTACATATGTGTGGGAAAAGAAAAACAATGCATGTTCAACTTTCAAAACACGCAACAATCTATTCAGTTTCAATATATTTTTATAACTATGTAAACTTAATTTCAAGAGTTCACACTTAGCTGATGATTGATTATAAAGCTTGTTTGGCATGCCGACCCAGGGCTCCCTCCCGTTTGCAAGGTGAGAGGGGAGTTTGAGCTCAGGTAGATCTCGAGAACTCCCCTGCTGTAGAAGCTTATGAACAGATAGTGATCGCTATAAAAGATAACTACTTACTAGGAGCATGTCTATGGTACTGATTTGGATTAGTCAATTAACTTAAGTTGCATGTTTTTGGACGGTGGGAGGAAACCAGAGAACCCAGGGGAAACCCACGTGTAAACTCCACACAGAAACATCAGTTGGCTTGGTAAGGACTAGAACCAGTGACGCTCTTGCTGTGAGGCAACAGTGCTAACCACTGGGCCACCGTGCCACCCATCTAGGAAAGGAGGAGGAGGAGGAGGGGCGGAAGGGGGGATTCTTCAAAATGAAGATGGCTGCGATATGGAACTTAGGGTATATATTGTGGCTTAGGACTCATCTGATTGGTGAATGATAAATTGAATAATGCGGGACCAGCTGCAAGCAATCATCTGCACGTGATCCTCTCGAACTTAGTTTAGAAATAAACTTCAATTAGATAATGCTTACACCACACTAATATTGTGAGAGTATGTGATTGGCCAAGAACAGAAAAGAAGTAAATAACCTATATTCAAGTATACAGATATCTGTTTTCCATGACTTTTCCAAAACTTTGTGTGTTTTTTTTCTGTTTATCCTAAACTTTTCCAGGCCAGAAAAATGCCATTTTAAAATTTCATGACTTTTCCAGGTTTTCCATGACCGCATGAACCCTGGATATTTCCTGTTATTCTTCTGGAGAAAGTCTTTACTATTTGTCATAATGGAAAAGGAGAAAAACAACATTATTTATTTTAAATCAGTTATTAAAACTATCAAACTATCATCGCAGTGGGTATCGCTGTCGCTTCACAGCAAGCTGGTTTGAGCCTCGGCTGGGTCAGTTGGCATTTCTGTGTGGGGTTTGCATGTTCTCCCAGTGTTCGTGTAGGTTTCCTTTGGGTACTCCGGTTTCCCCCACAAGTCCAAAGACGTGGTACAGGTGGATTGAATCAACTAAATTGGCCGTAGTGTGTGTGTGTGTATGTGTGTGTGAGAGAGAAAGAGAGTGTACGGGTGTTTCCCAGTTATGGGTTGCAGCTGGAAGGGCATCCGCTGTGTAAAAAATATTCTGAATAAGTTGGCGGTTCTTTCTGCTGTGGCGAGCCCTAATGAATGAAAGCACTAAGCCGAAAAGAAAATGAATGAATGAATGCTAAAATGTGGCGATCCAGTGGCTCAGTTAGCACTGTCGCCTCAAAGCAAGAAGGTTGCTAGTTCGAGTCCCGGCTGGGTTATTTGGCATTTCTGTGTGGAGTTTGCATGTGCTCCCTGTGTTGGCATGTGTTTCCTCCGAGTGCTCTGCGTTTCCCCCACAAGTCTTAAGACATGCAGTAGAGGTGAATTGAATAAACTAATTTGGCCGTAGTGTATGTATGTGAATGAGAGTGTATGGGTGTTTCCCAGCACTGGGTTGCAGCTTGAAGGGCATCCGCTGTGTAAAACATATGCTGGATAAGTTAGCGGTTCACTCCGCTGCAGCAACTCCTGATGATAAAAGGAACTAAGCCGAAGGAGAATGAATGAATGAATAATACTTTAAAAACATTTTTATACAGCTAAATATCAAGAAATTATAGTCAATTATGTGTAGATCAATTATATTTTCACAAAATCAATGTGATCAAATCTTCAGAAATGAATTGCTTTTAAAGCTAACAAAATAATATACACTCAAAACAAGCATTTGCTACTTGTCCACTCTACTTAATTAAAATGAAACGACACAATTATTACATCTTTGTGACAAACTTAACTGTTTTATGTTTAATCCACTTAAATTTGTAAAAACAACTAAGTGAACTTAATCAATTTGTGTTGGGACAACATGGAGGAATTGTGTGGAACCCAGCATTTTTACAATGTATATAAAATAATTCTTTTTTCTATGTAATGAAGTGAATGGGTGCTGTAGACACGAACTGAAAAATGAGCACCAACTTGAACACTAAACATTGCAAACATTCAAAATGATGAATCAACCATCTTATCTGCTACGATGAGAATGAAGATCTGCCAATTCAAGGCAAAAAAGGCTCAATTGAAATCTGCGAATACTAGACATATCAGCATGTTCCAAAACAAAATGATCGTGTACCAGGTGCTGGAATGAGAGGAATTTCCCTTTGAGCCAAAAGTGCAGTAATACGTACAGGTATGTTTTAGATTTGCATTCTGTGCCCATTTCTCCACAGTCTCACCCTTAAAAATGTTTTTGTTTGCGCAGCCTTGAACATGTACAAGCAGTCAACACAACCGCAGGTAGAATATAGAATGTGTCACACATGCAAACTCCCAAAAAGACTTTATTCTCATTTTCCTGCTATCGAATTATTTCAAGACAGCTTTAACGTGTTATTTGAGAAACTGGAGAATAGGAAGTGTCCGCAGAGAAGCTCAACTTTTCATACTTTGTCTCTGAACGACGACAAATCCAGTGGAATGTTTCAACTTTAAACCTGTTTCACCTTCCAGAAGAATTCACGATTTATGAGGGCATTAAAGCAAAGAATGATTGAAGCCTTCATGGTTTGAAAGCATACAGACAACAGTGGCCTTATTCATGTTCTTTATGCGACAAGATAATGTTTTTTTGTGTGTTAAAACGTTTAAAATACTGGATAAAAACATCCTTACGTAGCCTTTATGGACCTCTGCATATAAATCTCACTGCAAATTCCTGTTGTCACATTCATTTTGTCCAACGTTGCCAGATAAAAAAGGAGTATTTTTGAAAAAGATTAAAGGGATTATTCACCCAAAAGTTTCCTCACCATTTACTCACATTGATTTGGATCTTTTATCAATGTCTTTCTTCTGTTGAACACAAAAGAAGATATTGAAAAAGAATGTTGGAAACCAGCTGCCTCTTAAAAATAAAGCCTATTAAAATAACTCTTAAAAATAAAGGTTCTTTACTGGCTTCAATGGTTTCATGAAGACTTTTTAACATCAATGGAAACTTTTTTCAGCGACAAAAGGCTCTTTACAATAAAAAAAGAATCTTGAGAAACTGCTCCTTGTGCTATAAAAAATAACTTCATTAAAAGGTTCTTTGGGAAAGCAAAAATAGGGTATTCTTTAGCAATCTCTTTCTGGTCAAAGTTATTCTTTACATCTTTGTCTTCATCAACCAATTTCAGCTATCACAATGTTCATTTTATATAATTAAAGACCAAATACCAGCAGACCACTGAAATAGTTTGATATAAAGCTAAATTAAGTGCAAAACGAAACACTTTTATTTTGATAAAATGTCACGGCTTTTGAATGAATACATTTTTCTTAACAGATTAAGTGTTATATTGTTTAGATTAGATTTGATTCAACTTTATTGTCATTACACATGTACAAGTACAAGGCAATGAAATGAAATGTGGTTTGTCTAACAAGGAGTTGCATTAGAATAATGTGCAATTATAAAAAAAAACTTTGGTGATAATTACAGATGGATGTACTATGAACATTATTTACAGAATGTGTATTAACTATGAACAGAGATTTACAATATATGAATATAGGTTGCTATTAATCAGAGGTATGCAGATAGATATGAACATAATTACAAATGTATATGTACAGTGGGTCTGTACAACTCAGAATTAATTAGTGCAAAGTAGTGCGTTGAATATGTGCAATTTTAATTGTGCAAATATTAAATAATAATAAATAATAAAATAACAAACAATTATAAACTTTTTTTCATACTTTTCTTAGTTCTGTAACTTTTTAAGTAAAACATATTGTCTTTTAAATGTCTATTATATTATTAAATACAAATTATTCTACACTTATAAAGAGTTATTAAACACTTAAATATAACATTTCGAAAAGAGGTTTTCCAAGTGAATCAACCAAAAGAACCTTTAATGAACAGTTCTTACAAGAACCATATTTTTAGCATGAAGAAACAGTCTGTGGGTTCCACACAATTCCTTCATGTTGTCCCATCACAAATCTATTAAGTTAACTTAGTTGTATTTACAAATCTAAGTGGATTAAACATAAAACAGTTAAGTTGCCCCCCAAAAAACTCAGGTCTAGTGTTGATTCAGCTTATATTATGTAAGATTGGTCCGTTTTGAAGTGTAATCTGAAGAACATCCAGGTCTCGTGGATGTTAAAGGTTCATTGAACTAAAAAATCACAATAAAGAACCTGTAAACGGTGAGGTGACTTTCTTGTAGTATTTTCACATCCTAATTAAATTGTAGATCATTTACTTCAGCAAATAAACACCCTCACACAATTGAGCCACAATACACCACTTTTCTGCATTTCACACCATTAAGTTTGCATATTCTCTCAAGCCCCAACACCAACACATCAGAGTGTGTTAAAACCACAACACTGGTGTACCACCTTCACCTACATTATTTCTCAAAACCAACTCGGCTGCTTCCTTTCCCACGGCTGTCGGCGCATCCAGTGACTCGGGCTTACCTATGCACTTGATCTCGAAGCCCCGCGGTGGTTTGAGGGCCCTCCGCGTCCAGCCTTCCCTCAGGACCTCCAGGTGATCCTCCTTGCCTTGAATGAGCAGGACGTGTTCGTCTATCCAGCCCAAGAAGAAGGTCTCCGATATGGCGTCCGTGACTTTCTTGTTCCAGAAGTGCTGCATGTTCTCCGCTTTGAAGTCGGCGAATATCTCGTAGCCGGTGTGATGGTGCTGAAGCTTCTCGGTGACCGCGGCGGCCGCCTCCTCCCCGCTGACCCGCGACAGCACGATGGCCAGGGAATGAGGCGCGATCTGCAGGAACTTCTCCATTCTCCGGCGCGTTTCACACACAGGCCACAGCGGGGATCGCGACCCTGTCCGACGCTCCGCGGCACTCACACGGCGTTTTATTGCGCACCTTATTGAACTGCCAAAACGAACACATTGCAACGTATTTCAGTTTGTTTCCAGAAGCCGAAGCGCAGCGCGTAACGGCGGAAGGTCCACCAGCATGATACGCGAGACAGAGGAAGAAACGCCAATGTCATTTATTCATCAAAAACACGCGTTCCGTGCGGTGAGCCCATAGCCCGATGCCAGCGCTCCGGTGGGCAATGTTAACCAGGCGCTGCGCTGATGGGCAGAGCGGCTGAGCTGAATGACCAATGCCTCTGCTCTGCTCTGTCTGTCTGTATTAATAGACCTCAACCTGCCGCTTCACACACCTCTCCCGCGACATTCTGCGCACACGGCCGAAAGCGAGCGACACCGATTCCTCCAGCACCGGGGCCTCTTGATCGATCACTGCATTCATCGGTGATGATCGCTGGACGTAACGCGCATAAAACGACTTCATCCCTTCTTATTCATGTCTTCGTTTTTGGTGCACTCGGAGGTTGCCTCCCAGTCGGTCTCGTACACTGCATGTACGCCGTCCGTGGGCTCACTGCTGTCCCGCTCGCCGCGCTCTGTAAACTCGTCTCCGGTGGCGTCGGGCTCTCGTCTCTGACGCCGTGCGCCTAGTGTCCGGTGCGGCGGATTATGGACTGGACGTGTCGACGGAGAGCGCGCGGATCGCCAGATGTTTTCCTGACTCCACCTACAGGCGGCCTTCAAAACATCGCGAGTACAGTCAGTACACGAGCCTCCTCGCAACAGGTGAACATGGCAGAAAGGAGAGAGCAGAGAGAGAACTGGCGGTCACAGAGCAGATTTAACACTTTCCAGGGAAGGAGAATGATTGGTTGCACCCGAAAGAGGCCGTGAGAGGTCAGGCTTTGTCTGTGTTTTGTTTAACCGGTCCATTCCCTGTGCACACACACTATAATCTGTTACTTATGAATTGCTTGATGAAAAGTGGTAGTAGTAATCTAGATTACTCATTTTGTATTACTTTTGGTTACTTATGACATATAAGGTGAAATTCCGTAAGTATATTTAATGTCAAAGGGCGCTGACAGATTCTGCTTTACAAGAACAAACATTGAAAGTATTGATTTAAGTATTGATACTTTTATTGAAAAGTATTGATTTCAGTTTTTTTATGATTAATGGGTGATATCCACCAAAATTCAGAAGCATGTATCCCATTCTGTATAGTGAAAACTAAATATGAAACAAAATAAGAAATATAAATGAGAGGAAAAAAATATGAGGGCGCCACGGTGGCCTAGTGGGTAGCACGTTCGCCTCACAGCAAGAAGGTCGCTGGTTCGAGCCTCGGCTGGGTCAGTTGGCATTTCTGTGTGGAGTTTGCATGTTCTCCCCGTGGTTGCGTGGGTTTCCTCCGAGTGCTCCGGTTTCCCCCACAGTCCAAAGACATGCAGTATAGGTGAATTGGGTAAGCTAAATTGTCCATAGTGTGTGTTTGTGGGTAAGTGTTTATGGATGTTTCCCAGAGATGGGTTGCAGCACACTGCGTAAAAACAAATGCTGGATAAGTTGGCGGTTCATTCCGCTGTGGCGACCCCGGATTAATAAAGGGACTAAGCCGAAAAGAAAATGAATGAATGAATGGAAAAAAATATGGAAAATAAATACGTTATCATGTAACTCATTAAAAGTCAATTGTAAGCATTTTAAAATCGTATTACAATTAAACATTCTGGTGCCTTAATAATGTCCACACTGATTGGAAATGAGCTGATTAAAATGCAAATGTGTTTAAGTTTAAGAAAGCAATGATTAAATTATTGCCAGATTAAAATATAGCAAGTATAATTGTATCTTTAAAAGCAAACAATCAGAATATTTTACTTTTACATTTTAAAAATGTGTTTGTGAGTTCATGTAAGTCTTTTATGCAATATGTTTTTTTCTGTAAAAGTGCTGATATTTAGTAAATTGTCGATAGATTTTCCCATTCAAACGTATAGCAGACACTTTGAACTAAAAAAACTTTTTTGTAGCTGATAGCTGTAGCTTTTGTATAACATCACAACGAGTTTCTAATTTTTGAACACTAAGGGCTCATGGGTTTGTTGATTGTTATGTGATAAGAATTTGTCCTTGTTTGGATTTGTGTGAGGTTCTTTTCTCTAAGGCCTTGATCAAATAACTTCTAGACCAAGGGCACCCACAAGCTTTGGTGTCAGCTTTCGGTTCCAAAGTTCCCAGGATGTTTCCTCTTGTTTAGCGATTTGAGTATAGAAAACAAGATAGGATTGTTTTTTAAATCCTGACCCAGGGTCGCATTTATTTGGATAAAAAGGCATTTCTTCACACGAATCACAAGTTACCTCAGTACTGGGGATGATGGAAACAACTTGTTTCACACTAGAAGGGTCAATACTTGCATAGAGACTTATTAACTGACAGCTGAATTTATAGATAATTTAAATGCTAACTAAACAAATCCTGGGTTATAGAGTAATCCTGATTACTGTGTAACCCAGAATAAATATACATTGACTACTAATGATCACCATTTATAATGCTTGAGTAAGCTGGTGACCGAAAAGCCTAATGTTGTGTTCTGTTCTTTAAAACCTCTCAGAATGTGATTTCTTCCAGACTTTACAGTAAAACAAGCTCTTAATTTAAAGTACTTTCTCTTGAACTTCAATCTGCGTTCTGAAGCCAAAGCTGAACCACTGATGCCTTTATGGTGACATCTGGTGGCAGGACATTTAGTTGACATGTAAAACTAATAATAATACAGAATTTGATGTGGTCAGCGATTTGCTACAATATTTGAGCAGTGTAAATTAATATTCAGAATGTGATGTATACGACACAACAGATGTAACCCAGATCTGTAACCCTTTTCGTAGTTTTCCAAAGTGATTTTCAGTTTGTGTCCCATCTCAATCATTTGGACAGATAATTCACCCAAAAATGAAAATTCTATCATCATCAGCTCCAAACCTGATTTTCTTCTGTTAAATACAAATGAAGATGTTTTAAAGAATGCTGGTAAAAAGCCATCAATTTCCATATAAGGTTTTTCCCTATAACATTCTTCACAAATCATTTGGAACAGAAGAAAATCATAAAAGCTTAGAACCACTTGATGTTAATGCAAATTACTGAGGAAATCTTTGTTTTTGAGTGAACCATCTCTTTGACATATTTCCTCATGATTAACATAGATAATAGACAATTTATAACTTCCCTCATTGTTGCAAAAACTCCAAAGACTTTCACAGCAAAAACTTCTACAGCATAAATATTAAAACTACCGTGTCTTACCAGATACCAATCATAACCTTTATTTTATTTGCAACATTTTTGAAAAATAGAAAAGGCTAATAACAAAAAGAACTTTCCACATGTAAAAAAAATATTTTTTAAAAGCTTCACTTGTTGACTATTTAAGTGCACATTCTGGGATGTTTCGTTTAATGATGCATTTATACATTTACCCATTTAGTTCAGTTTAATTTAATTAAAAAACATTTAAAATCTTACCAATTTTACTTTATGATCAGGGTTGTATATCAAAATATTTATTTTAAATAGGCTCAATCTATTGTTTCTAAGCTTCAGTATAGTAGCACATGTGAATTGTTTGAGCGTTTTTTTTTATCTAACTATATATCTATTTTTACATCCATGTGACACAATAACAACAAGCATGTATAGACATAACAAGCACTGATTTATTTAAATAGTTGAAACTTAAAAAAGGGATTTTTTTAACAAAAACATCACTCCAAAACAGTTACAAAGAAAATGTATTTGTTCTCTCACTGGAAGACATTTCAGAGGTGTGTTTTTATATATACTTTCTAAAATGTGGAACGAAAGAACAAGAAATGCAAAAGAAAGATGCTGACATACTGTTCATCAAACCCTGTTCACTTGAATCACTTTCCTCGTCATTTTTGATAGCATTACCCTGAACTGGGTGCTGACCTAACATATATCCTTTTGAGTCTTACTGAAAAAAAAAACAAGCTTAGAAAAGAACTCTTCGTTGTCTTACGGACATTAGTGGCAGTATCTTAAAACATCTGTGTTTGCAGGGTTAATTACGTCTGTTGGTCATTTTTCCGTCCTAACGCAAAAGCAACAACAGCACCTGTTTGGAAACTTTTCAGCTAAGTGCATGAGGAGAACCTTTTAACATAAGTTAAACACGAACACCGCCGATCCCCGCACAGGCATATTTTTCACAAAAGGCACTACCTGGACCGCCTATCCTTCTTGGCCCTATCAGCACTTTTTTCCATTGTCTTTTCATTGTCGCCCCTGCATTTGGGGCAATACCATTTACCCTTGGGCTTGTAGGTGAGTCCAACACAGGAAAAATGGAACCACTCGATAGGACATTGCTCATTGTCGCAGCCGATCATCTCGCCATAGGACACCTGTTCACAGAGGCAGTAGGTGGGCTCATTGGGATCGATGGTGAACTCCACTGGTGAGGCTTCACGCTCCTGCTTGGCCTTGGAGCGTTTCTTCTTCTTAGCCGACTTGGACTTTTTCTCACGAGGCTGTGGTGGAGGCTCTTCGCTGAGATCCTCCAGAGCTCCATTGGCACAAGTGTCACGGCTCTCACTGTTGCGCTGACGTCTGGGTCGCCTCGCCGAAGAGCGCTCGGGCATCACATTGGCAGAGGTGCTTGCTGGGTCGTGCCTTACCTTCTCCGCTGGTCTCTCGACATCTCCCGGCTCCAGGAAGCAAGGTGAGTGGGCTTCAATCTGACGCGAGCGGTTTTCCACCACCTCCATCATCTGGGTAACCACATGTATCTTCTCATCTCCCAGCTCCTGGCTGCTGATGAGCGCCCGCTGCAACTGGATCTGCAGCCGCTTGCGCTGCCCACTGTCACTCTCCTTTTTGTACTTTTCATAGATCTCATCCACCTCCTTGAGGACCTCTGAGTGAGAAAACCGAGAAAAATAGGAACCAGCATGTTAGGAAACTGATTGTACAAGCTCAGTACATTTTACAAAGCAGCACTTTAACATAGTACAGTCGCCTGTTTGTGGTGTTGCTCTATTGCTACCCCTGCCGCCCTGGAACAAAAAAAACGTACAGTCAGCCTACCTGCTCAGCCGTACGTGCTTATACTAACATGAGGAACTAAACGGCGCTTTGCAACACTGAACGAATCGGTTCCCTTCTCGAATAAATAATTATGAACGGTAACCTTCATGTGCGAGCTGTAAAGTCAACTCGGCGGAATTACAAGGCGTCGAGCTGTTGTAGATGTTTCGGCTACACGCGAACAAAACACACGCCGACTGAAAGCACCATTACGTCGATACTATGGCAACTAAAGCGATGCGTTAAGAAAGAGCACAGCCAAACAACAGTACAGAGTATGCACTAGTCAAAATGGCTGATCACTGGTGGTAGGATATTGTTGCTGGAACAAACACAGCTGAATATGCTGAAGACAAAAATACTAGTTAAACCAAACGGGCGTGGGCAGCGTCGGAAGTACTGCTGAATGCTTAATAAAACGCGTTTTGTGAGGAAATGAGACCGGTCTGCAGTGTGAACTGCACACGATGGAAATGTGCATAAACAGACAGCCCACCGTACTGGCACCGCTAACAAATGTTTCGCTTACCTTGATACTTGGTGTCGATTTCTCGTAACAATGAAACATTCCTCTGTATATCCAAAGGCAGCGATTCGACACATTCCAAATAATCCTCCACGTAGTTGACAAGCTGCGATTTTTCCACATTCGGATAATGCCCTAACATGGTGATAGTGATGCATCAAGCAGCTATGCGCCTTTTCGTGAAGAACTGCGGCTTAAAATTTGGTGCGTTTCACTCATAGGTTCCTTTAAATTCTGCTGTTAGTTGGCAACCTTGTGGAGAGCCACTCTTTCCAAATTCAGTCTTCTCTGGCTACGAGAACTCCTTCAAACAAAACTATCGCGTGTGCGCATGCGCAGGATCAACCCGTAAAATGCCGCGTTTTGCATTTCCAGGCTGTTTAGCGAATGGGGGGCGGTGTTGTTGGGATGTGGGCGGAGCGCGGGATCAGCTGGGCGCGTCCACGGATCATATGGAAGCGGAGGTTCGATTCATTAAAAGCGAGACGGAACCGTACGAGCACAGCGTGTTATGGCAGCGTCGTCGGGTTAGCGACGGTATTGTTGATAACGAGATGATGTAATGGGGGAAATCATCACTTTAATGCAGTCAGAAGCTGCAGGACCGGAAATGCCACAATTGGCGTCAAAGATAGCACGATTTGTATGTACAGTGGAGACTGGATTTCATCAACATTGTTTACATGTATGCCTGAGTTCCTCCTAAATGTAGCCTACAAAGAACGACAAAATAAAATCTCAATATAACACATGGATGTAAAATGTAGGCTACATTATTAGTCAAAAGTATGGAAATATGATATGCTTTAGGACAAGTCTGATCTGCTTGGCAATATTCCTACTACTTTTTGAAACTCTATTGTGATTATTTAATTTATTCCTGACAAAATAAATTAATTAACAGCATCATTACTCCAGTCACCATCTTTCTAATATACCGAGACCAGCTTTCTCATTAATAATGATCATTTTACATATGAACAAACATTAATTCGTGCTTCGTATTTTGTGGAAACCATGATACATTTTTATTTTCGTGATTATTTGATGAAAATATAATTCATAAGACTTATTTAAAAGAACAATATTGCTTACAGTAATAACAATTGCAATATTGTCTACATTTTTAATGGCACAAATGCTCTTAGTGAGATTGTTTCCATCATTGACAACAGTCAAGTAACAAAATATCAACATTTCACATTCATTTATCATAAGCATTTGACAATATCGCTATGTTTATTGTATTTTGATCAAATAAATGAGACCGAATGTGCACAAAACTATTTTTAAATATGACACAAAATCTAATAGCAGTTAAAGAAATGGACTGAACTAATGTTAGGAACTCCTCTTAGAATTGTACATTGGACAATATTTATACTCAACACATGTGTATAGTCACTGAATGTCATTCGTAATCAGAATTTACGTTCAAAACAATGCGTATGCTGAGAATGAGCCCCGTTCTGTAGAAGTACGAGTGTACAACACTTGCGTAACTATCTTATTGACAAACATGGCTTGCTAAGCGCGCTGCTCAGTCACATGGACGTCTTTGCATGGATACGCAACGCAAGCCACAGTTCTGCGCTGTATGCAGGACATCTCTGCCCAGTGTCCGGGGACTTTCCCCTAAGCGGTGATGGCGAAACGAGGTTCCCCGTGCGTAGCTTAGGATGCAAGTTTTCAGGCATGCGCATTGTACATTTGGGCGGCGCAGAGTATATACACAGCGAAAGTGAGCCATGTGTCTGTATGACGGTGATATTGTAAATTATCGCATTATATTTTGTTCCAATATATTACTATATAGAATAGTGTGACGCATCATCACAAAGAGATATACAATATTTTTCGAAGCACTACAGCGCGATATACTGGCATACCAGGTCCTGAAGTGAAAACTTCAGAAATGCAAATGAAGCTTGGTACGTCACGACCAAACAACAAACGAGATAACTGAAAGAGCTTACACAAGCAAAAACAAACAAACAAACAGACTTTACACGTAATATTTTAAATGCTTAATAATATTTTTATTATATAGGTCTACAATAAAAAAAAAATTTTTTCAAATAACTTTTGTTTGTTTTAGACACACGTTTATAATTTTTACACAGGTTTTTGTGTAAACCTATTTTCATTTTCAAACCTGGTTTTCATATGATATGGAGGACGAAAACAGCAAAACGATAAATAAATATAAGTTATAACTAAATCTACAAATTCCTGCATAAAGCAATATATATAAATAAATACGCAAATAAATAAATAAATACATATAAAATTTACTTTAAATATATATTTACTTTTCCTCAGCTCAACATACTAATGAGAGGCTGCCTGTCAATCATCAGAAGCCATTTAAAAATATATATTCTAATGATCAAGAAAATATTAACCAATGATGGC
The DNA here is from genome assembly GCA_903798035.1 of Danio albolineatus. NCBI lineage: Eukaryota > Metazoa > Chordata > Actinopteri > Cypriniformes > Danionidae > Danio > Danio albolineatus. Next base: position 35,285 of record CAIGQQ010031529.1, read on the forward strand.
ATAAAGACCGTCTTCTGATGATTGACAGACACCCTCTCATTAGCAAGTTGAGCTAAACGTTTAAAAGGGGAGGAAAAACAATAAACTTTTAGCATTTTCTTATTCTACCAATATTGGTGTGATTTATTTAATTATTTATCTGCCCAAGCTATTAGCCTACTTATTTTTATATCTATGTAGAAATTTGCGCAAAGATATATGCGTATTTATTTATGCAGGAATTTGTGGATTTAGTTATTAATTATTTGCGTATTTATTTTATTCATCGTGTTTGCAGGTTTCGTCCTCATGCAAAAAAAACATTAAGTGCCGTCTGAAATGTACATCGAAAAAGAGCATTTTTCTCAGCTTCCGTTGTTTATGTTGAGCTGTTTCACTTTGAAGACCAGGAAAAGGACTTATTCTCCGCCATAAACGTGATATTCCTGAACATAAACACAGGAGTCTGATAGAAACGCTCATTTTAGAGGAACATTTCAGATGGCATTTAGATGTTTTTGCACATGAGCTCCTCATACGTTTGCAAAGCTGTAATTTCAGAACACACACGATTTGTGGGCAGACACGAAATTTGATCCCTTCGACTTGTGCAGGCACTGTAATTTACTAAATATGCAATGTTTACGCCCCTGCCTTATGCAAGTATAAAACAGCAGTTTGTCAAACGCGAAGGACCACCAGCCGAGCAGCACGTTTGCTGTTAAAACTCGTTTTCAGTGACGCAACACAAAAGGTGAGTTCTGTATACAATCTTCTAAACAAATGTGAATTCACTGGAGGCTACATCGTTATGAAATGTCACCTAACAAATGTTTGTTTTGGTAAATAGCAATGGCGAAGATTGTGAAATAAAGTTTGTATTATTAACTACACATTTAGGCCTACACATGTGTTTTCATGAACAGTAGGCTAGTCCTTATTCAATATTGCAATGAGTTTAATGAGATGATGATGATGTTGAATGCTTGGTGTCATTTGGCCTGGTGTTTCTTGTTTTTTGATGAAGTTGCTTTGCTTTGCCACAGAGAAAAGAAGAGATGAGATTCTTCTACATTTCACCCCTTCTTGCATTCCTGCTCAGTTGCCATGTGCTCTTTTGTGGATCAGGCTCAGGTCTGGCATATGCTTCAAACAGTGATTCCCTTCAGGCCGTATGCAGAATGCAGCCTAACACTCGCCTAGCGCCTGGCATGCCTCGTGTGTACGGTCACATTTTATTCAAACAGTCTGGCCCAAAGGAAAAGCTGAGCGTGACTTTCAGGCTGTACGGTCTCCCTGCGGACAGCCAGCAGCCCAGAGCCATGCACATTCATGAGTATGGAGACTTGAGCAGGGGCTGCGACTCTACAGGTGGGCATTACAACCCCCTCAACGTCAACCATCCACAACATCCAGGGGACTTTGGCAACTTTGTGCCCGTTAATAAGAAGATTCGACGGTCGCTGGACTCCCCTGCAACCCTCTTTGGGAATCTTTCAATACTCGGCCGGTCTGTTGTCATTCATGAAGGAAAGGATGATTTGGGCAGAGGTGGGAATGTGGGAAGCTTGCTGAATGGCAATGCTGGAGGGCGACTGGCATGCTGTGTTATTGGATTGGGCAACCCTAAAAATTAACAGATATTTTTTGCATAGACCATGCAGTTCAATTTTGCAGTATATATATCAGCAAAACAACTGATGCATTGCAATTTAATATCTAGTTATTGTGCTAGAAACACTAAACAATTAAGAATGAACAGGATTTTTGAAACCATGACTTGATTGTGTCTAATTTGAACCGCTTGCACCTCCTTGTAAATCTATTAAATGAGATATAAACATGCTGAAGCCGTTCTATGTATTCTGATGGTAATGGTAATTGTTATATTGGATGTGGGCTCTATGACTGTTTATACATTTATACTCTTTATAACATTTTTCTTTCAGGTTTTGAGGCAACCTTTTGGTTATAGAGTTAACTAGTTCCTTATTTTTTGTATTAAAAGATAAAACCATGTTTGATATTAAGGAGTAATACAAAATAATAATAAGAAAACATCCAGATTAGTTCACTGTACTAAAGATTAAAAAACTATAATGGATGCCAAAGATCAGCACAATGACAACAGTGAAATGCCCTCAATAACATGTAAAAGACATAAATAATCTTACTATAGCTGCATGATATTGGAAAAATCTAACACATTGTGATATTTTGTTATTCAACTATACAGTAAACTGCGATAAGAACCAATTTTAATCAGATCTTGAGCATCTCTATTTGGAAAATTATTCTGCAGGGAGTGCATGCGCATAAAATACCAACAATCTACAATACAAGCATGGATAAATACAAAAAAGAAAAAGATATAAATGTGTTTTTTCATGCTTTCTGAAGAGTCTAACAGTATTCAGGTATACATGAATTGAATAATCACATGTAAAATAATAATATGTGACTTTTTTGTGTAAAAAAATGAATAATTAATCATTATTAAAGTTACAAAGGGTACAATTTCTTATGCATGAATGTTTTTTAAATCCTCAGTCAGAGGCCTTAACAACATGCACAGCCCTTAATGTTGCAATGTCTGATTTGCAAATAAAAATGTTGTATTGCTTTTTACTTGTGCAGTTTAGTAAGCCACAAAATACATCTTAAAATAATGTATACTGAGGAAAATGTGGTTTCAGACCATTTTACTGAATAAACATGTTACTTGCACACATAGTTGTACATGATATGATTTATCGCAGAGTAAGTTAAACAACCAAAATCTAATTTTGGTTTTTATTAAAGGCTGATAGCTTTTATTTTCTCTCTGTGTGTGATTTTGCGAGAAAGAACAATTAAAAAAACACAATATTAACAAAGAGACAAAAAGGGTGACATAAATCCCAGCAAATTAAGTTTAAAAGATTTACCCCAAGAAATCTTTACACACAAGATAATTATTATTCTTTTAAGAATTTCGCATGAAAAATCTAAATCCTTTCTAAAAATAAAAACGTAAGGGTGCTTCTTTGAAAATTTACATATAAAAGTGTCAAATTTAGCCAGATAAAAACCTATAAATTAATGGCTGATGGCTTGTTTTTATGAAGTAGGCTACTTACGTGTGTATGACGTACACCAGTGGTCGTGAATCGCCACCACAGCAGCAGCGCCCTCTACACTCCACAGGGCGACACTGCTCTACATCTTCGACAAGAATGGAGGAACTTGCTATCAAGCTCAAAGCGGAGGGTATCCAGAAAAAAGTCGTTTCTCCGGGAAAAGGAGAGCTTTCAACTTTCCCTAATGGAACAAAGGTAACAAAACATTCTGGACACGTTTTATTGCAATATAATACCGAGAGGGCGAACAAAACTAACAGTAATCAATCTCTGAAGTGTCAAAATCTAGACATAGCGAGCTAACGTAGCTGCTTTCGCGAGTTTGAAGGGTAATACGGGCTTGGGTTTCGTCTACAGGTCGTGTAGAGTGAGATGTTCAGTATATATCGCTTAAATGCGGTCAGAGTGTATGCTGGTTAAGCTGCTGTTTCTATAAGGAAGTGCCAGGTAGTGAGATTTAGCCGTTAGCTAAGCATCGGGATGGATACCTGATGCTATATTATAACGCGGTCTTGAAAACCGGATGCCTGTATGTATGTTTTTCTGGGTTTCTTCCTTCACAGTGACAGCTCAGTTATGTATTTGTAGCAACATTTTATAGACGTTGGTACTATTAAATTTCTAAACCTTAAATATAATGTTATATGTAAAATAATCAGCTTTTTATTTTTAATAGAATTATTTAACCAAATTAACGACAATGCTAATAAAATGATTTAATTAAATTAAAAATGAATTTTATTTTAATACAGTGTTTGCATATGTGGGCATTTCTGGTTGTGGTGTTTACATTTTCTGTAATTTATCGGTTACTCATTGTCGACTCCCTGTGTTTTATTCTGCTAGTCTCAATATTTTGTAGTGGCTGTTTTTTTTTTTTTTATTAGATTCAATAACAAACATACAAAGGTCGAACTACACAAAAAAGACAACGATAGTAACTTAACAGATAAAGATAAGTAACATTGTAAACATATAAAACCAAAAAACAAACCTAAAATAAATAAATAGTAAGGTATACATAGCACAAATACATCAAGAGGACATAGGACTTATGTATCGGTGATATTTCCAAAATAATTATCATAATTATCCAAGAATCTTAACATTTTTCTTGTTTTTGACCAATCTAAGAGATATAATATATATATTAATTTCGATTAAAAAGTGTGACAATGAAGGCTGTGAGTTCGAGAATTTTAGTTTGTGAATAAAATATTTCCCATACAAAATAAAAAAGTTAATAATGTAGTTCTTTGCTATATCAGTTTTACCTTTATAGTAACAGATAATGTCTCTTAGGCCCCGTTTAAACTGGTGAGTTTTAGTTTTAAAACGGCGTTTTAGCATTAAAACGATCCGCGTCCACACTAGCATTTCACCCAGCGTCTCTCAACAGATCTCCCTCCACACTACTCCACCAAAAACACATATCACATGACCATTCGCACACTCTGGGCATGCACGTTCAAGTATAAACAGGAAGCATGCGTCTCGCTCAGCATTTGGTTATTGTTAGTCAACAAACGCTGGTTGAACGATGAACGCGATGGCAAAGGAAGCAAGAGAGGTCTTTTTGTGGACAGACGACGAGGTTGAGTTGTTACTTAAAGTAACAAATGAATATAAAACATCCATGGCTATCGAAAATACAGCGTTTACAGTGAAGGCTGGTCTGCCATCTGCTGGTGTCGTTATAGTCATGTGCGCTTGACGAATAAGGGAAGGTTACGCAATGACCCAAAAGCCCCAATCACGTAGCCAATCTCAGCAGCCACACCTCCGTTTTCAAAGGTCTCCATTTCCCTCCATCCACACTGAGACGGAGCAGCAGCGGTTTAGAATGAAAACGGCCTCTCCAACATTTCCAAAGCGCTCCGTTTTCGTGGCTCGAAAACTCCGGCATAGTGTGGACGAATGGCGTAACCGTAGCAAAACTTATGCGTTTTAAAACGAAAACACACTAGTGTAAACGGGGCCTAAGTTGAAAGGGGCTGGAAGAAGCAATGTAATTACCTATATAGAGATATAAGCTATTCCAAAAGCTTTTTGTGTTTTCACACTGAAAGAATATGTGAATCAGGGTTTCGTCTTCCTTCTAACAAAATGAGCATGAACTATCAACCTCCGAATACTTTGCCAAAGTACTATTCACTGTATATATTTTATGAAGAATTTTAAAATAAACCTCTTTTGTTTTATTGGGAATGCAGTACTTATGAGGCAATAACCAGGCTTTTTTTCAGTCTATTAAATAAATGAAGGATGAGTGGCTGGGGTTTTGTTTGTTTTTCTCGTCTTTAGCTCATGGAGGGGCGTGGCTAAGCATGTTTCGCCCAAACAGTTAAACTGACGTCATTTGAGAAGTATTGCCGTTCCTGTGTAAGCAAATGAAAAAAAAAAGAGTAAGCAAATGATCAGATTACCCAGATTATTATTTTGTGGATTCATTTACACAGATTAAATGTTCATTTTAAGACTAACAATGTGCGTTGGAAAAATAAACAATGTAAATTCTGAAAAAAAACACAGATTTTAATAAATAAAATAGATCAGAGTTACTGTGTAGTAGTATTATTTCTAATAATTCTTGCTCTAAAGCAATTACTGTATGCTTAGTGGTTGGCCGGTGGGGTGCAGGAATTACACTCATTACTAAGCCATACTTGCATGCTATTTCAGACCGAATATTCAGAGTAGCATGGTAAACAATATAGGGAGCGTGTCACAGGTTGTCATTGTTCAACAATGAACCAATGTGAGGTAAACACCAACTTCACCTCAGTAAAGCAGGCAAGGCAGAATAGCGCTATTTACTTATGCTTTGTTGTTAAACAAAATAAAAATCGACATTATCGATGCTGTAAAATTTCCCTTATGAAACTGAAAATAGTCACATCAATCTTTTGCCGGAAGATTTCAGTGGCTGAACAACCCTTCTATACAACAACTACTTTGCAACAACAAAATCTACATAAGTATTGTGTGACTAAAAGAGTTTTCAACATAACATTACCTGTCTAACAGAAATCCTTCAGCCATGGTGTCGTCCTTCCTCCAGAGTGCAAAAGTAACTCCAATATTGATTCAGCATTTTAAAAGGTTTTGATTCAGCATTTGTTTTTTTACCGCTGTCTCTCTCTCTCTCTCATGTGTACACAAATGACGGATCTGTGTGAACAGAGGTGCACAATTGAACAATTCTGCCTTTGGGCTTCTTTTGAGAATTATGAAACAAATTTTAATTGGAGTAATTTTTTTTTTAGTTTTATGCCTGAACAAGAATATAAAAATACATATAAACACATTTCGATCATTTACTTTAATCGTTACTATTTTACTGTGAAGAGTCTTTCAACTGGGCACCACGGTGGCGCGTGAGTAGCACGTTCGACTCACAGCAAGAAGGTCGCTGGTTCGATCCCCGGTTGGGGCAGGTCCCGGTTGGGCCAGTTGGCATTTCTGTGTGCATGTTCTCCCCGTGGTTGCGTTGGTTTCCTCCGGGTTCTCCGGTTTCCCCCACAGTCCAAAGAAATGCGGTACAGGTGAATTGGGTAAGCTAAATTGTCCGTAGTGTATGTGTGTGAATGAGAATGTATGGATGTTTCCCAGAGATGGGTTGTGGCTGGAAGGGCATCCGCTGCGTAAAACAAATGCTGGATAAATTGGCGGTTCATTCCGCTGTGGCGACCCCGGATTGATAAAGGGACTAAGCCGAAAAGAAAATGAATGAATGAGTCTTTCAACCAGCACAACAAAAAATGTTTCTGAAGAAAATCACCAACTGCACCTTTAAATGCTAAGTATTATCTTGGATCATATTTACACAAAGTCTGACTAAATGAATGTTTTAATAACTGGTTAATTGGTATTCCTTTTTTCCTCCTGAAAGGTGAAGTTTCATTACCGCACCAGCCTGTGTGATGGCACCTTGTTGGACGACTCCAGGATGATGGGAGGTCACAGTAAACCCATGGAGCTCATACTGGGGAAGAAGTTCAAGCTTCCTGTGTGGGAGCAAGTGGTTACCACAATGAGAGAGGGGGAAATCGCTGAATTCACTTGTGATGTAAAGGTCAGTGACGTGTCAGGCTGTTTATTTTCTAGCCTTATAATACTTTCAAAGTCAGTATTTTGTATTTTGGGTCTGTTTGAAGCAGATTAATTATTTTAGAAAACTTTCTAGCAATTTTTGTCAACATTTTTAACTATCATATTTCTATTTTATCAGACCTGGGATCCTTTCTTTAATTATCTAGGAAACTCTAAGTCTCTAAGACTATAAGCTTGTCTGTTAGACTCAGCCTGGACAAAAGAAACGTAATCTGCCTTTTTGTACAATAATTTTGTGTTTTATGTCTATATTTTTTTTTTCTTTTTTTTGAATGCCAAACTCTAAAACCATAACAAAATAACATGCACAACAATATTAACAATTTTTATAATTAACATTTTTATTTAATATACTTTATTTCCTTCGCCAAGTAATTTGTCACTGCATCAGTGCAGGTTTTCCAACAGACACTGTCCCTTTTATACCTTTTTGTTGCACAATTTGCTAATTGCCTCGTCCATATTTACCGCCTCTCCCTTCTTGTCCAGTCGAAACCTAAAATACTGCCAAAGTTCAGAAGTTGTGTCCTATTTCAAGACCAGATCACTTGGGATGACAACCACGCATACGCATGGCATTAAATAAATTACATGCAATATTCAATCCTTGTCTCCTATATGAGTGCATTTGTTTTTTTATGAAGGTACAACGGTATTGAAACCCATACTGGTGCTATTTTTAGATACAGTGGTATACCATATTACCACCCAAACCTAATATCTTAAAGTATTTGCAACATGGAAAATGTAGGGGAAAGATCATATATGGGGAATGCTTATGGGAAAAGACCGTATAGTTAACAGAAGTTTTCAGACACTGATGTATATTTCTAGATTATTTTGACCTGATGTTCTGAACACAAAACCTATAACTTTTTTAAATGTATGCATCTTATGCCAAATATTACACAAGGAGTTCACAGTGATCATGGTGGGTATTTCAGTGACGGCTAGAGTCATCTTAAAACACTGGAAAACTCCTAAAATTCCAAAGTTAAAAGAATGGGCCAATATAATGACTAAAACAGCATTGTATGAACGTTTAGTTTCCAAACGACATAATAAGGACAAAGCAGGGGTCGCTGTAGGTGTCCCAGTGTGGGAAGACTTTTGGTCCTATGTGATTATTATGTCTTGTAACACAATTTAAAACTACTCACCAGGCTCTTGTAATAATACTGTACTTTTGTCCATAGTAACCACTGTATACATTCTGGCTTTACATTTAGTAGGCCTACCAGTGGTCATTTGTAATATGTGTTTGGATTATTTTGTCATGAACCAGAAGAAAACAATAAAAAACTTGAATTAAAAAAAAAAAGTGCGCATCTTAACATCAACTGTTGAAAAAGACGTTTATATTAACTATCCTAAAGCATTATCACATTTTTCATTCTCTTACTAGAAATTATATCTTTGTTTGTAAAGTTCTTTGTTCTGATGTTTAAAACATGAATGCCTGTGAATAATTGTATGTGTTTTATGCATGTATTTATTGTGTCAGCACTGATTTGTTTGTGTTTGTACTGTAACAGCACACAGCTCTCTACCCTCTGGTTTCTCTGTCACTACGAAACATCAGCCTAGGAAAAGACCCGCTGGAAGGGCAGAGACACTGCTGCGGGATCGCTCAGGTTCACTCGCATCACTCTTTAGGTCACCATGATCTGGATAAGTTGCAGACCAATCCTCAGCCTCTAGTCTTTACCCTGGAATTGCTGCAGGTGAGAGACAGTGCCATTTATATCAGTTGCATTGTATCATTTTTGGACATCAGTGTCTCTTCTTTTCTTTTCAGCTTTATGATTTTCACTACTAACAAAACATATATTAGAATTACAAAGTAGCTTTTAGTGATTCCTTGAAGCTTTTTTTATGATGACTTTTTGTTCCTTCTTCATTCAGGTCTTGTCTCCTGGCTCCTACCAGCAGGAAATATGGGCCATGACAGATGATGAGAAACTGGGGGCCATACCTCAGATCCACGAGGAGGGAAACGCACTCTTCAAGAGTGGAGATATTTCAGGAGCCGCCGAGAAATACTATAACGCCATAGCCTGTCTGAAGAGCTTACAGATGAAGGTAAGCTGAGAGAGATGCTCACATGAATAGATAAATATATGCAGCATATGTTTCTCAATCAATAGGAGCAGTTAAAGTCTTGATGATCTAAAGCTGACAGACATTTAGGCTGGAGTCTGTTCAAATGAAAGTCCGTTTGTATGTGTTCCTTCAAAAGGCAGCTCCTGCTGTTTTTCCTACTGAATCTGCAGGCATCCTTCTCTTTGACAAAGTAAACATGTTTGCAACTGTGGTTGCTGAAGAATGCATTCTCGCAACAATTTGTTTTTGCTTTAAAGAGAACCGTTTAGAGGGATGGGTCATCTAAATCCAGCAATTCCTATTCCTCTACTGTTAAGATGTTTGTGGATGTTTTCTACAGTACAAGATAAAAGGAGATTATTAGTAGGGATGCACTGATACCAGTATCGGGTATCGGGTCGATACTTGGTTGAAATACTCGTACTCGTTTCGTAAATGAAGGGCCGATACCACTCAACAGTAATTCACTACATGGATGTAATTTGTTGTCCTACCTGATGTTGTCCTACCTTCAATGTCTTAATGTATTAATTAATCTATTATATATTAATAGCTTATTCCTTATTAACAATCCGTTTATAAAATACATTAATAATGAATCTATAGGCTACTGAAGAATAAACCAAATATGAAATATGATTCTTGCATAATGATAACAGCTAAACAAGCTAGCACTCATTTTATATATGAACTATAAATTTAAAAAAATAATAATGAAATTTTAAGTAATGGACATTATGTAAAAACGTCTAAAGACAGGCTAAATAAAAGCACCTGGTCAGAGCTGAACTTCACTGCGGTCGCCGCGCGCCTGTCAGTTTATAGCTTCTGTAAAGATCAGACAGCCTGTAGAGATCACACAATCTCAATAAACACTTCATGTAAATCTATAAATATTTCGATAAGTATCGTTAATGGAATGTTTATAATGATATGATCTTGCTTTTGGTTATATCCATACCGGCTTTGATCTCCCGCGTGCCATATGGCTGGCCTATATGGCAGCGTATATAACCTAGGCCAGTGGTTCTCAACTGGTTTGGCCATAGGACCCAAATGTTTACATGGTCATCAAGCCACGACCCAAATTTTTAGGAGCTAAAATATTGTTTTAGGAATTATAATTGTATTTATTTGTTAACATATACAAGTAGTGACAGATAAATCATAAGAAAATCAGCAAGACTTGCAAATAAACAATATTTTAGTGCTGTCATTTAACAAAATGTATCACATTATAGAAATATTACAAAGTACAAAGAAATGTTCAGTTCCCATGAGCTAAACTGAACTGTTGTCGCACGCGCATTTTAAAATAAAAGTCCGGTATGAGCAAAATAAGTTAAAAATGTACGTTTTTTTTGAGCACACATTCCGAGACCTATTAAAAATGTTCCCGCGACCCACCAGTTGAGAAACACTGACCTAGGCTAAGCATATATTATTAATATTTAAACACATTCATACAAACTAGCCACCCTTTGATTTTTTTTTTTCGTTTTTGTATATTTTTTTATCAAACGAAAAATGCAATAATTTGTTCATTTTGGTTTTCATTTTATTAGAATTTCTATAATTATTAGGCTACACAACTTCTACATAACATTGGCTCTAATTGCGTTTTTACAGATATCCTACAGAAAGACTTTTTGGCTCAAAGACATTTATACCTGTTAATTTCAGTGCTGTATATTGACAGATTTCGCAAAGGCTTCAGCTATTCTAACTGTCGGCTGGTGCAGCCTCAGTTTTGCGACTTCATCGACGTCTGGATGAAATCGAGAGAGAGATGAGATGAGACATCAGATTTTACTGCAATTTTTGAATATTGGCTCATCTAAATGAACTTTTCATTCGATTAAAAGCCGAAATATTGCCAGACAGACTAAACTCTCAGTTTTGGACGAGAGCGGCTTTAGTGATTAAAGACGCTCAACACATGCAGGGTACACTCTTGCAGGCCTGTTCATAATTGATTTTTTTTACCATTAAACGCATAATAATCAAGTGCTAAAAGAACAGCTGAACTTCGGAAACAGTGAGTGATCACGTTGGCGCAATGGTTGCTTTGTTTCTCTGATGTGAGTGGCGCTGCATTGCTAAATCACCTTTGTTTTAATAAAAAAATTAATAAGATTATATATATTATTAAACATTATGAGATGATGGTGGTGTGATTTTTAAAATGAGAGTATGTGTTGCGTATTTATGGCTATTGATCTTATCTACCCGCGACCCACCATAGTTAAACATCAAGTAGTCTACTTTTTCATTACCTAACCAGCGGATTAATGGCAGGACTCGTGAATATGAAGAATCGCGCATAACAGGGTTTTATGCATCCCCATGCTGTTTCAAGAGAGTGACTCCATAAGGTAACGTACACTGCACACACTGTGTAATATGTAAAGTCGTGGACACGTGTGGGTGCAAGGATAATCCCTCCTTTTAAATGTCCATGCTTAATCATTAATAGATAAGGTCTATGGATTTGCAGGGGTATCAACAATGTGTGTATATTTTTGGCTTGGAAAAGCCTTCCGTTAAAGACAGTTGTGCTCATCTTTGCTACAGGCAAAAAAAAAAACTCCTTTCAAATGAATTGCACGTTTATTGAAACCAAATCTATGAAGTATCAGTAACGGTGAGTACACAAATAAAAATACCCGTTCTCATTTGTAAAAAAAAAAGTGGTATTGGTGCGTCCCTAATTATTAGCTAAACTAACGATTCTTGGTGAGTTGTAAAATAAGTGAAGGGCTTTTCGTGTGACACACCAAGCTCAAGGTTAGCCAAAGGGCAGCGTCAGGCCATTGGAAAGCATCTGTTGGGCTTTGTTTAGTGTGTTTCAGATGTTGCCTCTCGTCGGAGGGAGTTCGCCTGATACAGCCTCCACCATTGTCACATGAGCACTCTGATTGGCTGTTTAGCTATGAATCAGGCCATGAGAACCAAAATTCCAGAACACAAATGGTGCATTCCAAATAGGATATATCACCCTCTGAAGGGCATATTAGAGTAAAAACAATAATAGACGCCTTATTGGTTGATCCAAACTGGGCACTTAAAAAGGTCCCTTCGGAATGAAGGATTTCAATGAGTCAAACTGATGGACATTTTGGGTCTCCCATCATGCAATGTTTGGTGTCGAACAACGCATTCAACTCATACCATCGCCCTGATCCTTTCAAAGCAGTCACTCTGTAGTGTAAACCCTCCAATGGGATTAGGGCATAGGGATGAGCCCTTGTGAACAGAACACAGTAAAAGAAGCCAGCTATCATTTTGTGGCCTTTCTTATATATGTGCACAATATATGAATAATCAGACATATTTGCATGAGGGAATCCCTCTCTGGTGAGCAACAGTACTGTGAAGATTGGATGTAAACCCTGCTTTGCATATGGTTTGTATGTGTGCAGCACTAGTTCTGGTTTCCTTTATGGTATGACAATTCAGACTACTGCCACCTGCAGGCATGGAAAGATGCATCCTCTCACACAGAACTCATTTTAATCAACAGTCATCCATTTGGTCTGCTTTTTTCTGTGGCAACAACACAGTCGGTTTACTCAAGCTAGTACTTTGACGTCAGCTTGTGTCCTGGGCCTTATGAGTCTAAGGGCATGCTCACAATATGCTCTCCGAACTGTGCCCAGGCCCGTTTCCCGGATCGTTTGAGAAGTGTGAGTGCTCTGAATCAGGCTAAGGCACGGTTCAGTTGGCCGGCCCTGGCCCGGTTGGAAGAGGTGTGGTTCACTTCGGCCTGAAACTGAAGAGGAGACGTGACTTTTGGGGACTGTCTCATATGGATTTATTTATCATTCTTACTGTTCAATGAACACAAACTGTCGTAGATTATTAAAGACGCAAACCCTTCGCTGAATGACAGCTGCACCTTTAGCAAACCTTTTAATTCCTGCAGCACGAGCACATTATGTTTGTTTATGAGCATCAGAGGTGGCTGATCTGTTCGGCAAAATATTTGACTGTGTGTCACTGCTTATTAAACGACTAAAATTATATAATGTTATAAAAAAAATCTCCACTGAAATCTCCGAGAGCGCTTCTCTTAAACAGAACAGCGCATCATCGATGACGTAAGAGTGCTCGGGCCCAAATGTAATGTGATTGCGGGCCGTCAGGGGAGACGGGAGGGGGGACAAGTGTGCTTCGGCCTGGTTCAAGGAAACTGTACATGGTGTGAGTAAGCCCTAATAGACATATACAGGCAAATGTTTGCTTCTCAGATGAGAACAATTATCATATTTGAACACAATAATCATGGTTTAACATTTAAACATCTCCCGTGTTTACAGGAGCGTCCAGGTGATGAGCACTGGATCAAACTAGATCTCATGATCACTCCTCTCCTCCTCAACTATTGCCAGTGTAAGCTTCTTCTGGGCCAGTACTATGAGGTTCTGGATCACTGCTCCTCTATCATCAACAAGTATGATGGTAAATATCAAAGCAAATCTTTAAATATCAATGACGATTCCTGCTGCACGTCTCATCAACTTTTAAGTACAACTTAATTATTTTATTCTTTTCAGCCTGACTTTAGGTTTGTAAATACTTCTGTATTAAAACCTACACTGTTATCTTTACATACACGCTAAATTTAATTAACATACTAAACAGCTATGTAAACAAGATATAGCATGAACATGCTCAGACCATGAGTAAAAAGACACTTTTACACTGCAGGGAACTTTGCTCGGCTCAGTTTGCGCTTCCTCTGTAGTTCAGTAACTTTTAAAGTGGGTGGGACTATCACTGTAGTTGTATTGCCTCTACTTCTGTGACATCATCAAACACGCAAGACAACCCAACACATAACAGAGAGCCAAAAGAGCCTACTAGTGGAATGGCCTTCTTGAGCAGTGGCTTTTCCTGACTATTTAATGTATACTGCATTTGGTGACTTGTGCCTCCAATGACACTTGCAGTGACAAATCTCTTGGACCAATCAGTGATCAGCAATGTAAATTTGTCATATTTTGGCTTGCTTGGAACCTCACCTGAGGTGGTACAAAAAAGTACCAGGTGTTCGGTATAGAATGCAGTGGAACTGCCCACAAAAATGATCTGTGCAGAAAGTGAACACTTACATTCATACCAGAACGCGGATAATTAGTTAATGACAATATCGTTAAATTACCATGGCTTTTACAAATATTTTCCTGTTTGTTTATGAAAAGAGGTTTTGACGGTCTACATTGTCATTTATTCCATGGTCTGTTGAAATTCTTGATTCTGATTGGCTGGAGGGTGTGGTATATTTCGTTGAAACGCACAGGTAGTTCCAGTCAGTTTTGATCACAGTTCAAAATAAATGCGCTTCTCCCAAACGTTTACAGTTACTATAGCAACTCGCATGTGCAGCGCATGAAACCGATGAGGGCTATTAATGGCGGACGGGAAATCCACAAAATTAGGAAAATACTTCTAAACTATGCCACAAAATCAAGTTTTAAGAGTTTTTCAAGCGAGAATGTAGTTATTTTAAAGTCAAATCGTCAGTTTATGTGTATGAAAAGCACGTTTTAAAAAATGTCGGAAGCTCCAGGCGGTCAGCGGCAGCTCCACGAACGGCTCCCCCCAAGGGAAGCTTTATGTCAGCCAGAGAATCTCCGGTTATACGCCGCTGGATCTAATCTCATGCATCTCTGTTGTTAAAACCGGATATATATAATAAATCTTTGGTGTATCTAACGGTCAGTCTTTGGACATTTGAACCTATTATTTTTTTCTCAGGTGTATTTTTTGGCAGATCACAAAGATAAGTTTCATATTTAATCTATGAGCGTAAATAATGTAATATTACACCAATCCTGCGTGTTTGGCAGATTGCTTTTGTTTTAAAGAAGATAAATAAAGCAGAATGTTCTTCCACCTGTCCTAATATGTTTTTTCATTATGCAAAATGTACCTATATTTAACAGCAGAGATTACTGAAATATACTTTGGCTGCTTCAAAGACTCTAGAGTACACTTGACTATGCGTATTTAATTGATATGATACCTTTTATAAGATTTGTATGTTTATTATGAAATATAAATCGCGGAAATTCTTTTATACTGTAGGTGCCAGCTTTCGCAGTGTTAAAGGTAATGTTAAGGGGGAAAAAAAGCTATTATACAGATCCTCCCTCGTCAGAGAAGCGGTAGAAAGACAAAAGAAATGTGTGACTGGAAACACACTCCAGGTGTGACTGGGAATGTCTTATTTGTCCACTTGCGATCGGACTGATGAAATTGCATCTTAATAATATTAGCAGGTATAAACAGCACGCACATGCTCTCTCTGTCTCACTGTCTGCCTGCCTGTCACAGCTGATTCAGCGGAGGGACTAGAAAATCTAACATGTAAAAAAACTGAAAAAAAATAAAATAAATTCGGACAAATATTGGTATGCAAACAGCTAAACTATTTTAAACGTAGGCCTACCTTGGCAAATGACCATGGAATAAGTGGGATAATCATGCCGTTGATTATCCCTTACATATATGCAACACCAACAGTTTAATTATCGTGTTTACATAACACAAGCATCCATATGTTCTGCTCGTTACAGTTATGAGAGTCAGTTGTCAGTAGGAAGCTTGTAGTTTCTACAACTGTGCCATTGTCCTATGGGTACCTGAGATTAGATCATACATTTAATAACTTCTTGGATCAAGAAGAAACAAAAATTGAGTTTTGATCTGCTATGAGGATGCTTTCCTGTCAACGAATGCATACTTCCACAAGCTGGTCAGTTCCTGTCCTTATGGAAGACTGAAGTTGTTTGCATTACCACACACATTATCAGCTTATTAAGCATATCTAGTGGATGTAAATTAACTTTATTAATAGTATCTCTAAAGTTGTTAGTTGACTTGACGTTACCTTATATTTATCAAGTAAAAAACTGCATAATTATAAAAGTTAAACCAACGCTTTTACTGACGTAATGTCGTAAGTAATGTCAACTTGTTGCTTTTAAGGCAACTGGTTTACTCCCCTTTTTTTTTTTTTTTTTAAATAAAGTAACTTTATTTAAACATTTTTGCTTTTTACAGTGTACTCATTCTTGTCTTTGTCAGATAACGTGAAGGCCTACTTTAAACGAGGGAAAGCCCATGCAGCAGTGTGGAATGAAGCTGAGGCCAGAGCTGACTTTGCCAAAGTGCTCACATTAGACCCATCGCTGGAAGCCTCTGTTGCAAAGGAGCTGAGAGCAATGGAGGAACGCATTCGGGAAAAAGAGAAAGAGGAGAAGGGGCGCTACAAGAACCTTTTTGGCTACAGTGGAAAAGCCTCTGCTGCAGCTACCACGGTTAGTCTCATTAGGGTGAATAATAATATTAACAACATTACATTTGACAGTAAAGTCATTTAAGTAACCTGTGACATTTTGTGCCTCTTTGTGTCTTTTTTTTTTTTAGGGCTGAAACAAAGGTGAATGTCCAATTTTTCCATGTTTAAGGAGAGACGTTGGAGCACATGCACTCTGATCAATTTATCCCTCACATTCGTGTAATGCATCAGTGCTGTAAGGCATCACCTGATTATCGTTCCTCATGTTTTGTTGAAATATAGTTTTGAGTGGCCTGGCCCTCCATTTATTCCTGGAGTTAACAATCACTTTGAGTTACCAATGGGATCTGAGACTCCTATGAATCAGGAAAAGGGGCGAATACCAGCTTACTGCCTTACTTTGTATGTTAAGTATTTGAATACAGCTGATGAAAGAATTCCTCAAACCGGTGCATTAAAAGTGCTGGTGACCAATGGCAGTCTGAGTGAAACAACCATGAAAGACAATCTGAATATGCTAGACTGCTTAAAAAGAATTTCTATAACTATATAGCCCCTCAATTTTCATGTTATTCGTTTGTATTTATCATGTTTATTCATTTTAGTGATATTATCCTCATTATATATGTATATTATTTTTATATGTAGATCCAATTTGTAAGACACGTTGTTAACACTGTGATGATAGCACGAAGAATCCACTTCCCTGTCATTGAAATACTCGTTTTTGTGTTGTTAATGAACTGTCATTGTCATACCTATATACGTCACTACAAATAAACATTGTCATAATGCTTTTAAAATATATTTTGCATGTACGTCGTGACTGAAGCCAAATAAAATGAATGAAAAGCACTCATCTCCCTTTCTAACGCAAACCCTGCTTGTACTCTGGAATTGAAAATCCAACAAAATGCTCGATTTTGTTTTTTATTTAAATACAGAATTGCAAAAATTGGGCTTAAAAAATGTCTATACTAATCGCAGTAACACTACATGAGGTGTACGTCGGGGAGATGGCTATGCATAATGGAACAAAGGTCAGTAAGAAAGACAGAAAGAGATGGTGTTGTAAATAGCTGGGCAGAGAGAAACAGAACAATGGGGAGATGAGTACCAGAGGGAGGGAGGATGTGCGTGTGTGTGTTGATGTTATGTGCGAGCACTTCGCTCTGTCTCCGCTAGACACTCCCTGACGAGAGCACGTGCGTGGATGATACCTGATGAGAAACACAAACACACATTAAGCCACACTGAATAAAACCTGTTCGCTAACAAAAATACCTAAAATGGCTGATATTTAGCAAATGTCAGGCCATTTGCGTATAATTTTTCATTTTAAAATAACTTAATAGTGAAAAAATAAGCCACTAAATGCAGATTTTTTTGCAATGCACATTTTATAATCTATAATATACCTACAGTACCAAACAATATATACCTACAGCCTATTTGCAAAGTATTACTGTAATATACACCACACTTCTTTAATCTGGCAGCACAATAGCTTAAAGTCTAGGGCTTTTCACACATTAGGAAATATTGAACACTTCACTATTTACCCAGGGTTAACAATTAATCCTGGGTATACAATTACGCTTACTCTGGACATTAAAACTGGTGTTAATGTACTTATTTGAATATTTGCATGGTCATTGTTATTGATTGTAGGAAAAATGCAATTGCTTACATAAATGTTTTAGCATTGTGCACCCTTGTTCTATATTGCTGACTGCTATATATTTTCCAGAATGCAGTTTTCAGACTACAAAAGTTCCAGAACAAATTGTAGAAGCTGGGACGACTGATCTGTGTCGTTTGATTCATGGATAAATTCTTAGATATTTTGAATGTGTAGCGATTCTGTCTGGAAGCAAGCCTGAGCTTAATTTCTAACAGCAGATGGTGCTCTAGGCCTGTAGCCCTTATAAACTGATGCACTTTCCATCACTATTAAACACTAAGCATGTATATGTAAGGCTTGGTAAAGGCAGCATTTAGAACACTGATAGGCCAGAGTAAAACGCAAAAGCCTTTCTTAGAGCAGGCAACACGCTCACAGAACTGAAAAACTGAGAACAACTCTCTCGACTGCCCTTAGGCTCACATTACTCCGGGGGGCTAAACGTCACTGACTGTTACAAATGTGCTGCATGCTGTACTGTGCTCAGAAGGCTTTGGAGTACCTCTCTTCAGTCTCTCCATGGCACTTTTGCTGCCGGCGTAGGTAGGCCGAATTTCACGGCTCATCTCCTCAATGACGGAGAGCAGCTCACTATAGGTAGATCCCTGGGACACTTTGACCGGCTATAAAAAAAAAAAACACAAGACAGCCATTGAGGAAGTCTGTGTGACACCTTATGTACAAAAACAAACAAAACAATCAAAAGATCTGGATTATTAAAATATAAAAGCTTTATGGCCCAATACCTTAAAATTTAAGGGCACTTAATTGCATTCTATCTTTTTCCAAAAGCATGTCAAATTGCTTTAAATTATGGGTTGCCCTTTCAGTTTAGGAAACTAACATTCAAAAGAACAAAAACATTTCACATAATCATGTTGCTTTTCAAATAATCAATATCAAGTCACACTGATGACTGCAATGATGCTGACAATTCTGCTTTGCCTCTAAAGAAATAAATGACATTTTAGAATTAGGACAAGCAAGCAAGCGACTGCTGATGAGTGTGACATGGCACAAAAACAGTGGAGCTTTTATTATGCCACAGCCGACCGCTTCCTTTTTTCCCACAAGTTGTGATCAATTAGAGTAGCAGCACTGTTTTACTACATTAAATACATTTTAGGCTTCTGTTATAATGCAGCTCTGATTAGTCTCAATAAAATATGCAGCATATTAAAGCACCTTTGTTGCTGTTTTCGATTTTCTATAAATGCAAACTGTAAATCAAGGGTGTGTGTGTACGGTGGCCAAGAGAGTTTAACAGGCTGCATTAAAAAAACAAAAAAACTTGCAATTACAAAAAAACGCCAACAAATTAAGAAAAGATCTTCATCCATTTTACAGCACACTTGCTGCAAATCCTCACAACACAAACACATTTTTTAAAAATCCACTGCATTTCTCACAACGCAAACAAATTAATAAAATGCACTGCATTCATTCATTGATTCATTCATTTTCTTTTCGGCTTAGTCTCTTTATTAATCCGGGGTCACAGCGGAATGAACCGCTAACTTATCCAGCATTTGTTTAACGCAGCGGATGCCCTTCCAGCTGCAACCCATCACTGGAAAACATCCATACATTCTGCATTTCTGACAACGCAAACAAATTAATAAAACGCACGGAATTTTTCACAACGCAAACAATTTACGAAAACACAATGCATTTCTCACAACACAAAAAGAGTGGAACACAATAGAACCCAAAAACGTGATGGACTCGGTTGTGCCAGAATTACTGCTCAGTGAAGTTATGGGTGATATTTGAAAGGTGAGCTTTTTTTGTTTGTTTATTTTAACATGAAGATTCCTTTTGTCTTTAGTATTTCTTAGCCTTAGTGACCATAACCTAAACAGCCGAGTCCCTCATGTTTTAGGGTCTCCTTGAAACATTTGTGTTGTGTTGTGAGAAAATGCAGGACGTTTTTATAAATTGTTTGCGTTGTGAGAAAATGCAGCGCGATTAATAAAAATGAGTTTGCGTTGTGAGGATTTGCAGCACGTGTGATGTCAAACTGATGAACAGCTTTTCTCAATTCAAAAACGCATTTTCTTTAACTGCTGCACGTTAAGCTCTCAATCACTTTATGTCTGACATCATTAGAATGCCAACACAGGACACGGTTGTGTCACAAGTTAAAACCGCTTAATTCTCTCAATTTTTTTGAAAAAAATTTGAGATAACGCAAGTACACAAGTTAGCAAAAATAACTTTTCTGCTGATGTTTGGATATTCTAATTATACACTTACATACTGTGCATTTTGTCTTAACATAAAACTGAAACCAAAATGAACACAGCGTCATTTATGCCCCAGTGTCTATATTAAATGTGTTACTTTAATTGTTCTTAATATTGGATTATAAAAATTTTAAACACAATATTATACAATATTACTGCATTTATATTATATTTCATTCAATAATGCAGCCACAGTGGGCTGAGAAGGCTTTTCAGAACCATTTGAAAAATGTGCCATTCAAACTTTTGACTGGCCGTGTTAAAAGAACAGAAAAACACACATTTGGTATTAATCAGTATTTCAATAATGTAAATTGCAAGAAATCCCAGTGTTGAAAACATGCCTGTACAAAGCCCATCGATGGCGGACCGAAGTCACTAAATGCTGGTCTAAAGTTTGAAGAGGAGGCCAGTGATGGAGAAGAGCCACAAGATCCTGAAACCAGAGAACAAGAGAAAGACCAATCACAAATCAAGGAAATGTCAAAAGGCCAATTTCGACCAATGAAATGTTGCCACCCAGTGTGTTTGTGTGTGTAAGGAAGTGAGGAAAACCAGAGGCAAGACTGGGACACACAGATGTGATGGCACAACACTAACACAGGGAAAACAGTTATGGTTTTAAAAATAAACGCTGCAGGGCGCGGTTAGCTGCACGTTAAACCACATTTATGTAATGAGCAAGACAGATGGCTATGGCTCCTTTAACTCCTCCCCCTTTTATCCGTGCCTCTGACCTCTTTTACTGTAGGTTCACTGACCCCTTTCCTCAGGATTAATACGGTGCATTTAAAAGATGGTAGACGTAAAATACCCCCAAATAAAAGCAGCACGTATAAATGAATGAACAGGGAGCATGGTGAAACTCACCTGGAGGAGTGTGGTTGGAGCCGGTGGGTGCGGGGGCGATCGGCTTGTAACTCATATTTACACCGCCGTCGACTGTAGCCTCGCGTGATGAAAACTTTCTGCTTATCTTCTGAATGTAATCTCGTTGGGCTTTGGCGTCCGAAGCAGGAACGACGTTGACCTAATGCGAACACAAAGAGCAGATGTATAGATATGCATTGTGAGGTGAGAGACAAGATAAAGGCTAGCGGACAGCAAAGACGGTCCCCTCTCAACTTAACCGGCTCGAAAACCGCGACTTGTCCATTTAAATCGCCCGCATTTGACAGACTTTTCACTATTTTCTGAAAAGGTACAACAAGTATAGCTTTTATATAATTGTGAATTAATAGTTAGTGGTTTGAAGACAGCAGGATGCCTGTGGTGGTTTATGAAAGGTAAATTTAACAACCCACCTCTTCCGCGAACTCGCTCGACAGCGACACGCGCTAAATATCCAACAAGCCGACAAATTAAACCGACAACAACAACCGGGAACACTTCTCGACTCGCCGAACGGTTAAATGTGGTTTCTGGTCGCCGGTTTGCAGTTGTTTGAGGAGGTAAATATGAATATTAACGCTCGGGAATAGTTTCGCTGCGCGGTGTCGGTTCTTCTCCCCTCTTCCTGCGCGTGCTAGCCTGCTATGTTATTTTCCCATGATACTCGGCAAAAAGAGTGACTGCGTCATCAGGCACGCGCCTCTACCGTCCCCCTCTCTCTCTCCCTCTCTTTCCCTCTCTCTCTTTCCCTCTCTCTCTTTCTCTCTCTCCCGTTCTCTCTCTCTTTCTCTCTCTCTTTTCCACATTGAAGATTTCATTCTGGAATTTTCTTTTTTTGTAGAAACTGGAAAACAGTGAGTCGGGAATAATCATATAAGCCTGTGGAATATGGATAATTGAACACAGGATATTATCAATAATAACAATAATTATTATTATAAATTATTATATTATTTTGTAATTAAAGAGATGAACG
Source organism: Danio albolineatus (assembly GCA_903798035.1). Classification (NCBI taxonomy): domain Eukaryota; kingdom Metazoa; phylum Chordata; class Actinopteri; order Cypriniformes; family Danionidae; genus Danio; species Danio albolineatus. The sequence continues at coordinate 57,702 of CAIGQQ010031529.1, forward strand.
ACATAGAGTAGAATTTAAAATAGAACCGACTACAGTACTCTGATGCATTATCATATACCTGTATGGAAGAGTTCAATAGCAAACATGCGTTAAACATAGGCTACATTTTGCAGTCTACAGATTTTTTTATTATTTATCTTAAAGCTATATCGATGTCTACTGACCACCCTGATATCTGACTGAACAAAATGTTATTTAATCAGCATGTATTAGCTGGATCTCCGGCTTGTTATGTGCAGCGTGAGATGGATCCATAATCTGTTTATGAATGTTAGTGTTAGATGTGCTAAAGGAGATCAGTATATTGATCAATCATTGATTTGTTCATTAAATAGACTAAAATGTGTAAATGTCTTACACTCCTTCAGTTTTGACATCAGAATTGTGATTTTTTTTCTGAACAAAAAGTCTATCACACAATTTTACAGTGTTTTGCAGAGGTTACCAAGTAAAATGTAATTCAGCAATTCAGTGTAATAATAGTTATAATGTGTCATTTAGAACAAAGGTATGATAATGATAGAATAGCACAGCCTAAAATGATCAATCATCATTTTAAATATCAAACCTAGTTTTCAACCCAATTCATCCAATTTTAAAATATAATAATATATAATTACAATTCTGTTTAATTCTATATTATTTTCTATGTTTTAATATGTCTGGTCAGAATAAACATTCTCTCGTTTTTATATTTTTATATGGCATACGGCTGAATGACTTGGTCATGCTGAATGGCATTTTGGCAATAAGAGAGAGAAAATTGCTAACGTTGATATTATTAATAGTCCTGAATGAATTCAATCTGAAACCGATTTTGAAAAAAAATACAATAATTTCTTAGTTGTCACTTGGCATGGGACGATAACCGTTTTCAAGGTATGGAAAAGTCAAGGTTTTCATACCGCCAAAGATTTCTGCTATACCGTTCATAAGGTATGGGTAAGATTTTTTACTTACATTTTTTTTTAGTTTTTTAGGTGTAAATTGTAAAGAAATCTGTTTTTGAAACAAATGAAGACCACAGAAGTCAATGATTTACTTGAATTACTTAGCCCGACATGTTTACTGCTCCAAAATACTTTAAATATTTCTCAAAAAATAATATATTGTGTTCAAAGGGTGGAAAATGTTTTGTTTTTAAAAAGAAATTAAAAAGAATATATTTTAGAGCAGTAAACACAATACCGTCATACCGTGAAACCGTGATATTTTTATCCAAGGTTATCATACCGTCAGAATCTTAAACCGGCCCATGCCCACTTGTCACCTTGTGTCTGATGTTTGGCCCGAAAATGGCTGCTTGCTGCTGTATTTATTAATTACATTATGCAGGTACTTCACCTATATTTTGACTTTTTTTTCACAAAAGTTGTTTGTAACACACTTTACTTACATTAAATTTATTTTCTTTTTGTAAAATCACTTTTGTACATTTTATTTGACACAGGCACCACATCTGGAAGCCTTGTCTTTGACCGAAATATAATCTTTAAAATTTTGCAATGTGTTTTAAGCAGACAGTAACTTGTAAACCTTTATAAAATATTTACAAAATTATTTCCCAAGTACTTGTGTATGATCTTAGTTTAAAGAAAAATAGGATGCTGACTGGTTTCTGGATTTCCTTAGCCTTAATTTTTGAATAAAGTAGAGTTTTCGATTAGTCTTTCTGATGAGGTTGTCTGTATTGATTTGCCTGCAGGTTTACAGTCTAAATTGGTAATTTGCCACCCACTGAGGCACTGCGAGTTTTGTCTGCATCAAAACAAGTTGAGACCGACTGATATACTGCATAGTAAAAGTGTCTGATTGTTGCAGCGTAGACCAATCAGCGCCTCCCTGCGCACATATAGGCAAAGCACTTAAATGCTGAAATCAGATCCGCTTCTAAATGATTAATGCACGGAGTCCATCATATACAGTCATATATTGATGTCTAATGTTGGTTGCCAGAAATATGGGTGTACTTATGCATCACAGAATTATCTTAGGGAAATGAGGGACACAAATTCATCTTAATGGAATGCATGTTGATGTAGATTGATATTTGAACACGAGACTTAAAAGGCAGTGACTTGCTGAGTCATTATCAGATGCAGGATTCCACTTTACACACACTGTAAAAAAAATCTGAAATTTTACAGTCTATTTCCAGCAGCTGGGGTGCCGAAAAAATTCAAAATAACGCAAAATAACGGCCGTTAAACATCTATACACACTCATTTACACTCATGCACTACAGACAATTTAGCCAACCCAATAAACCTAGACCACGTCTTTGGACTTGTAGGGTAAACCGGAGCACCACGAGGAGAACATGCAAACTCCACACAGAAATGCCAACTTTCTCAGCCGAGGCTCAAACCGGTGACCTTCTTCCTGTGAGGTGATCGTGCTACCCACTACGCCACCATGGCGCCTTCCACTGTAGTTGTATTCTAATAACATAATTTTAATTAATTTGTCCTGCTGTGTTCAAAAGCAGAAAACATAGAACGAGTTGTTTTACTCCACACACCAAACTTGAAAAAATGTGCCAAATTTGAAATGATTTGAACTATTTCCACCAAAATGTAATCTTTTATACATAAGATTTTTATAATTATTATTATTATTTGCTTATTAGTTTTCCCAAAATTAAAAATTTGTTCATTTTTCGGAACACAGTATTTCAGATGAGCTCTGAGAGCTCCCTCATCCTCCATAGACAGCAATGGCCTGAGATGTTTAAAGTCCAGGAAAATGAACCAAAAGTATTAGCTATGTTTCCATCCACCTATTTTTATGCACATTTTGGATATGTGCATAAAAACCGGTTGATGGAAATGCCAAGATGCGCATACATTTTAAAAATCTGCATAAAAAAATATATGCTAATAACTGAGTAGGATAAACTTTTTATCATTTGATCATGTGATGATAAAAATGTGTGTGAATGGACAAACCAGCAGGCTGAGGGCACTGTAAAACATCGAAATGTTGTTTTGGTCATTCTAAAATGCCTTAGCCCTTTCATTATTAGTGTTATTATATTATCAGTTATCTTCAGAACTGTCAGAACCGCGTCTCACGCCTTCCAATGCCGCCATGCGTTCATTGTGTGTCGGCGTCTTATGAAGTCATTTATTAAATAAAGAAAAGATTCACGCAGCTGCTCCTACCGTAGCAAATGACATCTTTACAGTTGATAATTGGCATCAGTATCAGGAAGTGACAATTTTGTTCTCTTTGACTCATTGGATGGAAATGCGGCTTTATATGCACGTCTTGTATGTGATATTCCAGTTTTGCGCATAAAATGAAATCGCAATTTTGGATGGTAACACACTCATGTGGCACAGTCAACACATTCTATGTGACTTAGGTGGGTAATCCCAAGAAGCTCCCAGGACAAATTTTATGCTGCGCAAGTATGGAGGATGAGACAGCTCTCGGGTTTCATCTAAATTATCTTCATTTGCGTACTGAAGAAGAACAAATGTCTCAAGGGTTTCGGAACGTTTGGGACATGAAAATGAACATTTAATAACAGAATTTTCTCAGTTTTTTTGGTGAAGTAAACCTTTAAATAAAACAGGAATTTAACACTGTGGTTTAAATGCATGGGTTTGAATGGGGAATTTTGTTTGTCCTGAAGTAACAATTTTAGCACTGAATGCAAAATACATCAATGAATGAGGATGAAATGGCTATTGGTTTTTTAAATAATCATGTTTATTGTATTTTGATAATAATACAGACATAACAATAAATCTTCAAAAGACATGCAAAGAAGAATATCAACACAAAACAATGAAACGGGAAAAAAAGAAAAGAAAGGAGCTCAGATTATATAAATATCAGGACTACCCCAAATAAAACAAACCAGAAAAAGAGCTAAAAATGTTGCTTATTGTAAATACTACAGTTACAATATTCCTTTTAGCATGATAGGGCTAAGAATAGGTTTCAAATAATCCAAAAACTTTTCTAATTTTGTGTAAAACATGGGTAAGATGTTCCAGGGGAATTAACTCAAAAATGATCTTGCGCCAACCTTTGAGTGATGGAGATGAGTGAGAGATTCATCAGCAATCCAATTAAGTAAAATGTTTTATTTAATTTATATATTATACAATTTCTTATTAGCTGATGAACAAATGAGTCCATTCGGTACCCAAATCAATGGGTGGGTCAAAATCCAGCTGCTCTTTATCCCCCAGCACCAAAGACCAAAACCTTTGCAGTCTGTAACATGACCACATAAAATACATTAAAGTATATCAGCTTTACATTTTAAATACAGGTGAATTAGAAGGGTTAAAAGGGTGTCTGCGGTTAAGAGAGATATGGAGGATATGTATTATTTTGACTATTGGGTTTTAAATAAAAAAAAAAATTCTAATTCATGTTTGCATTAATACAGATTTTTAAAAAGGACAAGGGTTAAAGAAACAAGAAAAGATGTGAAGAAATAATTTAAATAATGAGCGATTTAAAAACATCTTAAGGCAAGTAAATGCATAAATGTATAGGTGGTGTGATCTGACAGCTGTGTTATGAGGCCTCTTGTAATGGGACAGTCGAGCACTGACCGCATCACGGAGCAGCTGATTCTCAAGTCAGTCCTTGATGCTGCATTTCAGTGCGCTGCGCGGGACAGAGGAGAGGAGCGCTGCTTTTACACCGTTTCAAAGCCATGGATCTAACTAACAGCAAATTATCCTCCATCCGAAAGTGTCTTCTGCTAACTTTACTGTTCGTTAGTTCATTTCAGCTGTGCCGAGCAAAGCGAGTATTCAAATGTCCTTCAGGATGCACTTGTACGACAGATTCAATCATTTGTATCGGTTCTTCTCTCCTCCCGCGGACCATACCGAGTGACATCAACTCTCTGTAAGTCTGTGATGATCTTCGCCTCATCATTTTTAAGCAAAATTGTATATAATTGCTTATAATTGTACAATAATAAACACGAAATATTGCGATCAACGTTAAAGACCGTTTGTTTTCGACACTGAACGAATTGCGTACATTAGCGTATTTAGTAGCTATAATTCATTGAAATAAAAGAAGTGTTGTTTCTAATAATTGATTGTTTTTATTTTTAGGAGTATTGTTAATTGCAGTTTTCCGGAAATCAATGAGGCAATGTTCTCGCTCATGCCCTCACTGCAGTTGCTGTAAGTGACTGCTGCATCAATTCTATTCAATTTCCTGTTTATCTGCTTTAGAAGACACTAACACCTATGTGAAATACACGGCGTTTGTTATGTTGGCATATGTGTTACTTCAGTGTGTGTGTGTTAAGATCATGTTCGTGGCGTTTTCTCTTTCTTAGCCTTCTTAGTTCTAATTCATTTTCTGAAATAAAGGAGGATGCGTTCTCAGGGCTTCCTCATCTGGAGTATTTGTGAGTATATGGACAGCTTTACACAACTCATAAGCAAATAATATCACCTCTTTTTGGCATTTTTTCAGGCTAACATTCTGGCATTCATATTTGTTGATGTTTAGAACTCCCTGCAGGCAGATCGACTGAAATACTTTGTTGACGTACATTTATTTTTAGATTTATTGAAGGTAACAAGATTGAAGATATAAACAAGTATGCCTTTAGGGGACTTCGGGATATTACACATTTGTGAGTATATCATTAAGGGAAAAGAATGCATATTTGTATGACTATACATTTACGACACTAGTATGAAATATATATTACACTCTCAGAAAAAAAGGTACACGATGGTACAAATATCCTTGAGGAACAGTTTTGTACCTTTGTAAAAATTGTACCTTATATGGTACTGAAAAGACCTCTTATGGTACTGTTCTGTGTCTTTTATGGTACAATAATGAAGGTACACAACTGTTCTCATATAAAAGGTACAAAAGTGTACTCCTTCTTTATTATAGTATCTATGAAAATAAATATGACTGGAAAGGCAAAGTGATTTTTACGAATAATTTCCATATTAAACAAGAATTATCATTTAAAAGTATATGTTTAAGGATACTTATAAACATATTTTTTTAGTTCCATAATACAATAATACAAAACAACTGGTAAAACATAAAACTATAGATATTGTAAACTAAACATTTAAGGCATTTTAATAAATGTTTGGTAAGCATTTTTGACACTGTTAAGGTACAAAGTGTCTTGTCACTGTGGTGGTACCTTTCACAAAGTATACAATATTGTATCTGCAGGTTTTTAAAAACAAAGGTACATTTTGGTTTCCCGTGGTACAAATCATGACCTTAAAAGGTACAAATTTGTTTCTTTTCTTAAGGTACAATTCTGTCCCATAAAAAGGTACTGCCCCAGTGACAAGGGATTGTACCTTCTTTGGTACAACATTGTACCATTTTTTCTGAGAGTGTTTGACATATTGCTGTTGTGTTGAGTATTATTATGTGCATTGTGCTAAAAAATCTTTGAAAAGTTTCTCTTTGTTCTCACAGATCATTAGCAAACAACAATTTAAAATCATTGCCCAGAGCTCTTTTTTCTGATCTGCGCTCTTTGATTGAACTGTGAGTTTTGCTGTTTTTCTTACTATTGCAAATGTGCACACTCACCAGCCACATTATTACCTGCACCTTCTTCTTATTATTAACATTATTACATACAACCCACGCTTTAGCTTCAGCTCCCTCTTTATTAGCTAATATTTAGCTAGGTAGCCCATTGGAAATATTTCCCAGAAACTTTGGTCCAAATTGATATTATAGATTCATGCAGTTACAGCAGATTTGTCTGCTGCACATCCAGGATGAGAATCTCCCGTTTCTCAGCATCTCAAATGTGCTTTATTAGATTAAGAGGTCTGTAGGCTGTGGAGGCCATAAGAGCGTAGCAAACTCATCTTTAAGAAACTGATTTTGGTTGGTTTGAGTGGAACTGAATGTGTGGCCACGATGGACATACTCAGATATAAAGACCAGCTTTGGATTGCACAGTAATCTACTACTGAATATGTTGTTCTGCTTATTTATGCTCTCTAAAACACAGTAAAACCTGTGGAAGTTGCTAAATGACTTTGTGAGCAGAAAAAGGTATAAAATATATGACAAACTGACTTTAAAAGACTCTGTTCTGCTTCATTTGTTATGTCTTATATTGTTTTTAGTTCTCTAATTGTTTATTTCTGGTCTGATCGATTAGTACAGGTGAAAACAATGACAATACTTGATCATTTTCAGCAGCTGTAACCAGTAAAATGCACAATATTTGTTAAGTTCCTTGCTTACATTGTTGCTTATGTTTTGGCCTCCATCATGGACGACTCATGATGCGTCATAAAAACTCTCTAAACTGGACTAATCTGTGGTGGTTTATTTGCTCAGTAGGTACTAGGTAAAGGGTTCCAAAGTGTGCCAAGAAAGTGCCACATTATTACACCATGACTACCTCAACTGTTGACACAATTTAGGATGTTGTTAATGCCAAATCTTGATCTTAATATCTGAAAAAAGTAGCAGAACTAGACTATAAGTCAGTCCAAGGAAACCTTTTCCAATATATATGAGTCTGGGTGATTAATAGTCTGCTGTTCTCAGCGGAAAGCAGTGTCACGGGTGTGTCTTCCACTGCTGTAGCTCTTCTGCTTCAAGGTTTCATGTTTTGTGTTCAGAGTTGCTCTTATGCAGACATTGATTGTAATTGAGTGGTTATTTGAGTTACTCTTTGCTTATTGTCAGCTCAAATGTTTCTCTGATATCATCAAGACATTTCTGAGGCATTTTCACCAAAAGGGGAAATTTGATTGGCTGATCAGACATTTTTATTAATGAGCAGTAGAACAGGTGTGATTAATAAAGTGGCTGGTGAGCGTATGCTAAACTACTGGAAAAATACTATGAAGTGAAAGGAATAGTTCATCTCAAAATCAAAAAATGATCCCATATTTACTCACACTCAAGCCATCCTTGATTTATATAATTTGTTGTGTTGGAAAGTGGAGTTGGAAAGAGGCGCTTTTTTAAGCTTCCAATGTGCATATATGTGTCATATAACCCATATGTCACCGAGGGGTTAACACACTTCTTATGAAGCCGATTGATTTGTTTATTTATCAAAAATATTTTACATTTTTGCATTATAAACTCAAATCATTGACCTTACACATTCTCAACCATGTCTTGTCTGACCTCGGACTCAATGCATGATGTAAGACACAATAGCGGAAGACTCTTTACATTTTTTGTCAGAGTAGGCAAATGAGGATAACTAAACGCCAGTGACTAATTGGAAGTGGAAAGAGTCATGCTTCTTATGTCGAATCAGAAGTTGCAGAGAAAGTGCATACATAAACGAATCAGTGATTTGAGTTCATAATTTAAAAGTGTGAAATATTTCAAAAACACGTTGATCTGTTTTACGAGACATATATTGACCTCCTTACTCAACAAAACTTCAACAAAAACTTCAACACAATTATACAACATAGAAGAGACAGGATAAAAAGTAAATCTACTCCAACTGTGTGCATCTGAAAGAAGAAAGTCAATGATGGCTTTTGAAAAGATTAGTAAATTTTGGGGCAATTTTAATTTTGGGTGAAGTGTTCTTTTAAATAATGTAGATATGACTACAGTGCTCAGCATAAATAACTACACCCCTCACAACTCTCTTTTAAACTATTATTTTTTTATATAGGATGCTTTACAATATTATATTTGTGCATATACATTAGATTAGCCAATGCTAACTAACTAATCTAACAAAATAATTTAAAATAATGGTAAAAAAAATAATTTGCAAATTAATATGTTTAGGGGGAAATACAATTTAAAAATAAAGATTAAAGATTAAGAGAGAAAGAAAAAAAATACAAAAAATAAAATAAAATAAGAGAGAAAGAAAAATTAAATATAATGTCTTTCTATTCCTATTGAAGACCCTCATTTTATTGAATATAACTGCTAAATAAAACTGTTTAGTTAAAATGCACCAAAAATATCTAAATTAACTGAGAAATTGATGAAAATATTAAATTTCAAAATGGGGTGTGCTCATTTATGCTGTGCACTGTATGTTGTTCTGATGAACTATTGTCCAATACACAGAGACCTGCGAGGAAACATGTTTCACTGTGACTGTGAGTCCATGTGGCTGATGCTGTGGTTGAAGCGATCCAATGCCACAATCTCAGATGTTTACTGTGCCAGCCCATCGGCCATGAAGGGTGTCCTATTAAAGGATGTCCCAGAAAAACACAGCAAGTGTGTCTCCACAGGTAACTATTTCTGTTCCTCGGATATCTCTGATTATTTTTAGCTGAATTTTGCCAACAAATATCTTGATTTGTTGAAAAAATATGAATTGTTCAGTGAATAAATGTCTGAATCTTTTCCCTTCAGATTTTGTTCAGCATCAGATAGTGAATACTCAGTCAATGTCAGCAGACATCTTCACTCATAAAGATGATATATATGTCGCTATGGCGGTTCCAAATTCAGACAGCTGCATCATCATGGAATGGGATCACATCGAAACGAAATTCAGACCTTTTGATGACATCACAGGTTTGACTCCAAAATCATATGACATATGGATGAAAAGGTTTAGGAGTTTATTTCATTCTCTTAACGTATTATGTTTCAGGACGGTCTGTTGTTGGCTGTCGATCTGTTTTGATCAACGAGCAGGCGTTTGTCATTGTCCTCCAGCTTTTCGATGGCTCGCTTGTCTACAAATATGACCAAGCACAGAATAAATTCACCAAGTTTCAGGCAGTTGAAATGCTGAACGTGTCCAAGCCAAATGACATCGAAGTCTTCCAGATTGGAGATGACTGGTTCTTCCTTATAGTGGACAGTTCCAAAGCTGGAATGACCACCCTGTTTAAATGGAACGAAACCGGCTTCTACCCGTACCAGTTCCTTCACGAGTGGTTTCGAGACACGGATGCAGAGTTTCTTGATTTAGATGGCAAATCGGTCCTCATACTGGTGAGCCGCTCACAGGTTCCTGTTATTTACCAGTGGAACAAGAGCAGCCAGAAGTTTGTTCTCCTTGATGAGATAGCAAATATGGAGGACATTGTCAGCGTGAAGGCCTTTAGGATTAATGGCGTTCTCCACCTTGCCCTCGCCTGCTACATTGGCGACTCAAAAGTCATGAAGTGGACTGGGAAACACTTTGAAGAGGTGCAGGGCTTCCCTTCACGTGGCGCCACAGTATTACAGCCAGTCAAGTTCAAAGAGCAACACTATTTGATTCTGAGCAGTGATTATTCTTTCTCCCAGATCTTCAGGTGGGATGAGGAGAACCAGAGTTTCATTAAGTTCAGGGATGTGTATGTTCAGTGGCCACGCTCATTCACAGCACTGTCCACAGACCAGCGTGATTTTGTGCTGGCTACCAGCTTCAAAGGCAAAACCAAGGTTTTTGAACATATTTCAGTGGATTATAGCAAATAAGGCAAATGCTGTTACTAAACAAAGAAACTATCCTTTAATATAACAATACATGTAACCTTTATATCTATGAATGTAATGTTTTGTCAACAAAAAGGCCGAAACCTAGTGCACATCACTATCTTCTATCTGTCTTGCAGAAGCTATTTATGCAACTTTTTCTATTAAAAAACGAATGCATTGCAGCTTAATTTATTCAGATGTCGACAATACCGGACTGTTTGATATTATCAGGGCCCTTTAAATAGTTCCTTTGTGATATATCAGGTTGACCAAAGGTAGGGACTCAGGCTTTAATCCAAGAAGCTGTGGACTTAAGCTTGTCAGCTTCAAGCTAATTTATCCTAATGAGCTGGTTTGACTTTATGCAAGCATGCCACTGGTGCTGACTAGTGCTATTATTCCGTAGAGACCTTCAGTGTTATTGCCTTCGTCAAATGAAAGCCTTAGAAATGTTTTATTTTATTATGATTATTTTTTACAGATGATGATTCTTTTGTTAGTTTAATGGCTGAGCAATATACTGAATGTACATTTGAAATTATATTAACGACAATAAATAAAATATATTATATTGATCTGTGTATTTATTCTTGTTTGTCATATACATTTTCAGTTTCTTTGAAAGACAACTGCATGTCCTAATGAAAATTAACAATGTTTTTTTACTACAAAAAAGGTTATTCTATTAATAAAAACAACTGATTATGCAAATATAATCAATTTACAAAAATAATAAACTATCATTGCTCTTAATATTTACGCAGATTTACATTAGAAATAAGCACATGAAAACTGATCTTCCAGATGACACTTCATTCCTTGACGGTGAGAAACTGCTTATGTTCACAAGGATCGCTTTACCAGCCAGTCAGCAGCATCATTCTTAGTGACAGGCCTCTTGCGCTTGATAAATAAAGCAGACCAGAGCAAGTTTACTGAATCAGCAGAAAGTGCAAGATGCAAGCACATACAACATATTTGATGTAAGTCCAGTATTCATATATATATATGCAAAATTGAGGTAGATTTATTAGGCTATAAAAAAATTAACAACCTTTTTCAGATATATTAACATTTGTATAATAAGAATTTTTCTTGAAATACTTTGGTTAAGCACAGATAACAAAACCTCTGTGGATTGATGTCATGTTTAAAGTAAAGAAACTGTTTTGGTCTTACTGTAATAAAACAATGGTAGTTTTTTTTTTTACATTTTCAATATCATATATAAAAACTGATGAATTATATATATATACAAATGGGTGACACGATGGCTCAGTGGTCGCCACACAGCAAGAGGGTTGCTGGCTCGAGTCCCGGCTGGGTCAGTTGGCATTTCTGTGTGGAGTTTGCATGTTCTCCCCCTGTTGGTGTGGGTTTCCTCCACAGTCTAAAGACATGAGCTGTAGGTGAACTGAATAAGCTATATTGGCAGTAGTGTATGTGTGCATGTAAGTGTGTATGGGTGTTTACCAGTGCTGGGTTGCAGCTGGAGGGGCATCCGCTGTGTAAAACATACGCTGGATAAGTTGGAGGTTCATTCTGCTGTGGTGACCCCTGATGAATAAAGGGACTAAGCCGGAGAAAAATGAATGGATATATACAAGTGGCTGTGCAACACAACATATTTATATGCCTCACATAACTGTAATATATTACAACATTTACACTTAATGTGAAATTAACCATGGCTTTACTTTAACGACAGATTTACTACACTGGTCAGTCTAGCTAAACTATGCTTACGTGGTTATTACCATGTTTTTACAATAGTAGCTTAAGTGCGTGTGTGATAAAACCGTGTTTAATGTTTGTCCGAGATTCGTCACATCAAGTTTACAGGGTGTTAACGATTATATTGCAGCAAAATGCATTAACAGTGTATAGTGTATACAATGTATAGTTTTTCCTGAGACAATTAAAATCTACATAACTACTGCTACATTTGTAATATCTTATGCAGCACCGTCACTTCGTCCCTGTTTAAGGCTGCTGGCGGATCATCATCCCAACCGGAAGTGATGTAGCCTACGCAATGTTGATGAAACCCGAAACATGTAATCGTGACATCCTCGTCGCAACAGATGCTTACAACGTGACAATTCTTGCAACAGACAGATTTTCGTAGGTTATTCCCTGAAAATGAATCCCTCCAGGAGAAGCGAAAGTGATTGGCAGGGTCTAGTGAATGAGGTAGGAAACGCAGACATATTGATGCCTCACGCTCACTCTATGAATCATACTATCAGCACTGCAATAGAGATGATGCCCAAATTAATATCAGGTGTTTTTTTTAATGAGAACCACGACTAGAGGTGTTGACAATATAAGGAGGTAATTTTGTAAAAACTATTTGTCCTATTTGCTGATTTACAGATGCGCTAAGCCTCTCACTGTAACCGTGTTTTGATACTGCATCTTGACAGCTTGGTTGTTTTATCCAATGTTAACGTTAGTACTTTTCTGATTACATCTTTAAATCATTTAAACAATAGTAGCTAAAATAATGTTACGTAGTGTAAAACACGACATGGTCAACGGAGGGATTAACTTAATCTTCCTATTCGTCAACATCCTTGAAAAAGAATTCAGGACATTTATACGAAGCAATTATTGAGACACAATTATTGAAATACAGTACAGGATAATACTTAAAATCGACAAATCATACATGTGCACATTCAGCAGAGGTTTGTGTTCATTGTCATGAATCTCTAATTTAGTAGAACCTCTACGTCTAAACAAATTAGAGTAGATAACAGACCTGCATGTACTTTGTATGTGTTTTCATAATATTTTGAATAAATGTAGGCTATATTGTTCAGTCTGTGAACTTTAACATTCATTGCCTGGTGTATTGTTGCCAAATGTCTGGTTCATGCCTTCAAAACATATTTTCAGAATATTATTAATGTCAACAATAGATGTATGGGGTCACAAGATGACTTAAATAATATTATAATAATCTAACTTGAATTGATAAGGGGCGCCACGGTGGCCGAGTGGTTAGCACGTTCGCCTCACAGCAAGAAGGTCGCTGGTTCGATCCCCGGCTGGGCCAGTTGGCATTTCTGTGTGGAGTTTGGATGTTCTCCCCGTGGTTGCGTGGGTTTCCTCCGGGTGCTCCGGTTTCCCCCACAGTCCAAAGACATGCGGTACAGGTGAATTGGGTAAGCTAAATTGTCCATAGTGTATGTGTGCGAATGAGAATGTATGGATGTGTTTCCCAGAGATGGGTTGTGGCTGGAAGGGCATCCGCTGCGTAAAACAAATGCTGGATAAGTTGGCGGTTCATTCCGCTGTGGCGACCCCGGATGAATAAAGGGACTAAGCCGAAAAGAAAATGAATGAATGAATGAATGAATTGATAAGATGCAGATCATTTTAATTTGCCTCAAAAAACTGCGGTTTTATTAAAAATGTTCTTTTTTATATCAGGAATCACAAAGTAAATCATGCGCAAGTACGGTAAATTATTGTTAATCATTTAAATCTTTAGATTGATGTGAAAAAGATGGACACTTGAAATGTGTCATCGTGATTTTAGTATCAATAGAAATGTCTACACTATAAGTATTTAAAATGTACAGTTCGATCTTGGAGTCAAATCTGAGTGGATTTCTCAGGAAAATGGACTCTAACATTGCCAGAAGCCACTTTGATCATTGTTTTTTTTCTGCAGTGGTGACTAATGCATTGAGTTGAAGCAATAAAAACCCCATTGTTTTCTTTCTGTGCCCAGTTCCTGGTGTGCAAAAGAAAGCTGGAGAGTAAGAAGGAGGCACTGCTGATCTTATCGAAAGAACTGGACACCTGCCAGCAGGAAAGGGATCAGTTCAAACTGATGGCGAACCAGCTCCGTGAGCGCCACCAAGGCTTGAAGAAAAAGTACAGAGAACTCATAGTATGTCTTTTATTCTCCTATTATATTATATTCTTATACATTCTATTGAAGTGAATTAAATACTTATGTAGAAGTAAAAAAGTAAAATCTGGCACTCAAGGTAAAGTATGATCGATTTTGTTAAATGGCTTTCCTTAAAATTAAAGATTTAAATAATAGAATATTTGCTAATTTACAGTTTAGTTTGCTTTAAAATACTTCTATGTATAATCAGGAGCTATTACTACTATTTATGCAGATGTAAAAGTAATTCAGGGTCTTTTCTACTGCATGAACAGTCATTTTAAGGAACAATAATAGGATATACATTCAAATTAGTTATGCTTGCATGGGTTCAGTTTTGTGATGCATTCAATTAAATTCAATTCAATTCATCTTTATTTGTATAGCGCTTTTACAATGTTGATTGTGTCAAAGCAGCTTCACATGCATTATAAAAAATTGAAACAGTGTCAGTCCAGTTTTCAGTGTTGAAGTTCAGTGTAGTTAAATTCAGCGTGGTTTAATTTTCACTGCTGAGAGTCCAAACACTGAAGATTAATCCATCAATGTGCAGCCCTACAAGCCCCGAACCATGCAAGCCAGAGGCGACAGCGGCAAGGAAAAAACTTCACCAATTGGCGAAAGTGAAGAATTAAAAAACCTCGAGAGAAACCAGGCTCAGTTGGGCACGACCATTTCTCCTATGGCTAGACGTCTTGCTCAGAGCTGCAGTCTAGGCGGCGGTTCGAGAAATGCATGTTTGAGAAATAGTGCACTGTAAATGTTAACTGCTCAATTGTTTTATATCTTTTTGTCTAATTGACAGGATGGTGACCCCTCTCTGCCACCTGAAAAAAGAAACCAAGTAGGCTTTTCTCCTGTTCAATTATGTAACAAAATTATGTCTTTTGGTGCAATAGCCAAACATACATTGTAGAATAAAGAAAATTAATTTCTTTAATTTTTTTAATTATTTTTTAAATTAATTTTCTTTTATGCAAGAAATCATTAGATATTTTAGAAAAATTCATCTTCCAGGAAGCATTTTATAAGTCTCCTACTTTAAATATTTAAATTTACATTTAGTCATTTAGTAGATGCCCATTGTCCAAAGCAACTTGCAATTGAGAAGGCACGAATATATCAAAACTACATTTCTGTTTAGTAATATGCATTGCTAAGCACTTAATTTAGACACAACTAAAGGCAATTTTTATCAATATTTTAATTTTTATTGAATCCTCAGATATTCTAATAGTTGTGTCTGAGCCAAATAATGTCCATTCCCAGCAAACCACACATTAAAGCTCATTTGTTCAGCTTTCAGATGATGTACAGCGGGGATAATAAGTATTGAACACGTCATGTTTTTTCCTGGCAAAAATATTTCTAAAGGAACTGTAAAGATGGAATTGAACAAAATCACAGACTTCACAGACAAGTTTTTTGGGGCTCGTCTATCAAATCTGGTCTTTATATTGTACTTTCTATTGGATTTAAGTCAGGTGGTTGGTCTACAAAGTCTACAGCTTGATTTTCTTTCTCTGAAAGCATTTAAGAGGTTCCTTGGCTGTGTTTTGGATCATTGTGTTGCTGAAATGTCCACCCTGGTTCCATCTTCATCATCCTGGCGATGTAGATGTTGTCTTGAAGCAGCGAATATTAATTTACAATGATGAAATGGCAGAGGGTTGCTGAATAACTTCTGAGAGATTTCAGCTGCAGTCTGGGCTTTTACTGCCTCTATACACCTCCCTTTCTTCATGTGTTCAATACTTTTTTCCGGTGTCATTTCATTTTATTACACATTACTTCATTTGAAAACTGATTAGATTTGTTTTCTTTGCATATCAGGATTTTTCTTGGTTGCTATCAACATCCAGGGAAAATTTAAAGTCAACGGCACCTTTAGAAATATGTTTTCTGAGAAAAATGGAGATGTTCGATACTTATTTTCCCTGCTGTATAAATCTCAATGTCAAAATACTGATTATTACAACTGATTTTGTGGTCTAGGGTCACAAATGCTTCATTAGATGCTTGTTAGATGCTGTTTTGTATATGTTACTAATCCTTATAGTTTGTTAAGTTGACATCTACATTTTGTGTGTATTATGCATTGAAAAGTTGAATGTGTTGTAGAATGGATGTTTAACTTACCACAGGTCAATCTGGCCCAGTTACTGAGAGACTCACGAGAACACAACAAACAGCTGAGCGAGGAGCTGAAAGAACTGAAGCAGCGTTTAGCCGAGGTGCATGGGGATAACAAGGTATGGCTGTACTTTAAACGCAGGTTACGACGTTTCTTTGCATGACTCAATCATGTGCAGATGTTTGCAAAGTGAAATGTGCAGTGACCGTTTGATCACAGTCCGTATTATATAGACATATGCAGTGTTTCCATCCCACAGCTGCTGAGGATGACCATCGCAAAGCAGCGTTTAGGGGATGAGGAGGTGGGATCTAGACATTTTCCAGCCCACGAGAGAGAAGATCTTGTTCAGCAGCTGGAGAGAGCTCGAGAACAGGTGAATTGCTCTCAGCTTTTCTCACATGTTGAATTGGATAGGGTCACAAAATACCAAAACATATTTTTTGAGCTGTTGACAGTCATATATGTGTCCCGCACTGCTATAAACACTATTAGGACACATATATTTCACTAATAAGTGAAAATTGGTTGTTTTTGCGTTATTTTGAGCAAATTCGTTCCTCCGGTTTGAAACAAATTTTTGAAGCTGCGTCACGCCAATGAGATCCATGCATGTATTCCTGCGTGGAGAGTGGACGTCTGTACCGGCCAGTGCATCGTGACGTCTCTGAGTGTGCGGCATTAAGTCATGACTCTGTTCAAACCAATCAGCGCTCTCTATTGTGTATGCGGCGCAACTTCATTAATATGCATGATCGCTTCGAAGATTGTCTGTACCTGTTGCAGTGTTCAGACGGCAGAGAGACGCCACGCTGTGTTGCCAAAACAAGTGGAAGAAGAAGAATTGTTTGAAGACACAGGATGTCAGAGTTGTGTTTATGAGCTGCAACGAAGGTTTTGTTTTCATTTCCCAACTATGAGAGCGCAGCTGGACTCCCACGACACGTTTACAGAAATGCGTTTGTAAAGAACTTTTTTTTTTTTCACCCGAGAGCTTTTCTCATCTGGAAATGGTGAAATCCGGATTTGCTGCTTGTCTCCTTTTAAAAAAGTAGCTTCAGTTCATGTTGATTGTCCTGTCTTTGGTAAGTAAGCGATCTGTGCTCTTTGTTTGTTTATTCAGATGGGAAAGTTAGTTTGTTTCGGCAGCAGTGCTGTTTCAGTGTTTATAGACAGACCTTAGTCAAAGTGATTAGAACTGTTACTGAGTTTACAGTACGTTAATATCACTACAATATTATAGACTGAATGATCCACTGTAGATGCTGCTCTCTTAGTGTAAACATATAAACACCGCTGCATTTTGTGACAGGATAGTGTATACACACACGGCTTTCTGACACTACCTACCAAAAGCATCTCAGTTACTGAGAAATACGGTGGGTTTTTTATTTCTCTCATACGCCGCGTGGTCTCAAACACTCCATTAAAAGCGCACTCTTAGCAGTTTCTCACATCTCGTTTGTCAGAGGGGGTTGCAGGAATTGTTCCTGGATAAAAGTGTAAGTGCCAAACTGCCGTTAAAGTCAACAAATTAATAATTTGGCAAATAATCTGATTACTGACGTCCATGTAAACATGTCTTTCTCCTCTGCGGCTGTGTGTTTGTTTTGCCTCTGAAAATCAGCATGTGCCCTAATGGTAACTCCCATTTTTATGCAAAACCTTCCCTCTTTCCCTCCCCTGACACTCCCACCTAAGCCGAGCTGGACACACCCACTTTCCTGAGCTTTTTCCAAACTAAAGGTGTGAAAACACCCTGCTGAAACAGTTTCATCGCCCTTTAAAAGTTACACTAGTGTCTTTTCATTTTAAAATTATGTTTTAGAATAAAATCGCTGCTTTTCGAGTTGCTGTTTTCACTACGCTTCAGAAAAAAGTTATATACAGTGTAAAACACATAATATGAGAACATTCATGCACACTGGCCATGCGCATATTTTGCCGGCATTCATCTTTGCTGTCTATCAGTTATGTAATATGAAAGCGGCTTAGTGAGGGAATGATACGCAATAGTACAAAAGACCAATCTGAGAATGACCATGCCTTCATTTTGCATTTGAGTTTGTGTTTAAAATAAAACACCAGCGTTTATAAAATAAAAGTCTGTCTGTGCCAATAGTGCTCCATTAAGTTCTCAAAAAGTGTTAAATTAGGCATTTGCATCATAATTGTTCCAAATCTTTTGAATGATACAGTAAAAAAATGGTCTGTTCTGTGTCCTGACCTTATGGTGTTGTAGACTGAAGCGCTGGAACAAAGCTTGAAGGCAGCCACGGATGAACTTCAGGATGTGAGGGCAGAGCGGAATGTGTATCAGGAGAAAGCTCACAGACTCAATCTGGAAATTAATCACATCTTGGGCAGCCATGAGAATCGAATCCTGGATATAGATGCACTGTGTATGGAGAACAGGTTAGTCTTTTTTAGTAGTATGTAATATGTTGAATAGTTTTACCACGCATGCAGAGATTTATTATTAAATGGGTATTTAAACGTGGTGTGAATATCGAGTGTCGCATGTGAGACATTTTTGTATGTTCAACCATTTTTTATGTTAGCATGAACTGGTTTCCTTTGATAAAACCCAGTATTATTTTTCCATTTGCTTTTGGGTTAAGGGAGACTATAATTTAAGGATGTTTTATTTGTTGTAGTAATCTTTACAGATTAACACAACATTCATAATTTCTGAAGCTTGTAAACTATTTATTGAAAAACGTTCAAAAGGAGGCTTGAACCAAACTACACCTTGGTCACAAAGCTTTATCATCAGTGTCCAACAGCTTTCAAAACACTAGGGTGTGAAAGTGGACTAGCGAGTAGATGTTTTTTAAGTCTGGTTTGAACTGACATTAATAGACAACCTCTATAGCAGGGATCACCAAACTTGTTCCTGGAGGTCCGGTGTCCTGCAGATTTTAGCTCCAACCCTAATCAAACACACCTGAACAACCTCATCAAGCTCTCACTAGGTATACTTGAAACATCCAGGTAGGCGTTTTGAGACAAGTTGGAGCTAAACCCTGCAGGGACACCGGATCTCCAGGACCGAGATTGGTGATCCCCGCTCTATAGTCTCATTTAGTCACTTGTTAGCAACCAGGTTATTTCCTGACACAAGTAAAAACAAAGCTTTAAAAAAATAATGAAATATTTGTAAAATATGTAAAATTATACTGAGCTCGTGTTCACCACATACTGTACCTTATTTCTAACATTTAACCAAAATCATATTTAAAAAATGTCATGCTTTATTAACAGAAACCAGCCTGTAGAGTTTTATTATACAACAAGATCATTTCACATTCCTTAAAAAGAAAGATTAAATGAGAATATAAGTAATAAATAAATAAAAATTAAAAAAGGAAACAGAGGAGGGGGTACATAATTCTCAAATTACATATAAATGTATTACACCTATTTTTTCAATTTTAGTTATCAACAAGAGAGATTAAGATGCATGTATTCAAACAAGAACATTAAAATGCATGTATTCAAACAATTTAATGCAAAAATGTTAATGGATGAGCATATATTAACTGTTTTGATTGTTTTTCTATTTTTAGACACTTTTATATACATTGGAATCTCTTTTTCTAGCACTATGAAGAGAGGTTGGATTTGTGGAGAGGCAAACTTGGATTTGTGCATGTGAAATTTACATAATAATAAGGTTTATAATAAAACCACCATCTTTTAAAGAGCGATCCTTAACATAATAACCCAAAATCACAAGTTTGTAAGATAACTCCAACACTAATAACTGGACTGACACTTTCAATTTACTATAACCTTCTATGTGAAGCTGCTTTGACACAATCTACATTGTAAAAGCGCTATACAAATAAAGGTGAATTGAATTGAATAAGGAAAATGTTTTTAAAATATTCTGATCGATAAAAGCTTCAACATTAACCCAAAAATGTTGAGTATATTGGCTAGACAAAAATACATGTGAAATAGTTTTATTAAAGCTTTCACAAAAACAGCTTTCTAACACAATATCAATTTGAAAGTTTTGTGGAAATATTTTTTGTGGGATAAACTCTAAGAATTAATTTAAACAATATCTCTTTAGCCTTATTTGTAATAAAACATTTTTGAGGTAATGACCATACTTGATTTCCCAGTGATGGGTTGCAGCTGGAAGGGCATCCGCTGCTTAAAACACATGCTGGATAAGTTGGCTGTTCATTCTGCTGTGGCGACCCCAGAGTAATTAAGGGACTAAGAAAATTAATAAATGAATGATAGCCATACCTGAGTCAAGTTTATTAAAGATAATGTTCCAGTAAAAAAAACAACATAAGTTATAGACGTATAGTAAAGTTATAGTTATAGTTATAGTAAAGATCCAATTTTGTGATTATTAAGCTTAAATCCAGAGAAACGGATAAAACCAACCGAGGTCTGTTTAGGTCTAGGAGGACAAACGCTGATGTACAGTACATACACCAGGGTTCATACGGTCATGAAAAACCAGGAAAAGTCATGGAATTTTGACATGAAAAACCCACAAAGTTTTGTAAAAGTAATGGAAATTAGTTTAACAAATATCTGTATACTTTAATATAGGTTAGTTGTCTTTACTTCTTTTCTGTCCATGGCCAAACACATGCTCTCACATTATTAGTGCTGTGTGAACATTATCTAAATACATTTTACATAGATATAAAGATTCATTTAAACTAAATAGATTGTTGCATGTTTTCTGATATGCTGTAATAACTTTAAACTTGCATCGTTTTTCCTATTATTTAACATGTATACATAGACA
The DNA here is from genome assembly GCA_903798035.1 of Danio albolineatus. Taxonomy (NCBI): domain Eukaryota; kingdom Metazoa; phylum Chordata; class Actinopteri; order Cypriniformes; family Danionidae; genus Danio; species Danio albolineatus. Next base: position 78,936 of record CAIGQQ010031529.1, read on the forward strand.
TTACATTAAACATTAGGTCATAAACATTTACTCGAAAGTCATGGAAAAGTTATTGAATTTTAGTAGTAAATGTATGTATGAACCCTGGACGCTACTTTTGTACAGTATACCAGCTGGTATTACCCCTGTTATGTTATTACCCATATGAGAGAAAATGAAACAGGAAAATATTCCAGTTATTTATAAGAAATTGTCTTATCCTTTTTTTTTAACTTAGGCTAAAGTTTCTCATAAAGTCGTTTCCACGCAGATTCGATCAGATTTGTGGTAAGACTGACCTCTAGTGGTGTGGTGGGAACATAGCGATCAGTGATGTGACGGTTTTAAAAATGTTGTTAGCTGTACTTTCAGCTAGTCATGTCTTAAGTTATCTGGATATCACATTGAAGTCTTCAAAATATCTTTTTTGGTCATTTTTGTTTTTTAGATATCTTCACGAGCGGCTTATGCAGCTTCAGGAGGAGGTCAGTCTCCTCAAATCAAACGTCATGAAGTACAAGGTATTTATTGCACATTTACATGCTCGTAAACAATTCACTTGCGTTTTTGTGGGATTAATTTAATTCTACATTCTTATATTCATATGTTTTATTTCAGAGTGCTTTGGAAAGCAAAAAGAACTGCAAAGTCTACGGCAAGTCCAACAGCAGTGCTTTAACAGGCGTCCTCTCTGCTAAACAAGGTAACACATGAGACTTATCTAGAATACAAACTACACGGACAATATTTTATTTACAGTTGTTTGAAGTAATACTATATAGAGGTTAAGGTCCAGCTAATGTGTTTACAGTTCAAGAGCTGCTGCTTTCTGAGGAGAATGGCTGCAGTCTCCCAGTCACTTCACAGTCCATTAGTGACCTGAAGTCTCTGGCCACGGCTCTGCTGGAGACCATTCATGAGAAGAACATGGTCATTCAGCATCAGCGGCAAACTAACAAGTATCTGACAACACTATGATCTATCTATCTGTATTTTTGTCTGTCTGTCTGTCCGTCTGTCCATCTATCCATCTATCTGTCTGTCTGTCTGTTTATCTATCTATCTACTGTATACTCAAAACAAACTACTTATTGTTCAGTTTAATTGAGGGTAGGATTTCTACTAAATGTACACAATTAAATGCAAAATTGAGTTGGTCCAGCACAATATTATCAAATAAAAGTTTCAATACATTTATTTTGTATTTAAATAAAAATTTTTTTTTTTTTTATTTAATACCCAAAGGTCTGATAATATCATTTATGTCTATTATGTGCAGTAAATTTTGAAGTTTCCTCATTTTATTTAAAGTTATCAATCTATCCATTGAAATCTAAATTTTAGATTTCACCTATAGACATTCTTCTAATGTATTTGTCAATTGTATTATTGCTTTTTTAATATTTAATATTAAATATATTTTTCCAAATGTATTCAATTTGATAAAGTTCATGCAGTTGCCTAGATAATCTTTCTCATTTTATTTTAATGTAACCGTAAAGTCAATCAAGGTGACATTTTTCTTCAGTGGAATAATAAAAGAAATTTTGGTTAAAAATGTGGTCCTTGAAGACTTGTATTATGCACCTTAATGCCAACTGGCACTCTGAGTCAAAAATGATAATAATAAGACTTCAATATATTGCCAGGAGTCACAAATATCATTTCCTTTGCTTCATGTAGATGTTTCTTTCACTCTCAAACTGCTTTGATTTTATGACAGTGTATTTACAGGAATAATAGAGTGAATTTCAATTCCTTTTTAGATCTTTTTTAACACTCTTTCTTTCTTTTTTTTTTTTTAAATTACTTTATTTTAAGCTTTTTATATTTATATATACACACACAGAACAAGAACAAACATTGGCTCATGTTTTAGACATACAATTTTAACACTCTTTCTATACCTTTTAAGACCTCATCACCACTTTAGGTTTCAACTGGTAGCATTGGCAGCTTGCGGTATTTACTAAATACTGTTTGCAAGAAACGGATCCTAAACTAAAACATGATTCATAAAATGAATCAAAATGCTAATCCAGCAGGTGGCACCTGTAAAGGAATAACAGTGTTGCCTTGGTTACTGCAGTAAACAAAGCAGCGTGATGACAAATCTAGCTGGATTTCATAAACTACACAGCATCCCCATTTGCATTTTAATTCAGACAAAGATTAGCATACAACTATACATTGCATCATCAAAAATTATATAAAATTGTATATTTTGTAAAATGGCATTTAAGACTTTTTAATACTTTTTAAGGGCCTTAAATTCTCTAAATTATTATTAACTTTATACTTTTTAAGACACTGCTAATAATCTTTAGTGTCCTACTGACAAAAAGCCCATCTTGGGTATCTTATATTATCAAATAGAAATTTTTACAAAATACTGTCAAAAAATCTAATTTAGCAATTGGTTTGTGTCTATCCGAACAGGATCCTGGGTAACCGAGTTGCAGAACTGGAAAGGAAGTTGAAAACATTAGAGGTTTCTGGGTTGTGGAGTCTGCCAGGTAAACATCACATCACAATGCTGTATGGTTAATTCTTTTCAAACTACATTTTACCTTGGTGCATTAGGTAAGTTTTAAACATGATTTACACTGCTTATTTCTAATTTTGAAATAATGTTTGAATTGTTCTCTTATTTCTGCTTTCCGCTTTCTTTTTTCAACTTTATGGAGGCATCACCTACAATGTGTCTCTTGGACTTGGGAGTATGTTTGCTATTCAGTATAATCATGTCTTTTCACCTTTCTGCATTTCCCCTCCCAAACTACTTCTGTCTCTGTCTGCCTTGCTCTTAAAACGACGCAATACAGTAATCACTTATAATAGTTGTGCATTTGCTGACTTGTTACAGGAAGGAAAGCTGTTATTGTCTTGAGTGACTCTCAGCATGTCCAGTCCACCACAGAGCAGGCAGTTCATCTAACACCAGAGTCAATGGGTGAGTTGCTGACCAGAGTGGTTTAACTTAAGAGCTGTGGCAAAATATCATTTGAGAAATTGATTTTCAAACTTGATAACTATTCTCTCTTAAATCAATTCTGAGTTTAGGTTTTAGCAGCAGATGGCGCTGTATGCTTTACAAACATTGTAAAACTGGTTGTATCCAATTCCTTAAAAATTAAGCTTGAACATAAAATAATCATTAATTTAGGAAAGGTTTAAGCGAATTACCGAAGCAGTCATAGTGATTGGCGTTTACAATAATCCCATGACATAAACAACAATTTACAACAGTTAAAAACTGGTCTAGAGTACCATCTGCTGTTCAAAACTAACCTTGCATGTAGCGCTACATTTAGGAAATCTTAGAATCAATGCAGATTTGATTTCTCGAACAAATTTTCACCACGTCTCTACTTAACTATCAAACATCAGTAAATCCAAGTCCATGGTTCATTTAAATACTCTCTTTGCAAAAATTAAAGGTGCTGAATGTAAGTTTTTGACTTGTCTAAAGCATTAAAATACCATATGTTTGCAGATATATAAGAAACATGCTAAGTGAACACACTTGTTTATCTGAAAACAGCATATTTCAAAGTGTACTTCTGTAACTGAAAAGCAACCTCCGGTTGACAGTAAGAGCCTCTGAAATGAGACACAGATTCAGAGTTCCACATAAGGTGGTTATTAATTAGCAAATAATATAAATATTACAAACGTAAACTTTAGATGAGCAGGTTACATTGTATTAACAACATGCTACGTAAGGAGATACTCAGTGATCAGCAATTTGGCTGATTGCCCCAGACGAAACAGGACAGAACTTTAAATACAGCCAATCAGAAACACAGAATAGTACACTTACTGCACTCCAACGTAATGGTAAAGTTTATATCCTAATACATATTAAACCTCTTTAACGTTTAATGTTTAATTAAATGTACATGCTGAATCACTGATTGCGCAATATTATTCTTTCACTGTGTCGTTATTGTTTTAATGTCAAAACAGCTTTTGCACTGGCACAAGCTGTTAAAACAACAGAGTCATTTCTAAAAAATGCTAGTGATGGGTCCTCTTTGAGTGATTCGTTCATTCATTCATTCATGCAGGTGGAGTAGAAGATTAGCTCCTTTTTCGAGTCTTCTATCGGGTTTGAGTCATTCGTTCATCACATGAAAGATAAGCCAATCATATGCAGTCAGAGCCGGAAAATAATTTGGTCCGTTCATCTCTCGAGTCCTCGGGTTTGAGTCATCTCTGTTTACATGCCGTCACTTGATGAATGAACGGCTCCGACTGTGTGCGTTGGTTAAGCTTATATGGGACTGTCTGTGTGGCGTGAACGAACAACTCAAATTTGAAGACCCTTATTTATTTTATTTTTATTATTTATTTATTTTTGTTTCATTTTGTTTATTTACTTATTATAATTTTTATGCTATTGTTTATTTATTATAATTTTATTTTGCGTGTATGTACTCTGTTTATGAATCTATTTTCTTTTCTGTAGCTTTGCATTGTTAAAATGGGCATTGTCTGTTGGTTGTTTTTATGTGTTTTGTGATTAATAGTAAAAATGTTAATAAAAAGATGTTTAAAAAAATAAATAAATTGAAGACCTGTCAGAAGAGGTGAGCTGACATAGGCCCAATCCCAATTCTATTTTTGTACCCCTACCCCTTCCCCTTCCCCTTGGCCCTTACAACCGAGGGTTAAGGGTAAGGGCTTCAAAACTTACCCCTAAGAATTGGGACAGCACTTCAACCCCTGCACACGTCATCATATGTCTCTTGCTTCATATGAGATCAGACGATCATGACTGCTGTAGTTATTCCAGTTGTGTTATTTTTTAATGTTTATCTTCAAGAAATTACTGAAGGCGTATATTATGTTATCACAACGATCTAATGTGGCGATAAGATCGGAACTGTACGGTGCATTTACTCTGTGGCCATACTCATCTATGTAAACACACGAAAACACCATTAACATTATAGCAGACACGGTAAAAAGCTCATTCCCAGCCACTAGACATTACTGACAGGGTATTTGAGTGTCATCGTGTGTCAGAATGTTGTGGGACTGCTGTACATGAGTTATGATTATGGATTATAGATCGCGAAATTTAGCGGTTTGTTTTATTTTTTATTTTTTAAAGCATGACGGTAAAACACAAACGCGGTTATGAATATATTAAAACATATGTTTGTTTGTTGTAAAAATTCGTAATAATGACCGAAAAAATACTAATTTGTGGATCTCCTTACTTCCGGGTTCAGTTGTGGCAGGTGTATTCTGGGAAAATCCTACCCCTCTGTTTGAAGTGTGGTCCTGAAAAATCTTCATTCAAAGGGGTTTATACCCGTTGACCTTAGCCCTACGCCTTCAAGCTAAAGAGAATTGGGACACCACTACCCCTTGACGTGAACGCGCAAAACGAGGGGTAGGGGTAAGGGGAAGGGCTAAAGGGTAGAATTGGGATTGGGCCATAATCATACACAAAAGACCAGGTCAACAATAAATGATTATTTTCTCTTTATTGTAGCATTCTAGTTAGCAAATTGAACCACATTAAAGAAATGACTCAAAAAAGATTCGTTCATCTCAATGAACAAGACACAGAGGTCTGAGTCAGTAAAGTGATCCAAACTTCCCATCACTAAAAAATGACAATAACTTGCTAACATTCTCTCTCTAGTAGGAGATGAAGAGATTGTTACCGGTGAAGAGGTCACCGAAGACACCGGACTCAGCGCAGACTTCAGCCGAGATGAATGTCAAGCCGTAGCAGTCGAGCTAAACCAAAAGGCTGATTATTTTACCCAAGCATATTCAGTCTCACCAACTCCACAAGTCAGTACTCTGGCAGAAAGCATCCAGTCGGTGGAAAGCAGCATGCAGAGTAATACCTTCTCTCACTGTGACTCTGAAGGATCTGTGTGTCCTGCTGAGAGATCAGAACAACACGATGAAGATCTCCAAAACGGCGGACATCAGTTGATGAGCACAGAAGTGTGTTTGAAAGCTTCGGAAGAACAGGCTGTGGAGAATGATCATCTCTCCGGGGACTGTGAAAGTCAAGGTGCGTTAGAGGACAGTCAGCCTGTGACATCAGAGACCTCTGGTAGTTTTGACTGTACTTCAGGATCTGAGTCTTGCACAACAGAACAGCAAACGGAGCGGTCGATTGAAGAAGAAACAGAGCACGCTTCCCAAAACACAAGTCCTCCTGAACAAACTTCATCACTCCAGGAATGTCCTTCTTCGTGATGTTAAAAACTCTCAAGAGCATTCACGAAAGCACCTCCATCTGTTTAAAGTCCATCACTTAAATTAAGTGTCAAAAAAGTTGGAATGTCTAAATTATGTGTCTTCATCTTTCCAGTTAAGCTGAAAGCAAGGTATAAGTTGACCAAAATTTCAAGATGGTAAAACCAGCAAGCTGATTATTCAAATCTGTGATATTCAATATTTCATTGATATTGAAGTTTTCTGTCATCTGAGATCATTCGGTGGTTGAATCCCACTATTACGACACAACCAGCAAGTTTGTTTTCTTTATGTTCCTCAACATTATGGTGAAAGCATTTCAAATTAAAAACGTACATAATCATTTCATCTTTATGTATTTTGACCGTTTTGCCATTGCTTTAGATGTTTTTTTTGTGGGTAAGATGTGACTTTTTCATCTTAAACCACAACATACAGATCTTGTTCATACGCAAAACATATTTATTTCCTCTTTCATTTATTCAGCTACATATATGAACAGATATGTAGTCATCATGGAGTCAGAGTATATTTATTTAATTTCATATATGTCTTATTTATTATTTGTGATATTGATGATTGTAATAGTGCTTGATCTGTGACGGTTGATGTAAAATTCATTCTCTGTAGATCACCTGATATTATTACACTGTAATGTGGTGTAAAATTAAAACAATCATCAGTTTGAATGCTTAAATTATATTCATTTACGATAAAAAGCCCTGCACTGCAATACTCCAGGGAGTTTGACATGTTCTGCTGCTATGTTTTGTGCCTAAATGCGGCTATTGCATCAGCTTCCTTGTTTTGTGTTTATCTGACCCGTTGGTTGCGTCAAAATATGTGTACTGACGGTCACGGATTATCTCGAGTCCTTGTCCTCACGTCAGCGTTTTGTTGAAATAAAGTTCGGGATCACAAACACCTCTTTTGTTGTGAGGACACCCCAACAAACATCTACGTACGTCACTTTTTGGAAACTTTCTGGGAACCAAACAGTCCATGCCGGGCCTATTTTGAAAATTGGCGGCATCTGACCTGGATAGCTTGTTATATCACACCGAGTCATTTAGGTAGGCCATCCCCTAATCTCATCAAGGTAAGCAGGATAACAACATTCGGAGAGTATTTAATATCTATATATTTAGGCAGTTTAACAATTACCACATTTGCCCATTCAGAAATGTGTAGTTATACGTGTAGTTCTACTGTTATGCTCTCTAATCAAATAATAGGCCTAAATTCCTACGCAGGCACCTCTGCAAGATAGGGTAACAAATGCAGCATTGTTCTGGTTTGTTTTAAGAAACAATAGAAGTAACCTAACATTTTGTGGACAGAGCCGCTAAAAGTATAGATAGATAGATAGATAGATAGATAGATAGATAGATAGATAGAAATGTAGCCTAGATAGAAAGAAATTCCGATAGAAATGTACAATAGATAGATAAATATATAGAAATACAGATAGTCAGATGGAAATATACACTCTTAAAAAAAAGGTTCTTCAGTGGTTCTTCAGTAGTTCTTTACGATATTTGAGGTGCTATTTAGCACTTTTACTGTGTAAAGAACTTTTAAAGCACCATGAAGGTTCTTCAGTGGTTCTTCAGTGGTTCTTTAAGGTGGTCAGGGTGCTATATAGCACTTTTACTGTGTATTGAACCTTTAAAGCACCATAAAGGTTTTTCAGTGGTTCTTTGGGGTGTTTAAAGTGCTAAATAGCACCACTACTACTGGTAAGCACTTGTTCTTATAGCTAATTCTCAACTCTTATGCCGGTTTTATTTGCGAAAAGGGTAAAGTAACATTATGAGCACCTTAAAATATAGGTGCTATATAGCACCATATGATAAAAGTACTATATAGCACCTATTTTTTTAAGGTGCTGTATAGCACCAAAAAAGGTTCCCCCCTCGTTACGACCAAAGAACCAGTTTTGGTGCTATTTAGCACCTTTTTTTTTAGAGTGTAGATAGATAGATTGATTGATTAATAGATAGATAGATAGAAATACAGATAGTCATATAGATGGAAATATAGATAGATGGAAATAAATATAGATAGGTAGATAGACAGATTGATTGATAGAAATACAGATAGTCATACACTCTTTAAAAAAAAGGTGCTAAATAGCACCAAAACTGGTTCTTTGGTCGTAACGAGGGGGGAACCTTTTTTGGTGCTATTCAGCTCCTTAAATAAATAGGTACTATATAGTACTTTTGTCAAATGGTGCTATATAGCACCTATATTTTAAGGTGCTTATAATGTTACTTTACCCTTTTCGCAAATAAAGCCGGCATAAGAGTTATGAGAATTAGCTATAAGAACAAGTGCTTACCAGTAGTAGTGGTGCTATATAGCACTTTAAACCCCCCAAAGAACCACTGAAGAACCTTTATGGTGCTTTAAAGGTTCTTTACACAGTAAAAGTGCTATATAGCACCTCAAATACTGTAAAGAACTACTGAAGAACCACTGAAGAACCTTTTTTTAAGAGTGTAGATGGAAAGATAGATAGATGGACGGACGGACGGATGGAAATATAGATAGATAGATAGATAGATAGATAGATAGATAGATAGATAGATA